>OY720452.1:24503452-25028452 GCA_963082715.1 Harpalus rubripes | reverse complement strand
CATACAAATAGGCAGGCAGACAGACAAACAGACCAATCGCGTGTATCATGTAACACATCGCTTATATTAAACAACGTAGCTAACAATGTTTTCCAATCAAAATATGTGATTGTGATGAAAAAAACGTTATGTCACGTGTTACATTTGTTTCTATTTGTCAAAATATTTAACTACGGTCTTTAATATAAGCGATGTCATACATGATACAGCCGTATGTAAGGTAAGTTAAATAAATGAATGAAAAAAATGTGATTAGTGATTATGATGAATAACTAAAGGTGTCTAAATACGTACACATCTCGGTACTACACAATGATGATAAAATATATAATTTTAATAAAGCCTAGTTATATTATTTTGGAAAATGAAAAGGTCAATACTTTCGTATTTTATAAGTGTAACCATTGCCCTGAACACAAAACTTTTGAGATCAGCGTGTAATCACCTTTCTATCACTTTCATTACCATTTGATTCATACGAACATCAAACTTTGACGTGAGGGTCAAGTAAGAAAAATCGGTATTTAGGTACCTATATGAAATGTATTGTATACGAGTATGTTTATTTGAGTTTTGTTTAAATTCCAATTAAAATATTGGTGCATTCGGCCATAGGAGTATGATTTTCTGGACATTTGCTAGGCAATTAATGGTTTATTACGTAGCAATTGTCAATAAAATTATTCTAATTTGTTTTTACATAGCGTCCGTATGCGAAATAATGTTTAAAATAATGTTAAAATTAATGTTAATTCTAAACTTTTCGGCGAAAACAATATGTTTCACTGCATGTAAATTAACTGCCTAGCTAAATTCTACGACTCGGCTTCGCCTCGTCCATTAAATTCCTTGGCGACAATAAATCTGCTACTTCTTTGCCTTGTTAAACAAATAACTGTTAAGTAGAGTTGACATTTGAAAAATTTCCAAAAAAGTAATTTACACAGAAAGGAAAAAGTAATATTGATAAATAACTTTTCCGCGAAATAATAACATATTTTGATATGTATTTATTAGACAAAATATATTTATTTACTTCTTATATTGTGTATATACATATATCCGTATCTTTAATAATCACTTTCTTTACAATAACATAATTTTTGTATCTTCAAACAACGTACACATATTTAGTGTAGCATAAACAACACAAAAAAATAATTGTTAAGGAAAATTTCCGAAATTTTCCGGTAACGTTAGTGAGGAAAGTTTCTCAATTTAAAAATTACCGGGAATTTTCCAACTCTTCTATTAATAATGAAACTGTAGTTTACTTTTGGTTTATCTCTTCAAGGATATTTATTATCTAAAAAAGAAATATTAATAATATACATTCAGGTGAAAGAAAACGGCCAATTATTTTTTAAATTTTTGTTCTCGACAACTAAGAGCTAAGATGTCGGTTAATTAGACAAAAGTTGTCCTATATTAGAATGCCATTTTAACATTGCATTGTTTATTCAGAAAAAAATGCGTAGGTCACTAGGTACATACAAATTTGTAAAATTTGCAGTTTTTCTGTTTTTGCAAAACATCTATTTGATTTGCACTTATTTAGGGCATTTTTTAGGCTCTTTCGAATTGCGATAATATTTTTTTATCACTATTGGAATTCAAGCAACAGTATTTACTAACCTTACAATTTCATGTTTAATAATTATTATTTCCCATTTAATAAACCGAGTACCATTTGTTACTTTTTTATACACTGCACTAGGAGGTATGCCTTTCATTGGACAAAATTAAAAGTTTTATTTAAAATGTTTGAAAAACAATGCTCTTAACAAATGCGGAATTAAAAAGTGGCCCGTTTTCATTGCACCTGAGTGTACAATGTAGGAAGCTCAAGTGTATGTACATTAAAAATTACTGAACTATAATTCATAATTATTCGATTTTTCTGATATAGATTACCCTTTACCAAGTTAGTTACGAGACACTATCATTTGTTTTACTCGTTTGTTATTTCTACCTTTTACTTGCTAAATAAAAATGCATCTTTTGTTGCAGATATATCAATAGCAGCCATTGTAACTTGTAACACTTTTAGTTGTTCGTAGAGTTTAATAGAGAGAGATTAGAGATTGAAACGGATCTGATAAAAAGAAAGATGCAAACGATTGTTAAACTTACCTTTCACCTTAATCATTGGATCATTGTGTTTAAGCACCTTTTAATAATAAAATGGGAACATTGATAGAAATGACTGTAAAGATACGACAATACAAAATGAATTCATGCTATTCCTAAACTTAGTTAAAAATATCAACGATTAACAACCAAACAATTTGCGTTAGTGACCATTTCTTTTAAATTTATGTAAGCTAGAAATAAATAAAAATCGCATATCGATATTTTGGTAAATGACCACGTTTTAAGGTCCCAAGAATCCGATTTCAATATTTTCACGATGATGTCTTTGTGTATTTCTACCTTATTCTAATATGGGTAGAAGCCATTAGATTTTGGTCTAAATCAGATAACCGGAAATGGTACTTTACTTGAAGTTCAAAATAGTTATTTGTGTATCAAGGTTGTAAAAGTGATCTTTTTTGGCCGAATCTGTAGATTGCAGCCGAGGCGATCGCCGAGGCCAGCAAATCAGATGAGGCTAAAAAAGAACTTTTAACCGAGTTGCACACAACATTTTTAGGCGACTATTACAAAAAGATATAAACTTTATTTTAAAAATCAATTTCACAATTTTGACAGTGACAGTTATCTGACAATTACATATATTTGGTTATTCATGTCACTTGCAGAGTGCTTTGCTCTATCACCTGGACAACTCACAAAACAATCTGTTTTGTACTGTTGTGTTGTTTACTGTCAAAATATTTTAAATCGTGGTGAAAACGTGTGTATCTCGTGATAAAATATCTACAGTTATTAACTGAGAAGCAAGAAAATGAGCAGTTCAGATAGCGAAGATATCTCTAATACTCCGCCAGAAATACATGAAGCTGCGGGTAGGGCGACGTTAAATTTATTGCCCGAAAAGTCCCAGAAAATTTATCTTAAACAATTTGATATTTTTGAAGAATGGTGCAAGCTACATAAAATTAAAAATTTAACGGAAAATGTGTTTCTTGCGTTTTTTTCGGAGAAAGCTAAATCATTAAAAGCTTCGACGTTGTGGTCTTGCTATTCTATGATAAAATTAACCGTGATGGTAAAAAAGGATATCGATATCAGTAAATTTTCAAAACTCATTGCGTTTTTAAAGAAACAAAACGTGGGCTACAAAGGCAAAAAATCGGCGATATTTACAAGAAGTGAAATAATAAAATTCTTGCGAGAAGCGCCGAATGAAAATTATCTCATGTGGAAGGTAGGTATTCATTTTTTTTTATACATATGCACATAGTTTAAATGGTTTACTTTTTCATGAAGGTTTGCTTGATAATTGGATTAGCTGGAGCATGCAGGAGAGAGGAGTTACGAAAAATAGCGATGGATGACATTCAAGATAAAGGTGATATGCTGATAATTACAATCCCAGAGACAAAAACAGGAAATAAAAGAATTTTCACCATAACCGATGAAATAGTCGAAGAATTAAGTGCTTTAGAGTTATACAGGCAATATTTAGTCCTACGTCCTCCCCATACAAGCCACAAAACGTTTTTTGTTAACTATCGCCAAGGAAAGTGCAGCACTCAAGTTATAGGAGTGCATACATTTGGAAAAATTCCAAGTCTAATTGCAAAATATTTACAATTGCCGAACCCCAACAATTACACAGGACACTGCTTCAGAAGAAGCTCAGCCTCACTCTTAGTAGAAGCAGGAGGCGATATTTTAATGCTAAAACGGCATGGCGGTTGGAAATCTTCGACTGTGACGGAGGGTTATGTGGAAGATTGCATAAACAGCAAAAAAGAAATTTCAAGCAGAATTCTTACAGGTAGAGATGGAGCTTCAACTTCCTTTGTTACCACCAACAATGTAATTGAGACTGAAAATTTGGTGGTTGATGTGAACAATTGCAAATCTGTAACAACTGGCAGTCAAGCATTGTCCACTACCTCTGCAAGTGGAATGAACTTTTCTAAATGCACTAATTGCACATTCATATTAGTATTAATAATAAGTAAAATATAAATTAATTAGTATCATTTAAATATTTTCTATTCATGTTATAATTGTAAATTTAATATTTTGGCTATATTTTAAGTTAGTTTTGTTGTCTGTTCATTTAAATGGTTTCAATTCATGTTCTAATTTTAAGTTTAATATCTTGTCTATATTTTAAGTTAGTTTTGTGTTTTTGTTCATTTAAATAGTTTCTATTCGTTGTAATTGTAAGTTAAATTGTAATTATTTCTAAATATATGTATTTGTCTATTAGGGAGTATTGAATTTACTATTTAAACAAACGAGTGATTGTAGCGGCCGTAAAGTAAATGTGGCCGTAAAGTAAAACCGGCCGTAAAGTAAAAGCGGCCGCAAAGTAAATGTGGCCGTAAAGTTGTTTTTGACAGATGTAAAAAAAAGTGGCACTTTACGGTTGTCAAACGATACATAAAACAACTATTTATGTAATAGCCGCCTAAAAAAGTTTTTTTTCGAAAAATACCTTCATATATTATTTTTTGAGATTTGTGTTATCATAAAATTAAAGATTATAAAATTTTCTACAGATTTGCGTAAATACTTTTTCTATATATTTTATGGATAAATTTCACTGTCAAAGAACTAATAGAAATAGTAAATAGAACCATAGTTATATGAAATGGAACTTAATACAGTTTCCAGCATAGTAAATATGTAAGTATGTATATTTAAATTAATAAAGATCAAATGACGGGATGTATAGTGTTGGCCATATCAGATTTTTTCTAAATGATTGTTTGAATATAATATTTTATTAGCATTTGTATATTTTATTTTATATGCATGAAAAATATCTGAATTTAGTTCAAAGGTAACAGTTTAAATGTATTTAAATTAGTGAGTATTTGAATAGTTAACAAATATAATATTTTTTGTATAAATTTGGTTACGGTGATATTCTTTCCTATCTTTTTGTTTTGTTTGTTCATTATCGACATTCGTGAGGAGTCGCAGATGTTCCGTCTTACAATCCCTCCGATTTTTCATACTTTTTTGTCGTATGAAATAATCTATAAGATATTCTATAAACCAACTTAAAATAACAGTAAAGTCATTGAGGTACATATTCCTAAATAAAATAAAGCCGTTCAAATCTTTATAAATCTGATACAATTTATATTTTATTTTTCAACGTTTTTCCCAATTTTTCGATTCACTCCAGGAATTGACTTTCTTTGATGTCCCTAAAATAACCGTTTACAACTTCGATCACACCTTCATGCGACCGAAATTTTTTTACAGCCAGAATTTTTTGAGTTTCAGGAATAAGAGTCGCATCCGACGAATACAGTGGATGCGAATGAATTCCAAATTCCAATGCCGACAATTTTTCTGAGCAATTACATTTGAATGATCATATTTTTTCTGGTGTATAGTTGTGAATGATTCTGTTTGCTTCTGGTGTATAATGGTGAATTCATGTCTCATTTATGGTCACAAATCGTCCCTTAATATTCATTGATTGAACACTATTAAACTATCGGCTGAGGTTTGTGCTCGAATGCATTTTTACTTTGAGTAGCGGCACGCACCCTGCAGAAAGTTTTTTAACCTTAATTCATTTTGTAAAATAAGAACTATTCATTCATAAGAGATGCCCACTGCTTTTTCCATTTTACGCACTTTTTTTGTGGGTCTACTAAAATCATGTCATGGATTTTATTTACATTTGCGGAGGGGCAACCTTTTTTGGACATCCTAAACTTGGTTCAACACTTCTGTGAGTGTGGCAGCGAATAGTACAGTTCACGTTCATTTCTTTGACATTTTAATCCGTAACATTAGGAGTACATACATACGGAAAATCACGAATGGAAACTTATAGCAAAAGGAAATAGCCATTTCAAAGAGCCTATTTCGATGTGATTACCGGTGGTACAGTTAAAGAGACTGATTTGGTCTAGGTTGTGTAAGTGTGTGAGGCGCCGTTAAAATTGGTGTAGTACTATTTGTTTGCCCAATCCTAAATTACCGGAAGGTACTAGTGAAACTGTTGCTTCGCTTCCAGTATGTTTGAGTTATTGAGACGACTATAGTGACCAGGAGATTCTCAAAATTACCTGGTTGCAAATTTGTGCTTATTCATTTAGCAAAATGACGCGAACTACGTGTGTACCCGTTATTACTTACATACTGTTTAAATTCATAATCGCATATGTTTTGTGGAGGGTTTAGAAAATTAAGCTCATTGTAAAAATATTTATTTCTTAAAAATTAAAATGAATTACAAGAATGATCATTATAGAAATGTGTAACTGGGTATGAATCTCCAATTTTTCTGGTCAATTTTCTGAATTCCTCAAAAAAGTAGTGACTATTTTCTTTTGCTATAATCATTCTATTTGTGGTTTTATATATTGTTATCCAATGTTACAGATTAAGAAGTCAAAGGTAGTAACGAGAACTAGAACTGTACCTATTTATTATATGTACATACCGGCGCAACAAAACTGTGAAAGGGACAGCAAACCATTCGACGAACCGAGTAGCGAACGGTTCGGCGTCGAGTTCTGCGTACTACGAGACGATGGAGGGGGAATATTCATCAGTTTTCTATTTCTGTTGCAATTATGGGAATTATTTTTTATAGAAATTAATATCCAAGTCAGGACATGACAGCAGCATATTTTATTTTTAAAAAATCTGATGTGGCCAGCACATTACCTTCCGTCAGTTATATGAGGTATTTATGAAAATTCTACCGGTGAACTGTTACCGGTAAACAGCTTTTTATTAGATTATAGCTACCGGACTCGATATTTTAAGAACGCAAGTGGTAAACAGAGTAGATCCATAACCTATGAAAAAAATTGAAAATTTAAAACAGGTTAGAAATTTGACGTAGTTAACAGACTGAGCAGAGTCCTACTTTGAACACATTTCCACTTTTAACGCGCGCATTGCGCTTTGCATCACTACCTTTTTTGAGATTTGGTTCTTCATGAATCCGGTAGATGGATCTGGTAGATATTGAAGAATTTTCGAACACCACTCGTGTTTTCGAACACAGTCGGTAGATGCGGTATCTACCGGTAGAATTTTCGTAAATGCCTATGTATTTTCTATAAAATCCATACAGAAAGTTCCATGCAAAAGATTCTAAATTTCTTGTATGTACATTGCCTTTCGACATTTGTATGTATTTTATACAAATTCCATACAGAAAGTATCGAGCAAAAAGATCCTATATTTCGAGTAAAATTATAACACATAATACTACGAATATGTCAACTGCACTTGACACTGACATTTTTCAATCAGAATTTTCTTAATACAGTAGCTGTTTCTAGCATAGCTAGCTAATTTATGAAATTTAGTTTCTATATAACTTTATAACTCTATATCTATTTAATATGAAGTATAAAATGCAGTCAAATCGTATAGGGAATAAAATGTTCTTTAATATTTATAATAACATTAAATGTGAAAAATGATATTTAACATCGTTTTTTCAAGAAAAACTGTTAAAATCTTCAAAGGAAGGTACTTCCGGTTAACCAATTATAACCAAAATCTAATCAGTTCTTCATATGGATGCAACGAAGAGGAATACGAAAGAATTATAATTTTTGAAATTGTGGTATTAGAGTTATCGCAGACGAAAATTTTGTTACATACACACACACACACACACACACACACACACACACGGACACACATACACACACACACACACACACACACACACACACACACACACACACGGACACACATACACATAACACACACACACACACACACACACACACACACACGCGCACACACACACACACACACACACACACACACACACACACACACACACACACACACACACACACACACACACACATACAGACATCATCGTAAAAATAGTAAAATCGTATTCTAGGAACCTTAAAACGTGCTTATTCATTAAAAACTCACCGCCGAATTTTTTGATCAAAGACAATACCTTCCTTACCTAAAGGTGACGGAAGGTAAAAAGAAATAACAGGAAATATGACCTAGTCGACGGTAGCAGTACCGAATATGTGGTTAGATCTATACTTTTTCAACTTCATTTTCAGAAAAAGTAAATTCATTTTCAGAAAATGTAAATTCAATTTCAGAAGAAGTAATATCAATTACAAAAAAGGTAAATAGTAGGCCAGTCGGCAAAGGGTATATTGTTTCTTTTTTGAGTAATTTAAATTTCTATCATAAATTTTTATTCTAGTTAACTATTTTTAACATATCTCTTTGAGAGTTCATCCAAGGTAAGAAATGTAACAATTTTATTATGTACAAAAAATTACGAGCTTTAATTTTGTATATTTGTAAAATTTTGATACACGCCACTGTTTTCAAGAAAATAGCCAAAAACTCATTTTTGCACCTATGATCCAAGATGGCGGCAATATCCGGAGTCGCTAGAGGGTGCAAAATTAATTTTCTTTTTAATGGAGGTCCCAATAAAGAGAACACAATTTGTCCAGCTTGTCACCATTTATTCCCACTATAGCCTCTTTTAAAAGCTCTGACGACTGCATTTATATCTGGTATACATTTTCAAAATTGATGCAATTTTTGTTTCCTTCAAATGAGAAAATTTGATGACGTATCTAGATTAGTTTTTAAAATTTCAAAGTTGGTAACACTGATAGTTTCAATACACATGAATTTTAATTTATTTTGATATTTGCCATTTTGACAATTATTTAGAAGTTAGGATGTAATTAAAATCATTAGATCTGTGTTTGACTTTTAGGTTATATTACTTTATTACTTCAAGAAAGAGTTGTCAACACAACGACATTCTTATATTTGGAAAAAAGTAACTCCCTAGCAGAAACTTTTTAATCTACCAAATATTCCATATTTTTTGTCTAAATGAATGTAATCGGTCCAGTCTTATATGGACATCATACAAATAGGCGCCAATAAGATATTTTATGAATTTTTGAAGTTAAAATATTAGTTTTAGATAATTACAAGTATGCACAAGTATCTATAATCTTAATATTGTACAGGGTGGGGCAGAAAAACCTATCCGATTTCAAATCCCTTTTTCCCAGAAGAGGGAGCAGGTAGAGTAGTGGGGTAAAAACCGTTAGAAAGCCGGTTTTATGCCATTTGTCAGTAGTCAACATGCCTTGGTCTGGTGAACATCGTGCTTTTGTTATTGAGCGGTTTATCGAATGCGGCGGTTCGATAATTGCTACACAACGTGCTTTTCGAATTCATTTCGGACTCGGGCGTCATGATCCTGTTCCACATCACGCTACGATTAAAGTGTGGGTGTCAAATTTTAGACAGACGAGTTCAGCATTGAAAAAGAAGTCGCCTGGACGTCCCAGGACAGCAACAGGACCTGAAAACGTGGCCAATGTGAGAGCCGCGATTGAACGTTCCCCGCGTCGTTCGGCGCGAAAACATTCGCTCGCTTTGGCGATTTCCAACCGCAGTATTCGGCGCATTTTTCACCGGGACCTCAAAATGCATCCCTACAAAATGGTTGTTGCACAGGAATTAAGTGAAAGGGATTTTGAAACCCGTACGAACCTGTGTCGCGATCTCCGAGAACTCCCAAACGACGATGTTGTGCTCTTCACGGACGAAGCCCATTTTCACCTTTGTGGTGCCGTTAACAGGCAGAATTTTCGATATTGGAGTGACGAAAATCCTCGAGAAATCCATCAGGAACCCCTCCATAGCCCAAAAGTGACTGTGTGGTGTGCTCTTTCCCGCCTAGGCGTCTGGGGGCCTTACTTTTTTGAAGAAAATGGGCAAACCGTAACGGTCAACAGCGAGCGCTATTGTTTCATGCTGGAAAATTTTCTTAGACCCAAAATGGAAGAAAATGGCGTGGAAAATGTGTGGTTTCAACAGGATGGTGCAACCGCCCACACATCGCGACGATCAATGGACATTCTCAGGGAACTGTTTCCCGGTCGCCTCATTTCCCTGAGAGGTGATCTTGGCTGGCCGCCGCGCTCACCGGATCTCACTCCATGTGACTTCTTCCTTTGGGGTTACCTCAAATCGAAGGTTTACCAGCATCGACCAAGGACTCTTCTTGCTTTACGAAGGGAAATTGCTCGGGCAATTGAAGAAATTCCTGTGGAAATGACGGTGAAAGTCATGGAAAGCTACCGCGAGCGCCTAAATCAGTGTATCCGCTCCCAAGGACGACATTTGAGTGATGTGCTTTACAAAACTTAAATTTAAAAATGGCATAAAATTTGCGATATGTTAATAAAAATTTTTTTTGACAAGTTGAGTGGTTTTAATTTTATAACGTTTTGAAATCGGATAGGTTTTTCTGCCCCACCCTGTATTGAGGAAAAACAAATATTTCTGCACTTTGTATACTTTGACTTGCATTATTTTCAGTTACTACTTGCTATTAACTTTGTCCTTTTGATTGATTGATATATTTGAAAATGCATTTATTTTAATTGGATAATTTTCCGGACTTTATATAAAGATAAATTGCATATATTTAGTTACATAAAGAAAAGCAAATATGTATTTAATATAGAGGAAAAGGAAGTACATAGTTTGATGAATACATGGCAGCACGACACGAGTTATCAGTAACTGCTTCTGTGATTCAAATCATTAATTTATTTATGCATTAGTATGATGTATGTACATCTTTATCATGCATTTTAGAAATATCAAGAAAGTAGAATAAATTGATGCTAATTTATGTCATAGTTCATTGATTCATTGATGAAATTATAAACTCGTATTACGTAAAAAGAAATAATGTAAGGTTAGATTAATAATATGAAGAGAGAAGGTTATTAAAAATCTATTTTTTTATTAGTTCACGGTTTCTGCATATGTGGAATCTGGTGTAGTATTTATTAAAAATTAATGAGAAGAAAGAATAATTATATAATTGATCATTTTATGAAGGATACTTTGGTTCGGTTCGAAATACCTATTTCTTTAAGTAATAGCTACTTGTTCATTAATTTTCGTTTCTTCAAACTTTTGTAGAAACCGCAAAATATTTCAAATTGAAAAATATATACAGCTTGACATTTATATAAAAATATCCCTTCATATTTTAGAAAAAAAATTAATGAAGTTTAAAGTTTTAAGTAGGTACGTATAGATAATTATCATATTTCACATCAAAACAATAATTTTTTTAAACAAAGATTTTATCAAGTTTTTTTATCTTTAAAATCTCAAGTGTCGTGTGTATCCAATAACAAATAATTGTTATTCCTAGGTCATTACAATAATTATTGTGATATTTAATAATAAAATTTAATTTAAAAAAATTACAATAATATTATGATTTTTACTGTTTCTTTTTTCAATTGAAGCAATCATTCTAAGGAATGTAAACAAGTATGCTATAAAATATTAAATGTAGTTGTAGTAATGTAAAAAAAGTCCAAGATGAAGCATACTTTATGAACAGGGAGTAGTGTAGTTGAAACGTCTATAAATATTGATATTGTGATTTATATGTATAATATGTATATTATCGGTTTAAAAATGTTTTTGTAAAAATATTAATGAAAGCTAGTTATTGTTTCCTGAGGAACATTCTTTTAAATAATTCTTGTTATATAAAAACTAGGGCTGGCAAAAACCCTGATTTTTTTTTAAACCCGACCCAGTGGGATTTTTTTTAATTGAGCTTTTTGAGTTTAATTGGTTTTTTTGGACGGTTATTATGAACCTAGTTTTTTATGGGGTTTTTTCCTTCACTTATATTTATTTTATTATAATTTTTCATTTATTAGTCGAAAATTATAAGTAAATTAATTTAATTTCTTATAATAATTAGAAACAGATACAGTATTTTACAATTAATTTGAATAATATTCCCATTCTGTTTCATGTTGAATGTTATAGTGATATACTTTTCTCGCATTAGTGCGTTTATCTATTCGCACTAATGTGAAAAGATGTTCAAATCAATGAAACAATCGGCGATAGTCTATCACTTCATATTAATGTGAAGAAATGATAGCTAACCTCTAATATAGTATGTAATTTTTTTTTCTTGTAAACTTGGAATCTAAACGGTATTAGAAAAAACCTTGTATGATGTTCGTTCTAAAATCGTATTTTTCGCATATAACGTGTTGCCGAGCTAGGCGAAAAATCAACTCATATATGGCTAATGGGTTTTATTAAGTGAGACCGGTCCTGGTAAAAATGGCAATACTACAATAAAATAATACTTGAATTTTAAAGTGTTATTGAATACAAAACTGCATTAATTTTATTCATTTGCATTGTTTTTCTTGTGGAATATATAAATTGACCTTTTGTGAATTTTACAATAGGTCATTCGGCTTGTGCATAATTTCGATAATATGCAGAACTTCTAAACATTTTAAAATTTTGCATGTAGAATTAAGAATATTAATTCATGTTTTTTTAAATCATTATGTATATAGTTCAAAAATTATACCGAAAATCATTTGAGAATTTTATGTACAAAACATAATTGAAACGTATAGGCATTGTTATTTTCATTTGAATATTAAAATTATTGAACGCTATTAAGTAAGAATAAATTTTTGAAAAATCAATTGACTCGCCAGTTCAATTGAAATCTAATCTAACTTAAGAACTTGTAGTGACGTAGGTCGTATAACCTTTTTCTGAAATCTATTCATTTTGTACACACACATACTTCAAGCTATTTCCCACAATACATTAATGCGACAATCCTTCTTCATAATAAATTGAATTTCTTTATAAAACATGCGCAGCGGTGTTCTTTTAGTTACGTGCGCATTAACGATTTAATTGAACGTTCATTTTTGACTGAAAATACGAAATAAGATTTTATCATTTTTATTTGGTTAAATTAATCTTGTTTCCTTTTTATTTATTTAGTTCATATTACTTCAATTAAGATTGATAATTAAGATACGTGCCAAAACTTGTATGACTAATTCCAATATATCGAATTTATCATTTTGCGTTAAATAATAATTATCTGAACTTTGTAGTACTTATATATTTTAATATAGACGGTGTAAGTTCCACTGATATAGCGAACAAAAGGATTCTTTGGTCAAAATAGTTTATCAATAAACAATGGATACTTATAATCTAGGACTCTTAAGCATAGATAAAACTATTTCGTTCTATATTCTTTGTTTTGCTTTACCTTTTCAAAATTTCAGAAAAATACACTAAAGAAAATGTTTTTCCCGCAGACAAAGAAATAATAATTATATGTTCTTTCTCTATGGTAATTCCTTTGAATACTTTCATGGAAGAGAAATTACGAACGAGAAACTACGTTGATACCGGATATTCGTGATATATTTTGAAAAATTGTTTCCTGACCCTGACTTATAGACATTCAATAACTTGCAACAATGCATAGCCGTGCAAGTAGTAAATTTAAAACACGAGCGTTTTTCGTAATGTTTCTTATTTTTGTGAACGATTGCAGAAAAAAATATTGTTTGCAACATTGCAAAACATACGGAAAACGTGAATCTAAAATCTAAACTTTATTCATTCGTTTCAGAATCACTAATTTACCGCTCTTTATAAAAATAAATATTTTCCATTCAGAACGTCCGATATATTTTCAGAATATTTGAAATATTGCACTTTCTTAAATAAATTACGTACTATTGGGAAATATTGTGCTATTTCAGTCTTAAATCTTTAATAATAATTACACACTACACAATATGAGAATGAAATCAATAAAAAAAATTAATTTGCGGCTATAACAAATCTATTATAGCACCCAAAAGAGTTCGTTAATACCTCATTCGAGTGCTGTAGTAGAATAATACAATTTATTTTTTTCAGGTTGGTGGCTACGAATGTCAAAAAATATTGAATGTCAAATCTCGCTAAATAAACGAACACAAACGATTGTTAGGAGTTTTATTTTTATATAGTTTTGAATTTAAAAGTAGTAATAATAAGAAGCGAAGAAATGGAGCAGTAAAGTTAGAACAAATAGAAAATATTGTAGATAGTTGTTGAACGATAATAAGGTTATGTTATTGACCGTCAATTGATAGAAAATTCCCTAAACTTTGAAACTTCGATTTTTTTTATTTTAAATAAAAGGCACAACAAAGAGAAAATACTATAAATAACTCATTTCATAATTATCGATTATTTTGTTCGAAGAGTTGGGCCATTCCGCTCTGCGTCGTAACCCAAACTTCCTTCTCACAAAATTAAATAACAGTTATTAGGTACATTAGTGCTTTAATATAGTATTATTTAATGAACAAATAATTGAGAATGCCATGGATTAATTTAGTTATTACATCTGTCATACCAACAGCAGATAACATCCTTAGTTTCATGTTCCATGACTCTGAAATTTCAGATTTCAAGTAGACATCCGGTATTAGGATTAGGTAATCTAATAATAGCGTTTTCCATTTATATATTTAGTTTTGCACTCAGTGCAGGTAATCACGTCATGCCCGGCACTAATTGTTGTTACAACTCGTGCTGCTTCACTGATAAAAACTGACGTACCTAGTAAGTGTGAGAAAGTGCACTTAGTAACGTTCAGGACACTCGAAAAGTATAAATCCAACACGTAAAACTCAGTTAGTGCGCAGTGATTATATAAATGGAAAACGATTTATGCACTCGGTGCAAAAAAGTGCGTTAAATATACACATGTAAAACGCTATAAATATAACATGTTTTGTTAATATACAACTAATAATAATATGTTTATTTGTATAGAGAAAAATAAATACATCTCTGTACAAAATGATTGATAACACGATTATAATTTTTAGAATAATATGTAAAATAAATATTTCATATATTTAATATAAATGCCCGTAGCCGTAGAGAGTTATATGTATATTAATAGTTATTTGTATATCAAGGCCGCGAAATCACTCTTTAGCGTACCGAGAGAAAAATTGTCGCCGAGGCCGCTTGCGGCCGAGGCAAGACAATCTCGAGGGCGCTAAAGGATTTCGCGGACAAGGTGTTCACAATATTTTTTGTGCAACCGTAAAAAATAAGTAATTACAAATTTTATTAATTTTCAACAGTTTCATTACAAATAGAAAGTTAGCTTTCAAGGTGGCTATGGGATTAACATTTGATAAACAAAACCATGCAATTCTCAAGTGTCAAAGTGATTGTTTACCTAATTTCGCGGCCGTTACCATAACAACAGTTGCGAAATCCAATTTCGCGGCCTGTATTGCGGCTGCGAAATGCTTATTTCGCGTCCGGTTGCACAAAAAAATATGTAAAGCATCGTCTTTGTAGATGGTTCTCCCAGAAGGATCGTAGTAACGTGGTGGAATGGTCTATGTACTTCTCATTGAAGGTGTCCCTGTGTGGTGTATAAATGGGACATTGGAAACGAAAATGGTATAGTTTGTTTGGCTTGTATTTGTTGCAAATATCGCAGATTTCTTCGCCCTTGAAGTAATGACGTGTTCGCTCTAGATTTAAGGAATTTAATATAAAACTATGAATATTAAAAAAATAAAAAAAATATACTATGATAGGTTCTACAATAGAAATTCTAGATTAATATTCTCATATCTTATGTTTTGTGCCTAGCTGCTATACCTAGGGTTGCCAGGCGTACCGTATATATAGGATTGTACCCTATTTCAACTAAAATTTGTGCGTCCCGTAAGGTACTGTTCGGGACGCCCAATTGTCCCGTATTTTGTGAGGAGCGCGATTTAATTTACATTTAATTATTATAAATTTATTTTGAGCAGTGCAATATAATAATTGTAATATTACTCAGTAATATAATATTTTAATTTAATGCAACGTTGTATTTTCAGATTTCTGCTTCCGTAGTTCGCATCTCGCATCATAATTATATTTCAATTACTAAATGTATTGTAATGAATTCGCAAATTTTATTAGATAAAATAAAGATGTTTTCTTTCTTCTTGTAGATCCTATTTAATAGTTTTCAAAGGATTGTGTTGTAGGTTATGCGGATCAAATATTCTTCATATTTGATAATTTTTATTATATTAGGACGTTTCGGTGGTTAAATTGCCACCATCATCAGCTATTAAAAAATAACAGTGTAAAAAATGTTACATATTGTATTATAAATCAGTATTACCTTACAAAATCATTTTATGGTGTAAATGATTTTAGTATTTTGAAAATCGAAATTTGTGGCCTGTTTCTTGGTGATGTTTTGTTAAAGCACTGTGGTGTGGGTTTAATAATTAACAATGATAATTATGTTGGTAAATTCTTTTGTGTAAGGGTTGGGATGTTTCCCCTATATAAATTTTGGTACACGCTTTACATTCAATTTGGTATATTACATTCTTTTTATTTTTAAGTTCCTCTTTGTCTTTTAGTTGAGTAAAAAACATCAGAAATTTAAATCAAAATTTTGCTTATAAAATACTAAATTTAGAAATCCAAGAAGCAAATAACATACTTAGAAATCTAAAATAAAACAAATTAAAAAAAATAACATTATTCATCCACATTTTGCCCGTAGATGTATATTATTACATTTTATACTATTCAAATCAAATTTATCACAATACAAAAAATAGACATAAAATAAAAATAGAAGAAAAATTTAATTTTTTAAGAATTTGTTAAATTTGCTTCATTGTAAAGACCTCTATATTATCTTTCTTTGCATTAAAACACGTTTGACCTTGAAAATTTTAAAAGAATCGCCTGCGGCACATTTTTCTCACAAATTCTGAATCTATCCATATATATGTCTCGTATTGTGAAATTATAAATTTGGCAACCCTACCTACATAAAAAATATAAGAGTTATATTGAACAAGAATTTATACAATTAATTTATCCGAATGTTTTAAATGATTACGAACAACATATTTTTCTTTTAGTAAATATAAATTCCATTTAAATATTTATGTTATATGTTGTGAATATCACAGCTGCATTGAATGATTTTTAACTTGTTTTTTTTTGTACATGTGTATTTATTGCTAATGTCAATATAAATATCATGTGTTCGTTATTTATTAAAATTATATTTTTGTTACTATGCTACTCTACTATCTATATTTTTTTCGTTTCTTAAACCATAGCCATGAATCCTCATTATATTAATCATAAAATAGAAATAAAAATATTTCCTATAACATTCCATTTATGCTATAGAAAGTAATTTATAGTTTTATGCGGTTTCTTACATTTTACTTTGTGTAGCTGAATATTTTTTGTTATGGATATATTGATACATATATGGTATAGATAGACTAGTACTACTACTACTTTTCGTTGCAACAAATCATTAAAGATAAAAAAAGTTAATATAAATTTGTGTTTTCTTAAGTATTACATTCTACACTATTAATTTTTGAACAAAAGTGTATCTACAAAAAAAGTTCAGAATTAAAAATTACATCAAATGATCCTAAATTTCAGATATAATATATTCCTACATTCTTGTCATGAGTGCCATGGAAAACAAAATATACAATTGAAGGGCAACAACAGTTCATGTGCAAAAAGTAGTTTCGAGATTAGGAAAATCATTTTAAAAATTAATCACATGAAAATTTGTAGATATTTCATTATAAAATGATTAATAGTGTCAAAACAGTACTTTCTACGATAAATTTAGTTTTTCAACAGATTAGTTAACTATTTATTTATAATTAATTAAACAACTCTAAAAACAGTCCACGTGTATAACAAGACGGTTTTTGTGCCAATGCTATAATCGGATATTCGCATATACAATACATTGTTGTAAATTTAAAATGAAGGGCAATACGTGTACGGCTGTTGCACTCAACGATAATGGAATTTTGTTATATGGACGGTTACTGCAATGATTCCTTCAATTCAAATTTAATAAGGGTCAATTTTACAATGCTTGGATAAAACATGAATATCTTATTCATCAGATAAACAAAAAAATATAGTATTAAATATCAAATCCTGATGCGATATTTTTCTATTTTTGTAAGGAATAAGTTATCTATGGTTTAACCGACAGTTGTAAAATTGGCCCTAATTGATATATAATTGTTAATATTGTTATCGTTTTATTTTGATTTGAAAATCATTAAAACTTTATGACAGTTTTCATGTGGAACTTAAACAAAACTCGGCTCGAATTTTCCAAGCATATCTTATTTGCGTTAGGTTAGGTTATTGTTTTTATTTTTAGAGTAATATACAAACTAGTAAGCTGTGAGTCGTCTGCCAAGATTTTTAGATGTACTGATAAATGCCGATCCGACATTCTCATGCTGTATTTTTCTTATTCTTAAGAACAGGGCTTAAAACTCTTTCTACACGTGATGATTCTATTAAAAATTAGTTTCAGAAGCGGGAATTGAAAAATTCTTACTCTGTATTTAATGGAAGATTATGTGTTTCGTTATGTTCTTGTTTAAGGTCATTTTTGAATTAACTTGCATATTGCTACATACTCTAATTTGTAAAATTCATAAAATCAAGAACTAACAATATTTTTTTATGCCTAAACATATAAAGAACTAAACATTAATCACAAAAAAATTAAATATTGAAATGTCATAAAATAAATATTTGATCTTTAGAGTTGAATTATTCTATCTCTATTATTGTTTACGTATTAAATAATTTTAGGTCAAAGTAACATATTATTGGAAATTTTTGGATTGCGCATCTGTATACTTACTGTGTATGACCAGTATGACAAAAAAGATACATTAGTATTTTGTGGTATTTTTATATTACTGTCCTTGTAACTTTCATAAAAAATAACAGAAATCTCTCAATGTCAGGTTTCAATGGCGTGTACTCCAGTATTATGATGAATGAAGATTGTCAACTTGCAATAAAAATATTTTACGATTACGTAAAACGCTTGCGACAATGTTACATTTCTATATTTAGGTTAATAGTTCAATGGTCGGGAAGATTAATTTTTGTGTTATATTAAATCATTTTGTATTATACTTAATACTAATTTACATATTTGCTAAGTTTATAATAAATTATGAGATACATTATTTGTTATTATTTTTTCTTTTGTAATGAATCTTTTAATTATTGTTGATGTTTGGCAAATAATAGATTTTTTATATAGTATCTATAACCGATGTTTAAACATAAGAGAGTGCTGATTGGTGTCATCCACCTTAGTAACAAATTATAGAACATTTGTCAATGGGGTGCTGCGCCATAACAAAAAAAAAAAAAAAAAAAAATGTACACCTTATACTTAAAGTATTACTCAATAAATAGCGATTAGGATGAAAAAAACTATTTTTTAATAATTACTTTGCGAGATATTTGAGGTTTGTTGTCAGTGTCACTGTGACGTTATATTAGTGCTACCTTTCTCTCGCTGCCTACTATAGATCTTGTGCCTGAGAAAGATATAGCAATAGGTGTCGCCGTGATGTCATGGTGGCATTAAAATCAAATGCAGTTAAACTAAAAACAAGTAAGACTTTTTAATAAGACGAATACCTTCAAAAGTAAAAGAACTTTCATTTAAAATAATAAAAGTAGACCTTAAACCTGTATGACAGGGACTATCAAAGATTTTTTTTTTAAATATTAGTTTTGAAAATATTCGAGTTTTTAAATGCCCTTAAAATCTATGTCACACATCTATTCTATTTCAATTTCTTACTATGGCTTTGTGCTATCGTCTTTGTGAATTTCGGAATCTATATTCAAGTAAATAAATACATAAAATAACAATACTACAAAAGTACCTATACCAAGTAATCTCGCAAATAAAACTTGTTTGCATTTATGATGCCGCACGCCAGATAGAAACAACGTTTGTATGAAAGTGAAAGATTTGTTAAATTGCATAGACTGCGAGTTGAAATTAAAACTTGGACTCATATATGTACATCGTTTTTTATTAATAATTTAATAAACTGTTATTAAACGCGCATTATTTCCAATTTTTGACCACAAAATTTATTTTAAACATACATACATATTTATATATTTTTGTAAGTACTCTAAAATATTAATGTATGTGACTCTCATAGTAAATTCCAACTTTGAGAACAAAATAAGCTAAATATAAAAGTCACAGGTTAATAAAACAAAATACTAATGATTAACGAATAACAATAATTTAGACTTTTTAGAACTAAAAATCACTTTAAATTAGTGAATTAGACGAAAAATCCAAAAACTAGTGAAGGATTCTATTGTTAGTCTAAATATTTGATGTAGGTAGTCAATATTTAATCCACTGCCTTAATGTTTAATAACAAAATAAATAAAAAAATCATTGTTAAAGAAATGTACATTTCTAACAAACAATAAATTATACATACATACAAATAAAAAATAGTGAAGGAATAGGAAATAAGTATCATTTTACAAATTATAGTGATAAAAAATTGATATCTTGGAAAATTTATAATTGTATTTTACTGTATAGTAATTATATAATAACAATAACTTTTAAGCTAACGTATTCTACACCTAGGACAAGTTATGAATTTCAATCACCTGTCATACAAATGTGCATAAATTTTAACAAACTAGTATCTGTCATTGATGATCTGGATCTATTTTTCAATACCATTATTAAATTTAAGAAATACTTAGTTCAACATTTCTTGCAAAAACGTTAACATCCTGACATTTTGTTAAAGTTAGGTTAAATCTTTATTCACTGATTATTTACTATATTCAACATTATTTGTGTACTACTTTATACTTACAACTTTACTCTGATGTATTGATAATTGCTTATTTCATATTATTGTGTACTATTTTTTTTTGCTAATATTTCTCTGTAATTGGGATTTTTAATCCTGTTGAGGTAATAAATAAATAAACTATCTATCTTATTATTTATCATACAAATACCGCTGTGATGCAGTCCCCACTGGGGCTGCGAAAAAACTACGATGTGATTGATCTAATCAGAAAATCGATTGATCGATCAATACGATCACAGACAACATATAGATCTGATCGGTTAGTCAGAAGATCGATCCAACAGCTCGTCAAGGTTATGTGTACACACGCGCGTATCGTGATTTCTACATTTGTTTTTGTGATTACAATGTTACAAGAAATGACAGGCCAGTATTAAAAAAATCAAAATGTTATAATTATTGGCTATACAACTCAACGGCAAATAAACCAATCAAATTTCTCAATTTTTCTTAGTACGCTGTATAACACTGGTTACTTGCGTTGCTAAGTTGTGTTTCGCGAGACACAACTCGTGGTATTTCGGTCGCAAACAAATGAATCATGTGTAATTATATCATCCATGGATATAAATGAACAAGTAATATTGTTGACATGTCGTAAAAATATAGTTGGTTTATTCGTTGTATAGTCTTAACATATACAACTCGAGTTTCGAAAATTATCTGAATATACAGTTTTCGGACTCGATATGTTTCCTGAAAACACATCTCATCCTCTCAAATGTATATTTGATTATTTTTGAACCTCTTGTATAACTATTGAGAATACCTACTCTTTTATTTAATAGAGGTAGCAATTAAATCATTGATCTGATGAAGATGGATCAAAATTAAGGATCAAAGTCCGATCAATTTTTCAAGATAGAACAGCCCTAGCCCTAACCACAACCACAACTTTTGGGTGTCTGTGTTGAAGTCAAGCAAATATATATATATATATATATATATATATATATATATATATATATATATATATATATATATATATATATATATATATATATATAGGTCAGTCTGGGAAGACGCCCCCCCCTTTAACTTTTTTATTATAAATAATAGAAAAAATGGCTCATATAAAAGTTTTATTATTTTACATATACTATTTGACGGCAGATTTAGATATTTTTTATATAGTCAGGTTTACAAGATACGACTATCAACTTTTATTTTTCAAATGGCAACCTATAATTATTTTAATAAAATAGAAACCGCCATTTTTTCTCTTTTCAACGATGTATTATTTTGTATTAATGTATTAGAAAAATTTCGAGAAAAAGGAGATAACTCAGATATATTAAAAATAATTTTTAACAAATATTATAGGTGGCTATGTGAAAATAAACAAAACGTAACAGTGCTATACAACTTCTGTAATACAAAAATTCAAGCGTTGAACGTAATGTGTTCGAACATCTGCCAGCATGTTTCGCGAAGAATTCTAAAAAGCATTTCGAATACGCTCTTTCATGTCTTAAATCGGGTAAAAATCCTTCTCAGTGTTCTTAAACTCGGTTGCCGACGTCTAGGAAACCGCTCCCGGTAAATTCTTTTTGCTCTTCTTATGATTCCAGTCGATTCGCCAATTATTAGAATCATCAATTAATTCGTTCTTCGTAAACATTTCAAAATGTTTTTTTTTTTGTTTACAAAATAAGTTAAATTAAGTAACAAACAAATGTATACTTTTTTGACATTAATTTAATTGTTTTACATTGTTACGTTTTGTTTATTTTCACATAGCCACCTATAATATTTGTTTAAAAATATTTCTAATATTTCTAAATTATCTCATTTTTCTCGAAATTTTTCAAATACATTAATAAAAAATAATACATCATTGAAAAGAGAAAAAAATGGCGGTTTCTATTTTATTAAAATAATTATAAGTTGCCATTTGAAAAATAAAAGTTGATAGTCGTATCTTGTAAACCTGAATTTATAAAAAATATCTACAGCTGCCATCAAATAGTATATGTAAAATAATAAAACTTTTATATGAGCCATTTTTTACTTATAATAAAAAAGGTAGGGGGGGGGGCGTCTTCCCACCCTATATATATATATATATATATATATATATATATATATATATATATATATATATATATATATATATATATATATATATTCATAAGCATGAAATAGATTCATACAGTTTATTATTTTTATAAAATTGAAGGTGTAATTATGATATTAAAAATAAATATGAACTATGTATTTATTTATTTTTTATTTAGATATTCATATTTACAATGTCAATAGTCATTATATTTATTATTAAAACTATTTCTGGTATCCATACGTACATGTTATAAATTAAATAAACTGTAGGACTTTCTGTTTTATGTTAGCCTTCAATGCAGAAATTATTTCATTTTCTATTGTTGAAGTTAATGTGAACGAAATAATTCAGCTGAAATCAATTTCACGGACAATTTAACATAATAACATTCATAAGTTTGACCGTCCGGAATCAAATAATCAACTGTGACGACTTCAGCTTTTTGCTATTTTTTCTTTAAAAATCACAGAATTATGCAATGGAAAAATAGAGTAAAATGAAAAGTTTATTTACTGAGTGTTATGTATTCTATTATAAAGCAAATAATGTTTGTTGTTTAAACAAAGTATTTATTTACATATCTGGTAATTACTGAAGCTTTAATTATATTTGTTTGTTTATACTTTGGTGTATATGAGAGTTTGTAATCTACCGTTGTTTGCATCTAACAATACAGTTGAGTTGTGTGGGTAGTCTGTAATACAGGAATAAAGTGATCTGCAATATTTTGCAGGAATTCCATTTTGCGCAAAAACTGCGACCGTAAGTACAAAAATAAATACTATTGGAAGAACTTTTTCTGTAAACTTATTAATATTTTGTATTATGAAAAGAAAGAAAAACAAAACTGTTTCATGGGTTCAATAATTGTAATGTTTACAACCATTTTTTTTTTTTTTATTAAACTATTCATATTTTTGTCATATAATTTATACCATTTGCAACAATAGAACATTTAAATGCAAATAACAATACGAGTATTGTTACGAAATATTGTTTAATTTTTATTATTAGATATAATCGGCATATATGTAAGTGTGAGAAAATATTAACCGATTTAAAAAAATATATATTTGATCATTATACACCTTACTAGTAAAAACATAGGTTATAAATTAAAAAAACATGAATTATCTTTTAAATTATCGAACGATCTTGTAAATTAAACGATCTTTAGCTCAATTTGAAATGCCTATAAAATGAATGTCATTACCGGAGTTTCTTAAAACTGAATTTTGTGCGTAGTTATCGTTTTTGTCAGTACTTTTTAAAAAAATATGAAAGCGAAAAAGTCACATTTTTCACAACTACAGCCTTAAAAAACTAATAATTACATTATTTAAATATCACAATTATAAATGTCAAATTTAATATTATAGTTATATATCAGTTTTTTTCTATAAATATCAGTTATTAAGGATCATTTACACATTTTAAATATTAAAACTAAATTTGAGAAGATCCTAAATAATTATTAAAATATAAAATTAAAATTATTTAAGATTATTTACTTTAAAGATCGGTTAAGTGTATGCTTATAAAGGTGCATTTACAAATGAAAATTAGGTTTATGATTTTTGTTTGGGTTTAAATAAGTCATTCATAAATGTAAGTTTAAAATACATGAAAATTATGATATGCACAGACATCTGTGTAAATGTTTTAAAAACAAGAGTAAAATATCGGTAGAGTAGTACTTAACACGGCACCTGCGCCGTGAAATTGTCATGCGCTTGGCATTATTGGTAATATTTCAGCAATTAAGTTATGACAGTCTCCATATTCTTCTCGCATTTGTTTAAAAAGCCGAATCCACCAAGTGGATACTAAATAAAGATGGGTGTATATATCTATATTTCAGACTCGTTCTCATTGGTGAAGTTTGTGACATCAAACTAAATCATAAACCTAAAGATTGGACCTTGCAATGTTTAGATTTATGATTTGGATTTAGAAAATCTAAATTCTGAAGTGTGAATGGAATCATTATATAATATGCGGCCAAAGTTTTTAAATCTAATTCTAATCTAATCTAATTTTCATTTGTGAATGCACATTAAGTGTGTAGTCGCGACAGTAAACCGTGGACGCAAAATAGTGAAACGAACAGACCTAATGAGAATCTGTAGTGGTTAATTTGTGGGTGCGCTGCGTGTGTATGTTTATGATTATAATTGAAATAAAACAACCCAAACGTGATTAGATACAACGCCATTTTGTTATTGATATTATGCTAGTTGTTGATTCTGCAGTGCGTGAATTTGTGGTACGGCATAGTCGTCGCTATGAGGAGCAGTTGTCGGGCAACATGTTTGCGAAGCTGTAGATCCGCAGCGCAAGGACGCGGTGCAGGTAAATCGAAGATCGAAGAATAGCACACGATGAACATTGGTCACGGGTACAAACTGTAACGAGACACTGCAAAACTGACGCGGATATAATAATGACGATATTCACTTAATGACTTAATCACTGCACAGAATACCCGCGTTTTACAATATCACGCCAGGGTCACCAGTTTGTGAGTGCATGTGTATGTTTGAGAAGTAAGGGGTGCGTGCGTTCACATATAATTATAATTTAAATAAAACGACGAATTTGTTTGAAGGAATTTATTTGCAGGAATGATGCACCAACTGCAGAGTCAACAACTAGCGTATCAATAACAAAATTGCGTTGTATCTAATCAAATCGGGGTCACCAATTTGTTGGTACGTGTTCCTCTTTGGGTTGTTTTATTTCAATTATAATCCTACCCAAACATATACACGCATCCACAAATTCTTATATTTTATGACATTTGAAATTCCATTATGAGAAAAATGTCTGAATTTTCATTGCTGATTTAGTAGTCATCGCATTTATATAATTTTGTTTTACGCTATACTGAATAGGGATTCACCAAGCCAAGCTACTTGGCTTGAAATAAAAAAGCTTGGCTTGGCTTGAAACTTCAAGCTTTTTTTAATGTTAGGCTTGGCTTGGCTTGGGCTTGATGGAGACAAAGCTTGGCTTGGCTTGAAAACTTCAAGCTTTAAATATTTTAGGCTTGGCTTGATTTTCAAGCTTTATCAAGCTTTTTCAAGCTTTTTCAAGCTATTTCAAGCTATTTCAAGCTTTCAAGCTTTATAAATGCTCATACGCACAGTAGGTATATGGGTCTTGAAAACCCTTAGTAGCTGTTCGGTATCAAGATTTTAATATAAATATTCGATGTGAATTAAATTAAATATATCGAAATATCGATAAATCCGATGTATATCGATGTATTGGAATATTGATGTATCAATATATTGATATGTTATGTCGATGTTTCATTGTATCGTAACGATGTATAAATCACGTTTTGTTTTACATAAATTTATTGTGGTACAATTGAAAAATATCTTCTTATGCGCAAAGATAAACAAAACGATGAAATAAAATTTATGCAACTTACACCAAGTGTTTTTTTCTTTGTAATTATTAAAATTGTAAAAATTAAAATATAAAAATATTGAAATGTATATTTCAATCATTTATTTTATTTTTGAGAGTATACAATAAACATAAATTTATTATCTTTTATTAAATATTTACCCTTCAATTTTTATGTTTCTTTTATTACTTTCGTTGGCTGCATTCATTCAAGTGGGCATATACATTAGTTAGACTTTATTGTATTTTAATAATTAAAATGAATAGGACTCAAGTTCATAATGTTATTTTTACTCGAAATGACCTTCCAACAAACTGTTAGAGTTTCTCATACTATATAGTTCATATTCACCCTGTATAAATAAACAACTCAAGTCTCCAAACACGCAAGAACAGTGTTCAAATAAATACATAAATATTTTGGAATGTACAATGGGATGAAAATGACCTGAGACTGATCTTTTATTCTTTTATACCTACTTCAAATACATCTGAAATCATAAAACCCTACAGACGGAAATTTCCCCGAAATTTTGTTTGTTCGTGACATAAATACCTACTCGCCTCTTCTTATGAAATTTCTACTGATTTTTGAGTACAGAATAATGTAAGTTAAATACATAAATATAATTACAGTAATTATGTCCAAATTCAAATAGCACAAAAGTAAATACCCTCAACGATAAAAGAAAATTAAAAACCCCCAGAACTAGGTAATAAGCCGTGATTATCAAGGTAATATTTAAAAGAGAATGCTCACTTTGTCGGTACATTAATATTGTCTATTATACCTGTCACAGACAAGAGCGGTTTATTAGGGATACATTAGGGGTAGAGCTAAAACTAGCATTGAAAATATTTGAATATAAATATACATATCCACAAACAGAAATTGTCTCGTCTCTATGATTCGGAAATACCAGAATAACAAAACATTGTATATAATGCAACTTTAAAATGCAATAATTATTATTGCAATTATCCAATCAAACAACAAGACCAAACTACACCTATCTCCCCACCACTCTATAGTTAAAACAGATAGAGTGTAGGTTTATGTGAAATGTAATCAGATAAATTTAATATTTTTTTTTGTTTGATAATCAAATCTAATTTCTTGAAGCTTTGAGCTAATAATTAAATAAAATAAATAAATATATCATCACGGATTATTACCCATTGCTGGGTATGCCAATCTCCTTTATCGGTAATAATGAAATATTTGCACCGTGCGGGCGCTTACCAGGCGTTACCTCACGGTCACTCATTGCTGGCGTGGAGAGTGCACCGCAGGGGTTAATTTTGTGCCATTTAAAATTAGAAATATTTGGCGTCGGTCGGGATCGAACCTGGTTACCCAGATTCGCGACCTGACACTCAGGCACGTGGCCACGAGACCTCATAACTTATAATTAATTCCAGTTACTTAAAAATTTAAGTATTTAATTAATTAATTTTTATACAAAATACGTTTAACTTAACAATAATAAGTATTTAAAAAAATTAAATAGTTCTATATGTAATGATTGACATTTGCAATAAATTTTGTATTATCATTTTTCATCATACATTTTATATTAATGTAGGTAAAGGATAAAACAATAAAATTATATTATCATTATGTATTTAAAACTTTTTCAACATTTTATTTATTTTGTATACTTGATTGTGTGTGCGAACTACAATGTGTGATTTCTTGGTTCAGATGGAGAAAATAAGTGGTCTTTGCATAATAAGAATGATGAAGGGTATAGTTTCCTATTTACAAATTTTTGAAGCTTACTAGCCTGACATGTAATGAAGGCTGGTCCTACTGGGAACTCCAATTCTTAGAAGTTCGCAAAAATGTGCCGAAGCAATTAGAAAGTACGTTACCACCATAAAATTTCGGTTTTGTCAGCCTCGAAAACATTTCTTAAGAAAAGCTTGAAAAAGCTTGTTTTCAACCAAGCTACTTGACAGTCGAAGGCTTGGTTTGGCTTGAAAATTCAAGCTTTTTTAAATGTTAGGCTTGGTTTGGCTTGGGCTTGGTGGAACGGAAGCTTGGCTTGGCTTGAAAAGTCAAGCTTTTTGGAACGACAGGCTTGGCTTGATTTTTCAAGCTTTTTCAAACCAAGCCAAGCCAAGCTTTCAAGCTTCAAGCCAAGCCCGTGAATCTCTAATACTGAATCGTAAACGTCTTATTACAAAGCTTTGTCTCTAGTGGTAATAGTTATTTTTATATGAGTGTGGAATGTATCATATTAGTCACATGGCGAGTGGCTAATTTTCTTTAATGACAAATATAAATTCCACACGAGTGAACATTTTATCCTACACTTTTTTAAAAACTTCTTAAAACCTTTTTTTGTTTTCATTCATCGTTTGACACTGTCGAGTCAATTGATGTATTTTAAATTAAAAATAGTAGCCATTGAATGGTTGTTATGGTTTTGATATATTGTTATTGAAAAAAAATTGCTGTAATAATTATTGTCTGTCATTGGGAATTATTTGAAAAAAAAATTACATTAAACTGGGTGAAAATGAGGACCTTCCTTTATAACGGATTCACTTAGAAGCACAAGCAACATCTTTCATTGTAATTCCGAAGCAAGTAACTACTAACTTGTTTCTTGTTTTCGTTTCATCAGCCGTACATGACAGCTGTCATTGTGTAAAGATAAGTAGGTAACCTATTTTAGCATAAAATTTAATATTAATTTAAATAAATAAGTTTCATCATGTTCAATTATTTCAATAATAAAAGAATTTTGTAAAATTGCTTTTTATTTATATTTAACAAAACACACAAAAATCAGTAATAATTCCTCCGTGACTTATAAAATATTTTCTCACGGAGTGACTAATGTTGTACATTAGCTATTTCAAATAACCATAGTAACAAATATATTATGAGTCGGTGTTGGATAAAAATATTTACGGGCTGTTAAAACCATAGCAACATGTATACATATTTAAGGCTCATTCACAGCTACGAAAATAAAAATAAAATTATACATAAAAAAAAATAACAATGTAAACAATAGGTTCTTATGAAAATGTTCACAGCTATCGAAAATAAAAATAAACATAAGACATAAGCACAAGGATTTGCAAATGTTAAATATTTTACACAAACATAAGCACAAGCATAACAACTGTCATTTGAGCTGTCAATTTACATTCTGGAAAAAGAATTTAAATTAATTATAATAAAAAAAAACCGTATTAAGAAAAAGGGTTACATAAATGATTATGTGGAGTGCGTTAAAAGGTATAAAGTTAATATTATTGCTTGTGAATTATGTATTTACTAAATGACAGCTGACATTAATTTACTTATTATTTTCAAAGCTGTGAACAGCAACCATAATATCTTATTCATAATTTTATTTATATTTCTTAATTTCGTAGCTGTGAATGAGCCTTTATTCATTCATTATATCGCTTCGCCATATGTTTCCAAAGACTATCTCGATCAAATAGTTTAATGAATTGTGTTGTAGGTTCCAATATATATATTTATATATATATATATATATATATATATATATATATATATATATATATATATATATATATATATATATATATATATATATATATATATATATATATATATATATATATATTCAAATTATTTACGTTCCAGTATATTATATAACATTGTACAATGCTCAACCGTTACCCGAAATTTACAACAAGCTCGCTTCTCGCGCTCTTTAGGTACCGTGCACACCCGTAAAGTACTGAGTAACGGTCTTGCAATGTAAATTGCTATTATTTCATTTGATGAATATAGGTCAGGACAGGACATCGACATTTGCTGGCTTTACGTCAATGTAGTACTGGTTGCTATGCATTGAAAATCATGTATTCTTCTTGCCTTGATTCCTTGATTAAAATGGTTTTCAAAAATTGACGCCCGGATAAAAGACTAAAAATAAATACAATTGAACGCTTTTTTATTACCTGTTCGATTTGTTACGGAATTTATAAACTACCTTAACTAAGTAGTTAAAAATGTCGTTATGAATGTAAATATCTGTAAGGAAAATTCACTGGGAAGCAAAAGTCCCAATGTTTATTGTAATAAACAGTAGTGAGTGATCCTTTGTATGAAACAATGTACAATATGATCGGTATTTTTTTAGTAGGTATACCTCTTCTCGAACAGAGCTGGGCAAAGTACTTCAAGTTCAAATACCAAGTATTTCGCTTTTAAACAAAGTACTTCAAGTAAAAAGTATTTTCACTGCTTTGTTTTTGTATTATAGTACCAAGTACTCAAAAAAGTACTTGGCAATCTAGTATCAAGTGCCATGTAATTAACCCCCAGCCCCCCACCGCTTCCCTCTAATTACCACACCATGCAATCGATAGAAATAGAAACAGGGTAAATATCACTAAGGATTCATCGGTTTATATTAACAACAATCACAGAACAAATCAGTCAATTTCGACAGCGTAGATATAAAAAAAATTGTTACTCCTCTTACACAATAAATAAATATAGTTTATTTATTATAAATTAAACGCATAATATATAAATATTTACAGATATTAAAAAAAACACACAGACACTGATTAAATTATTCTGCATTGGATGTTTGGTTAGATTTTAAAAAATTAACATTTTCTACAGTCCGTATACAAAGTGGCCATTTGCCCTCTCTTTTGTCAACGCAAAATGTCACTTTGCCGCTCTTGCGCGACAAAGTAGAAAAAACGCTCTCTGTCTAAATTCCTAACTATACAATGTAGAGAAATGTCACTTGTCTACATTCCTAATGGAAACGATTAGTCAGGAACTAATGACACTGTAGTTACACATTTACTACCTTCACAAATCAATCAGACATAAATTGCTCTGCTGGTATATTACATAACCAAACAAAATGCCGCACTGCTGTGAAAATAAATTGTGTGAACAGTTGTTACAAAAAAAAATTATAATATTCATTACAAAATTGGTATTAATTTTTTAAAAAGGAAAGCCAAAGCAATATCCTAAATTCATATTTGAGTACATTTCCTTATTGCAAAACTATTGAGTAGTACTGTAAATACAAAGTGTACATTTTATTATTTTTTGTAATGGTAAATGTAACAAACGAAAACAATCTTTTTACGGGAGCTGATGATGTTAAGCAGGTATAAAATTTATGAAGAGTTTTTTGACAGTAGTCATGTAAGATTTCCAGATTGGTTGGGGTGTCTTGTAAATATTGCAGTATTTCCAGTTCAATTTTATTTTAAGTTCATTTGAATACTTCAAGTACATTTAAATACTTCAAGTACTTTTAAATACTTCAAGCACTTTTAAATACTTCAAGTATATTTGAAATATTTTAAATACAACCAAAGTATTACAAGTATCAAGTAAATTGCTCTAGTACTCAAGTACAAGTATCAAATAAAAAAGTACTTTTTACTTCAAGTATTTTGCATAAATAATTGTACTTGAAGTAATACCCAGCTCTGTACTTGACTTATATTTTCTTAATAGACCAGAAAAGTGTAACGGTCAAACTTAGGCGCGAAATTCAAACTCAGTTCATAATGCTGAGAACATAATTTCAATCTCCGTGTATTTCTTACCAAAGAAATTTTTTCTCAACTTTAAAGGCCGAAAAATCTCATAAAAGTAACTCTCTTATCCAAAGCATTATATGTAGCATCTAGATCGATCCTTTATCCCCAGATTCGTACAATAATATTTACATGAACTGTGCACAGTTTATATTTATTTAAATAATAATACAACACTACAAAATTCATTGAACGTATGTCTTAGTTTGATCGTACATGCTTCATCTTTTATTGTTCCGTCCTATTTACTGGTGGATCAACGATATAAGGTATCCTTGATTACACCAAGCATTTTAATTTCTAATAATTCTCTTACTTTACCTTTTCTACAGGTTTAAACTGTTGCAATCTATTACTGAATAAACAAACTATCGAATTCTTAGCAAGAGCTGCTTGATTTCTTTTACAAAATATCTTTTTTTTGTCTGTAAAATTAAACTCCTATATGAAACCTATACTAGGGAATTCAAACTATGAACTCGCGCCAAAGGCAAATTCTAACCTAACTTTTCTGGTCTATTGTTATATAAGTATTGTATTCTTATAGTATTCTTCACGTAAGAATATATGGCAATCGCTATTTTAGAGGTAATTTTCGACATTTTCATACCTAATTTCTGTCGGTACAAAGCATACAAAATGATTGCTTATTGATTCAAATGCAGAATTTTATGCTCAGCAACTTTTAAGCTTTTTTACCCAAAATAATTTGGGGAGCAGGAAATTACAAAACTATGATGTGCATAAGTATTATTTTGAATTTGGCGGCCGTACTTCCAAATCTAAATAAAATATAACTGGGCGTACTGTAACTACAGTTTTATAAAACTTACTTTGCAAGAGCTATCGTGCCAATGATGATGATAACAATACTCTACTAAATTTCTTTTTTATACATCAAACAAACTTTTTTCATTCGCGATAATATTCGTGTTGAAATTTCTTTTGTCGCGCTAATGTAGTTAGCGAGGACGCAAACATAAACAGCACTGATATGATCAGCCAATAATAATATGAGTTGAGTGTGTGCCCGCTAGATGTCACTGGCGGTATTGATGTGCTGTGCTAATGACAGTATATTCAAGGCCTGCACGTGTTAATGTTTCTTCTCCCACTGGCCTAATTTTCTGACATTCATTCTAATTTATACCATTTTTTCTCATCGAATTAAAGTACTCCGTATTTATTTTTTCTCTTACTGCTTTTTTGTTATTTTAGTTTGTTTATTTACTATTAAATATAATAAATTGCTCATTTCATGTATCAAATTTAATCCATTGTGGATTTTATTACTGTAATAAATTTACAGATATAGCTGATAAATAATTATACGGATTATTTGTGAACTAAAAATCAGGAAAAGAAATTCATATATTTAATTTTATTATTTCTGAATATATAAACAACTTTTCTTGGTGTGGGATAGGCTGCAACATTTGTAAAAAATGATTGTATAAAAAATTGTGATAAAAAATTTAGGAAGAGAAATATACTCAAGTAGCTGTATGTAACTCAATAACGAACCATTTTAGGACATATGTTTAATGTTTATATAAACTTATTTCCTTATTTTTAGTCGCAGAAGCCGCCTGTGTACAGTCAGCCCACCATTTTTGCTATATCCTGCATAGGTATATAAAATATTTGTCAAAATTTAAAAAAATATTATAAAATTTAAAGTATCATTACCTGATAACCAATTCTTACCAAAATTTCAGAACTTTTTGATTTATAGTATTTTTTATTTAAATACAAATTGTGTTTGTAACCTCCCGTCATGTCGTAGGTAAGGGAGGTAATGTTATCGGTTAAAAAGATAGTGAGTTTTCAGTGAGTAAGCCCGAATTAGGGTCCCCACAATACGATTTTACTATTTTTACGATGATGATGTGTGTGTGCGCGCGCGTGCGTGCATGCGTGTGTGACGATTTTTTCGTCCACAATGACAAACGTTTGTCTGGCTTATATCGAACTTCCAAAAAATATCTATTATATGTATTTAAGCTTTCTGCTTAAATATAGATTTGATTAGATTTTTGGTAAAATTGGACAACTGGAAGTAGTATTTTAGTTGAAGCTTTAAACAGATACTTATACGTGACAATTATATTGTTATATTCCAATACTTTTCAAATTCGATATTTAATACTTTTATATGAAGGGTAACAACGTATTAGATTTTGGCTAAAATTGATAAACCGGAAGTGATACTTTACTTGAAGCTCTGAACAGATATTCGTGAAAATTATATTATGTATATTCAAATACTTTTTAAATTTGGTATTTAAGACTTTTATATGAAAGGGAACAACTTATAGATTTTGGCTAAAATTGATAAACCAGAAGTGATACTTTACTTGAAGCTCTGAACAGATTTTTTATACAAATATACTATGATATATTCCAAAATTTTTCAAATTTGGTATTTAAGACTTTTATATTAATGAGAACAACATATTAGATTTTTCCTAAAATTGATAAACCGGAAATAGTATTTAAAGCTATAAACGGATTTTCTAGAAAAAATATATTAAAGTACGATCCAAAACTTCTCAAATTTGGTATTTAAAACTCTTATATAATTTGAAACAACATCAACTGGAAGTAATACTGTACTTAAAACTCACTACTATTTTAAATGTGGAATGGCAGGAGGTCATGAGCTGGCCACATCAGATTTTTTATTTATGTAATAATACTTTAAGTCCAATATCCTGTATTACAGTGTACTGAGTTCATATATAATAATCTGTTTTTACAATGTTACAAATTACAATTATATGTACGAACGTCAGTTCTGTGCAAATGAATAATGAATATGAATAATGTTTAAACTATTTATTTAATAAAACTGACAAACACAATAAAATAACATTAATAAACAGTTAAAACTTTTATACTATATGTAAACATCTATTTGTTTCGAGTTCAGTAGCGTAACGTTTCATTTTTCTAGCGCTTTAACATTGAGGTCCTCTACCACAGTAACAAAAAATTAAAACATGGGTCATTTAAAAACTAGATCTTAAACCTGTATGATGGTACCTACTATCAAAATAATTAATTTTTAAAATATTCGATTTATGTCCTTAACATATCTATGTCACACATTTTCTCTATTACAAATTCCCATTAATTTCAGGCCATTTGTCATTGCCTTTTGAAATTACTAGTGCAAAATCGCACATGGATTCTATCTACCGTATCTGGTATAGTGATGCAAGATACCCAGGTATTTAACCATAAGTGGGTGTATATTTAGTGATTATAAATAGTAAAAATATGGGTATTCAATATCATTGAAAAAATTTGAAGTCACATACAAGTACATTATTAAATATTTTCTTTATTAAATAAAATTTAAAAAGTTACAAAAATAAACATTTTTTATTCGAAACATGTATTATGTGTTTAAACATATTTCGTAGAAGTTTTACAATGGGGTTCTCCATTAGTTTAATTTTGAAGCAATTCGTAGTATTAAAAAGTCTTGTTTTTAGTTTCACTGCATTTGATTTTTAATGTCAATATGACGTCACCTATTGCTATCTTTTTCTCGCACCAAGACTCTATATTGGGCTGCGAAAGAAACATAGCAATAGTGTGACGTCACAGTGACATTGACAACAAATTTCAAATATCTTAAAAATAATAATTTAAAAATGGTTTTTTATATGAATCGTTATTTATTGAGTAATACTTTAAGTATAAGTGTACATTTGGTTATTTTTTGTTATAGTGGAGGATTCCATTGGGTAGGTAAATAGACCTCGGAGTAAATACCCATATTTTGTTTACCTACCCATTGAGTATTTTACCCGACTCACATCACTAATCTGGCATCATATTCGTTGTTTCTTTATTTTCTGCATTCATTTATTTGAAAATGGATTTCGTATTTCAGAAAGGCGATAGCAGAAAGCTTGAAAGTAGGCAGAATTTGGAAGAGAGTAGATGTGTGGCGTACATGTAAAATCATTAAAAATTCGACTACTTTATAAACTTTTTGTAAACTTTAATACGTAGTTTGTATCATACAGTTTTAAGGTCTTTTTAATATAATTAACCCTCTTGCTCTAATTTATTACATATGGTGGAAGACCCAATGGTGCGAGAAAATATTTCCTAAAAATTTAGTAAAAAAAATATAAAATATAACATCACGGCATATTACCTATTGTTGGGTTGTGCCAATCTGCTTTGTATACGCAGATTTCGGTAATGATGATGACATATTTGTACTGTGCGGGCGTTAACCAGGCGTCACCTCATGGGCACTCATTGCTGGCGTGCCCCACAGGGGTCACTTTTGTGCTATTTTAAATTGGAAATATTTTGCGTCGGCCGGGATTGAACCCGGTTCCCCAGATTCTCGACCAGACAACCAGGCACGCGGCCAGGAGATAAAAAAATTGTTTTATGTATTTTTACTCACGGGCAAAGAAAAATAAATATGCATTTAATTATAATTTTCTCTAAATCCATCTGAATTTAATTATTTTATTATTTACACAACAGCTACGAGTATCCTGTCATGTTTGCATTTTGTTATTACGTATAAAGTAAATGAGTACGTTCCACGCGGTCGAAATCACACGGGGTCGAAATTCCAACTGCCGAAATTCCACGCCGTCGAAATTCCACGCCGTCGAAATTCCACACCATCGAAATTCCAAGCGGTCGAAATGTTCTCCCACCACTTTGTCCGTTCTGCAGAAATTCAAATATTTCCATGCCGTCGAATCCCACCAGGTCAAAATTATACATGATACAAACTATTTAATGCATGAAATAGGGAAAACGTTCGACCAAGGGAGTGACAAGAGAGTGAGGGATTTATGTCGTGTAACGTTTCGACCGGGTGGGATTCGACAGCGTGGAAATATTTGAATTTCTACAGAACGATGGAAAACATTTCGATCGCGTGGGATTTCTATGTGTGGAATTTCGATCGCGTGGGATTTTGATGGCGTGGAATTTCGACTGCGTGGGATTTCGACAAAGTGGAATTCGAGGGCAAGGGATGCTTCGGTGTGATTTGCCTATTATGGATTGGCACACCAAGCATTGAGTGTCGATTTATTCATTTATTTTTTTACTGTGTGGACCTCATTATTGTATTCTGTAAATATTTAGTAATGAGATTATTTCCATCTGGATTTAATATTTGCTTTGTGTATTTGATTAACATATTACCCTCATCTTAAAACCCTTATTCTTTCTCCAGTACTGCTTACATGTTGCTTACAAAACACAAATCCAATCTAACTACCGGTAAACAAACATCAGTAATGTAGCATTATACATACAAGACAGCCCGAGCGATTCTCGTACTTATGATCTTAGCAATAACATCTGTTTGCTAAGTAAACACTCTCAAGGCCGCCTAGCCGGCATTTCGCAACGTCTTTTTGCATATTCAAAACTGAATTTATTACATTTTCGTCTCTGTTAGTTTGGACCATGAATTATTACACTTAGCTTGGTAAACTTTGTAAATCGTATACGATTTTGTTGTAGTAAATAGTAATCTCTTCTAAGATGTGAACACACATCTACTAGAAGGATAATAAGGATGGCAAAGCTAATATTTTATGTGTAATGCGCTCGACTAACATGGTTAGTTAGGAAAGGTTGTTTACTTTATCTGGTTTTAACATAAGAGTACTTTTTCATTTCCTTATACGAATTTCGAGGTTTTAATTTTTTGTTAACATATAAAAAGTTTGGTTATGTCATCTCAGTTCTCACCTGTAAAAAGGAAGTGTTGGGAATTTTTGGTTTGATTTATTTCCAGATTACTAGTTTTTATATACTTAATACTAAATTCTATTCAAATTAGATACCTAAATGACAATAGTGTTTATTCCGGAGATTGAAAATATAAAGTGTTTTAATGTAAAATAGAATAACTTGTTAAACAAGGTCACATTTCAATTTTTTACATTGTTAAAAATGCACTGTAAATTTGATTTAACCCTTATTTAATATATTTTCACAGATCACTTTAAATAATTATCAGTATTTTAGTTCCAACTGCGAGTCCGGTAGTAACACTCACATCAACAAATTTATGTACCCGTGACGACTGATAATGCACTCTTCGGTGCGATAAATCGGTGTTACTAAAATTTGCGAATAAAGGTAGATTGACACACCCGCAAATTTATAGTATATTCCATAACTTAACCACGACAGTGGTTATGGTTTTCTTTTGGTTCACGTGGTCAGGTTATGGTTATTGAAAAGTGGTTGTGATTCGGAACATCTTGATTAATTTGTTTCGGTAAAGCAGAGAACCACCGCATCATTAGAAATAAGTGACAACGTAACTCTATTTGCCTATTTTATACTAACGTAAATATGATACTTATCAGTATTAATAATAATTATATGTTTATACAATTTTATTTATTATATTATAAATAAGCACAAAAAAATTGTGGTCGTTGTGGTTCAAAAGAATCCAAAACTTTCAGGAACCACATTCCGAAATGGAACCTCGATCCTGAAATTATTTTTTAGTTACATTCCGGAACGCTTAACCAGAACCTTGGTCACCGTGGTTAAGTTACGGTGTATACTATAATTAACATTATAGATAAAGTATTAAATAACTGAAATTTTCTAGGGTCAACTCTTTTAGCGGCGTTCACAAGCAAGTAATTACAATATCCATTTTGAATTTCTACTTTGTGTTAAAGCTTGGAACATGTGCCTGAATATTCGCGTTCGCAACAGCATAATTTCACTTTTTCAATTCCAAGTTCCAATTCCAACCTTGCAAGGTCAAAACTTTTCAGTTCCAATTTGAGTTGCTGAACTACAAATGTCAAGCTCAGCTGTCATTATTTTGGATGTTATTGTGAAACTTTAGAAATGAATTGCAAAAAAGCTCTTCAGCTTCAGTTATCCTCTGTCAAAAATCTCGATGTAAATAAATGTGTGCAGAATTGTGGATAAGAAGCACGCGGAATCTGATTGTTTTCGCATGCTTCAAACTGAAAATTGCATGCTGTTGTGAATGCGTCAAATTCAAAGTAAAAATTACATAGTTGGAATTAAAATTGAAATTATTTGGTTCTGTCACTATAAGTATTTACGTCAGTTTTCAATGAAATTTACATGTATTTTTCAAGACTTTTTACGCATGTATGCAAATTTTTAAGAAAGACTACCAGCCGTGAGCTGATATATTTGAAACCAAAATAGAGCGAAAATATATTGGCAATATAAGAATAGTATCTTACAAGAAACGTATTTTCGTAATAACATATAATTCAAATTTAAATTAATTAATTTATTCAGCGTATTACAAATACAAAAATGTTTAGCTTTGTCATTACATTTAAATATTTCTCAGAGATAAATAGGTACCTACATAATAAAAGTATGATGTATGAACAAAACATCCCATTAAAATATAATAGGTACATAATAAAAATATGACAAATGCAACATAATATGGTCAAAAATATTTCGCAAAGATAGTTACAGAATAAAATATGACAATTACAACACATTAAAATATGGTCAACTTGAGTCGAATAAATTCCTTTTTCTGTTTTGGTTCTTTAATATGTACTTTATAAAACTTATTTGGATAAAGTATCTCTTTATGACATCCAAATGAGTTTCATAAAGTAAATATTAAACAACCAAAATAGAAATTCTTAAACATGAAATAACGTATGTTTTTAAATATTTTTTTGTTAAAAGGACCAAAATAGAAAAAATGGTATAGAATACACGTTACATGACATTTAAGCGCACTTGTCTCCTTAGAAAACTCGCGGCAAGCCGTTCGTTTCTAAGACGCGTTCGCTAAAATCATGTCTTATGAAACTTGTATTTTAATGTACTATTAAAGTTTAACACATTTTGTTGTGTCCATTTTAGGTTTGCATTTAAAAATTCGTTGGTGGTATAATAACTATGCTTAATTAGTTCTTTTTTAATATTTTTTTTGAAATTAGTTAGTGGCGGTTGTTTAATGTGGCCAGGCAGTTTATTATAAAATTTTACACAATTATGAAATGGTCCATTTCTATTTTTTTTTGTTTTTAGGTATAATTAAGTTTTTGTTGTTGGGGATATTGTACGAGTTTGTATATGTACCTATACAGGGTGTTATGTAAGTAATGTACCATAGTTCAAGGTATGATAAAGGGAACTGAAAGAAGTTTTAATTGCAAATCTATTCTGCACAATAAATTAAAATCTAAAAATGAAGTTGTGTCAAAAAACAATATTTGTTGGTGTCATAAATGACGTTATATTTGCAATAAGTGACGTAGTACTTAGACATTTAGAAATGCCTTTTACTCTCTTAGTCAAGAATGCATAAACACATAAATAAAATAAATATATCATCACGGCTTATTACCCATTGCTGGGTGTACCAATCTGCTTTGTACACAAATATCGCTAATGTATTTAATGCAACAACAACGTTTATTCCTTGGAGAATCACAAAGGTATTTGACAAAATATAAAACATGCATTTGGTTTACGGAGAAGTGCTCTAAAACAATCGCCAAAGTGTCTTATCTGATTTAATTCTTCAAAAATGACAAGTGTTGCTGTTTTCGCTTAAGCTACTGTAATTTTTAAATAATTTGTTATTCAAATAAATGATTGTTATTGGTCCATCTTGAAGTGCTTTTACAACTGCAACAAGCACATTAGAAAATAAATTATTACGGATTACCATACATTACAACCTTGTTTATTAAGTGGTAAGGTATGGCACATTACTTACATAACACCCTGTATAATATACAACAGATTTTTATAGAAAACTAACTAACGACAGTTCAAGTGACATTTTATAGGTTTATACATTGTAAAAAAAACCTTCAGCTACCAGCTACTTGTACAGTTATTCACTTCGAAAGACGGAAAATATGTGTTTTTCAATGGAATTTTTCCATTTATTAAAACACATATTTTTCTTAAATATACTTATTGTTTTTATTTTTATAAAATATTTACAACAATTTAATTTTCTTAATAACCCTAAACCATTAAAAATTTAATATCTATTTTTACTTGGCAAAACTTTTGTATGAGTGTCATGATATCATAACCTTAAGACTTTAAAACTGTATGATTGGAATCATCAAAGTCAGAAACAAGTTACATTTTAAAATATTCGTGTTTTAACCGTTTAGTTACGTCAAACATTTAGTCTATTCTAAATTCTTACTACTTTGAAGCCTATTCTACCTACTTATTATTTATTTATTATAGACAAAATGAGCAGCAGCTTCGTTGTAGTCTCATATCTAGTCTGTATATTTAGAAATTAAGTTTTGATGTATAATTTAATTTAATTATGGACCACGAAATGGAAGACCCCATTATTAATCTAAATACTTGATGTGGTCAGTATGTAATCCACTGTCTTAATATGACTGTCGTTAGTAAAATCCCACATCCGGTTAGCTGATGATCACAAACTATCTTAAGCATTACTTTATACTTGCTAAGCATGTTTAAATAAGATATATCATTATGTCTACGTTAGGTAATCAGTTGTGATTCGGACATCCCGAGTTCTATTTCGATTGACGTTAATTTTGAAACTTGTAAATGCCCTCATTTGATTTGTAGAGATACATTGCTATTACTAAAATCTGAGAACAGAAGCAGATTCACACAGGACACACACCCAGAAATGCGTATATAATAAGCTGTGAAGATATACTATTATTAGAATTAAGTATCACTTTCGATTAGGCGCTGTTTATCAGATTTTTATCAAATACTAACTTCGTATAGTATTCTTCGATAATAATTCGTTTCGTTTATAATTTGTGCTGACACTTAGGAAACTATCTTTTTCCGCAGCAAGAAATGAACAGGCAAACAGGACCATTATTCTAGCTCTTTTCGATAGTTTTTTATGGCATTTTTAATAAATGACACAAATTAATACGAGAAACAACAATGCTAAAATAGTAAAATACTCGCCAATGTATACGAACTATGTTGACAGTTCCAAATTATTTCCTAAACAGAGTTACTGCATACTTCCGTATGGACAGGTTCTATAACATTTGAATTTTTTTACAATAATTAAAATGTATCTTCTTACAATTAGTTAATTAAAAAGAATCGTATCTAAAATGTCACTTTCAACTGAAAATGACTGCCTTTTTCCACTATATAGGTGTATTAGTTAGTTAACATAGACATAAATTGGCCCATTAGGAGAACATTTTAGCTGTGTTTTGTTTATGTGGAAAAAATGACTGGTCACTAGATTTTTTTATTTTTGCAAATAATTTCCAAGTTTGAAGTTTGAAATAATACTGGATTATATTTATTTTAATAAAACGGATATTCCTATCAGACCAGTAGTAGCCTTTATAAATACTCCATCATACAAAATTTGTATATTACTTAACAAAGAATGCAGACAAGTTTTAAATTTTAAACCTAAATATGGCATTAAAAATTCTATAGATCTTATAGACAAAATTAAAAATTTAGAAATATCAACAGACAGTTTATTAGTTTATTTTGATGTAAACAGTCTTTTTACATGTATACCAATTGATGAACTAAATAATGTCATTATAAATCATTTGTCTATTTCATCTTCAAATATAAAAATTAAATATGAATGTTTAAAACTTGTAAATATTTGTCTTGAGCAAAATTATTTTCAATTAAACAGCAAATTTTATAAACAAAATGATGGTTTGCCAATGGGTTCACCTTTAAGTCCTTTATTAGCAGAAATTTTTATGGATTCGTTTGAAAATAAACTTTTTAATTCTAATATTAAATATGTAAATAACATAAAATTTTGGTATAGATATGTTGATGATATTTTATGTTTATTTAGTGGTACTCAAGAACAAATAAATTTATTGTTAAAGGAATTAAATTCAATTAATAAAAATATAAAATTTACAGTAGAAGATTCAAATGACAACAGTATAAATTTTTTAGACTTAACAATTACTATAATGAATAATAAATTAGATTTTAAAATTTTTCGAAAAGAAACTTATACAAATATTTTAATACCATATTCTTCTTTTCATCCCATGAATATAAAACTTGCTGCTTTTCACAGTTTGATTAACCGTGTAATGTCAATTCCATTAAATATAGAAAATTTTAAAAATGAAATAAAAATAGTAATATATATGGCATCAAATAATGGTTATCCTACGGGTCTGATAGATCAACTAATTAACAAAAAACTTAATAAATCAAATTTAATTCTATCAAAATGCATATACAATAAACCAAATGATACATCAAAAATATTATACAAGAAAATAAATTTTATTGGCAAACCAAGTATAAAAATTAACAATGAAATTAAAAAGTATAATATTAGAGCAGCATTTTATAATAATTACAATTTAAAAAATATACTATTAAAAATAATGAGAAAATTAAAAATACAGGTGTTTATAAAATAACATGTAAGGATTGTAATTATTGTTACATAGGTCAAACTGGTCGTTCTTTTGGATTGAGGTTTCAAAAATATCTTCGTTCATGAAGACTAAATAAAATGGATTCGAATGTAGCATATCATATGAACAGTTTAAATCATAATTTCGATATAAATAATTTAAAATTGTTACATATATTATCAAAAGGTTTTCAAATAACATGGCTAGAGGCATATGAAATACATTTTTTAGTTGTCATGAATAAACAATTAGATTTATTTAAATCCAAAATTATGAGTGATGTGGTACAATTTTTTTCAAAATTATAGTATTTATTAATTACGTATTTTATATGTTTTCAAACAAAAAAAAAAATAACAATTAAATTTTAAGGTATAAATAATAGTTGTGGCATTGGCAATCAAACAAATGAAATACATAATTATAGATTATAATTTGTTTATTTTCATTGTTAACTTCCAAGTGTAAAAATATTATTGAATTTTGGTTTACACTTATTTAGGGCACTTTTTTATTTTAGTTCAAATGGTGATGCTCAATTTTTTATATAATATATAATCATAAGTGGTAAAATTGACAAAAAGATCACGATTTGACAACGAGTGATTTTTGATCAATGTCACGAAATAAATTAGCTTTTTCAACGTTTTAAATATATTTCTGTCCAAATCGACTCGTTTTTAATAAAAACTGATAACACTGAAAATATACACACTTTGACAGGTATTTAAATAATTTGTTTATTTTCATTGTTAACTTCCAAGTGTAAAAATATTATTGAATTTTGGTTTACACTTATTTAGGGCACTTTTTTATTTTAGTTCAAATGGTGATGCTCAATTTTTTATATAATATATAATCATAAGTGGTAAAATTGACAAAAAGATCACGATTTGACAACGAGTGATTTTTGATCAATGTCACGAAATAAATTAGCTTTTTCAACGTTTTAAATATATTTCTGTCCAAATCGACTCGTTTTTAATAAAAACTGATAACACTGAAAATATACACACTTTGACAGGTATTTAAATAATTTGTTTATTTTCATTGTTAACTTCCAAGTGTAAAAATATTATTGAATTTTGGTTTACACTTATTTAGGGCACTTTTTTATTTTAGTTCAAATGGTGATGCTCAATTTTTTATATAATATATAATCATAAGTGGTAAAATTGACAAAAAGATCACGATTTGACAACGAGTGATTTTTGATCAATGTCACGAAATAAATTAGCTTTTTCAACGTTTTAAATATATTTCTGTCCAAATCGACTCGTTTTTAATAAAAACTGATAACACTGAAAATATACACACTTTGACAGGTATTTAAATAATTTGTTTATTTTCATTGTTAACTTCCAAGTGTAAAAATATTATTGAATTTTGGTTTACACTTATTTAGGGCACTTTTTTATTTTAGTTCAAATGGTGATGCTCAATTTTTTATATAATATATAATCATAAGTGGTAAAATTGACAAAAAGATCACGATTTGACAACGAGTGATTTTTGATCAATGTCACGAAATAAATTAGCTTTTTCAACGTTTTAAATATATTTCTGTCCAAATCGACTCGTTTTTAATAAAAACTGATAACACTGAAAATATACACACTTTGACAGGTATTTAAATAATTTGTTTATTTTCATTGTTAACTTCCAAGTGTAAAAATATTATTGAATTTTGGTTTACACTTATTTAGGGCACTTTTTTATTTTAGTTCAAATGGTGATGCTCAATTTTTTATATAATATATAATCATAAGTGGTAAAATTGACAAAAAGATCACGATTTGACAACGAGTGATTTTTGATCAATGTCACGAAATAAATTAGCTTTTTCAACGTTTTAAATATATTTCTGTCCAAATCGACTCGTTTTTAATAAAAACTGATAACACTGAAAATATACACACTTTGACAGGTATTTAAATAATTTGTTTATTTTCATTGTTAACTTCCAAGTGTAAAAATATTATTGAATTTTGGTTTACACTTATTTAGGGCACTTTTTTATTTTAGTTCAAATGGTGATGCTCAATTTTTTATATAATATATAATCATAAGTGGTAAAATTGACAAAAAGATCACGATTTGACAACGAGTGATTTTTGATCAATGTCACGAAATAAATTAGCTTTTTCAACGTTTTAAATATATTTCTGTCCAAATCGACTCGTTTTTAATAAAAACTGATAACACTGAAAATATACACACTTTGACAGGTATTTAAATAATTTGTTTATTTTCATTGTTAACTTCCAAGTGTAAAAATATTATTGAATTTTGGTTTACACTTATTTAGGGCACTTTTTTATTTTAGTTCAAATGGTGATGCTCAATTTTTTATATAATATATAATCATAAGTGGTAAAATTGACAAAAAGATCACGATTTGACAACGAGTGATTTTTGATCAATGTCACGAAATAAATTAGCTTTTTCAACGTTTTAAATATATTTCTGTCCAAATCGACTCGTTTTTAATAAAAACTGATAACACTGAAAATATACACACTTTGACAGGTATTTAAATAATTTGTTTATTTTCATTGTTAACTTCCAAGTGTAAAAATATTATTGAATTTTGGTTTACACTTATTTAGGGCACTTTTTTATTTTAGTTCAAATGGTGATGCTCAATTTTTTATATAATATATAATCATAAGTGGTAAAATTGACAAAAAGATCACGATTTGACAACGAGTGATTTTTGATCAATGTCACGAAATAAATTAGCTTTTTCAACGTTTTAAATATATTTCTGTCCAAATCGACTCGTTTTTAATAAAAACTGATAACACTGAAAATATACACACTTTGACAGGTATTTAAATAATAAGTTTCTAAAACGTCAAAAAAAAATTCGCATACCAAAACTCACATACTTGTATAAAATATAAATACGACATCTTATTGGCTTAAAGGTGCGAAAAAAAAAATTTGTGTGTGTGTTTTGTCGAAATGAAACTTGGTAACTAGGTAGAATCCTGAATTTGGATTGGTTTATAAATTTATGAGGGAAATAGTCTCGTTTAATATCGCAAACGCCCAAATTATACAAAATTCGTGCACCCATATATACTAATACGCACGCGCACTCACCCATAGATATCATCGAAAATATGTTAAAATTGGATTCTACGGACCTTGCAACGTGCTTATTTACCAAAATATCGATATGTTATTTTTAGCACACTTTCTAAATGTCCTAAGGATAGCGGGAGATAAATACTTTAAAATTTGCATTTTCGTCTATATATAGAGGCTTATACATTTTTTCTAAATCAACCCGAACACGACTGAAATTGTCTCATAATGGGGCAACTTTTGTTTAATTTAACCCCCTTCATATCTCTTATAGTTTTCGAGCTCGAAATCCCCATGCAGGACGTCTATAAAGTTCATTTGGAAAGTAATAAACTTTTTTATAACATGTTTCATTCAAATCGCACACTTTCCGGTCTCTCATAAGAATAAAATTCATGTTATATAAAATTGTAAGATCTAGAATCTGAGAAGTTATGCGAGTTGAATATTAAAGCAACCCAAGAAAATTTATATGGATAGAGAGAAATTCACATATTTGTAAAAACGATGACAACGTGAGTAAAAATACGAAATCGTAAAATCAAATGGAAACATTATTAAAAATGAGGTTAATGAAATTGAAATTTCAAACAGACATTAATTCATTCCCAAAATAAAGTAAATGCGGAAGAACGGCCTCAATAAACGCGAAATAACATGTAAGTTTGTTTGGGAGTAAAAAATGGAAATTCCATCATTCTGACATCATTTTTACATAAAAATGTTATTTTTACTGGGATCTTGCGTTTCACTATTTTTCGTTTATATGGAGAAGCAGTGGCGCCGAATAAAATACTCGTAAAGAAGAGCGACATTGCTTTTTCCCCACAAAAATGTGTTTTTATTCCTTTTATCACATTTTGCCCCCTTTCTCCATATTTAAAATGAACCATAGTCCAAGAATTTCTGCCATAATAAGTTCATATATAACTTCGATTTAAATTCTGCATTTAACATCTAGAAATATTCGCAATATACGCCAGAGTTGTACGTTGTATGAAAACTCAGTAAAAGCTGTAGTAAATATTTTTTGGAGTTATATTGCTTAACATTTGTTATATTAAATTTTGGAGTTCTTTCTATTTAAATTTTTGATATTATAAAGCAGATTGGCATTTCCAGCAATGGGTAATATATCGTGATGATGTACAAAGTGCTGAAAAATAACTATTGTTGTTGGCAATAAAAAAAATTACTTGAAATTTGGTAAGACTGATACATAAATTTGTTTCCTGTCGTTGACATTGTTGACTGTGACACTTGAAAATTTTAAATTTGACTAGATTTTTTTTTATTAAAATGATGGTTGTTTTCCTTACCCACATACTTTTATTTCTTACACTAGCCACAGTTCAATCACCTAAAGTATTTCAATCTTTCGAAATTCTAATAGCTGTCAGGTCCCTGCTCTGATATAACCTATTTATATATATATATATATATATATATATATATATATATATATATATATATATATATATATATATATATATATTTTAAAAATGACATATCAGTAGTATTTTCGCGTTTTCCTCTTGATGTGTAAATTTCAATTCCGGTTATTTAATATGTACTTTATGAAACTCATTTGGACGTCATAAAGAAGTACTTTATGACATCCAAATGGGTTTCATAAAGTACATATTACAGAACCAAAATAGAAAATATTTATTTAAATTACATTAATTCGTTTATAAACACGGTTTGTGTTTATAAGAACTTAATTTTTTCAATTAACGTTGCCAGAAAGATCTATTCTTGGAATAGAACCACAACTTTGATTTTTCTTATTTTTTTTTTCATCTTTAAAATCTGTTATACGAGTAGAAAAAGTAGAATTTTTTACATGGCGTAAATTAATGTGATAATTATGATTTGTAAAAAGTAACTAAGTATTTCGAATATCCATTGTATGTAAATGTTTTGATATACAGGATGTCCGGATTTCGTAGCCCAGCATTGGGATCTCGATAACTATACGACTCCGGTTGAATGGGACATGTTGTGCGCCTTTGGTGGGCCGTCTTAGATGTGCTTTTGTTTTGACAAAAATTCTCATAGGTTACTAGAAAATGGCGGTTTTCATTTTGAAATTACTTCTAAAAATCAGTAATCAAGAAAAATTTTCAAATAAAAAAGTTAGATGTTATTATTGTCTATCCAGTGGCATAATACAAACTTACAACCCATATTTGAATTATGCTTATTTTTTCTCTATTGATTGGTATAGGGGTTTTTATGTTTTAATAATTTTTTAAATTAATTGTTCTACCTACGTACTTAACGTGAATTTGAAAATTATGAAACAGGGTAGTTATGAAATAAGCTATTTAAATAAAATAAAATACTGTTTTTAAAAACTAATGAAATTACTGACAAAAATAAGAAATATCATGGAAAATAATGAAAAATCTAAGTTTTTGAGAGTAAAATAAATTTAAAACACGATAACCCTTTACCAGTCGAAAGAGAAAAAGTAAGTATTTTTTTAGAGTAAAAATCAAATACGCGTTCCATTTAAAAAATGCAAGTTTGTATTATATCTTAAAAATTTAGCAATAGAAAAATTATTTTCGTTAAAAATATCTAATTTTTTAATTTGGAAACTTTTTCTCGATTACTGATAGTTTAGAAGTAATTTAAAAATAAAAATATCGACCAAATTCAGTTTTCCGCCATTTTCTAGTATCCTACGAGAATTTTTGTCAAAAAAAACACATCTAAGATGGCCCCCCAAAGGCGCACCATGGTGGCCTTCGAAATCCGGACACCTTGTATTATTATATTTTATATTACGCCGATCTAAATTTAAAATTAATATCACACAAGAGTTTTGCACTTTCTGTATCCTTGGCCGGTATCTATATTCTTCAAAGTATCCACGCGCGGTCATAAATAAAAGTGTGATAATATTTGATTATCAGGTCAATATTGTCATAAAATAGATAGAATTTCTGCCACATGTCTCATATAAAAGAAACCTAATTTGTATTTATATAAATGATATGCTATGAGCATGCTAAGCAATAATAAAAATTTTATTATTATTTTTATTACAACCATGTACCTATTTTAACTTATCTACAGTTAGTATATTGTAATCGTTATAAAATTTATTACTTTAAAAAATATTTTAGCAAAGGAACCGAATAACATTTTTAAAGTACAAAGGTTTAATTTTGTAAAAATATAGTAATTCCGAATTTAGAACAGAAACGTTTATGAATGAATAGCTTCCAAATTTTCATAATTTTTTAAACTATTATAAGATATATTGTACAATCCAGACACCTAGTTGGCTCACAGCTCTTTTTTCCCTAAGTTTCATTCGTGATTTCTTTTCTATTTTAAGATTGTGTCATTTTTTTGGATTCTATAACTGATGATATACATTCATATATGTTCGGTAATGGTGGTAAGCCTTCTATTTTGAGAGGTATTAATTCATTTATATTAGTTGTGTACGAATCATGCGTCTTCTTGCTTTATCTATCAACGTTCATCTCTTCTTCAGTATCTTCTCTATTATATCTCCTTAGGTCTGCCACGATCTCATCTCTATTTTAGATTGTCAAATCTTTTTTACTGGTTGTTATTCATTTATTCTACTAAATAGCCCTGTTCTATGGAATCTAATATATACTGAGTTTACCTACATGCAGTTTTCAAATCGTTTTCAAAACGTTTTTAGTTTTGAAAACGCCATGTATACAGTGTCAAAACGGTTTTGAATTCTCACAAACCGAAACTAAATATCATGGATTTGACTTGACAACTAGTTTCAAAACTACTCATGTAAACACTTAAAATTCAGTTTCGATGTTGCGAATGCGTACATTATATAACGTTTCTGTCGATTTGTGTTATTGGAGTTAGTAACCTAAAAATAAACTGACAGTTGTGTAGTTTTATTGCGTAGAAAAGTAGAAAAAATAATTGGGAAAATGTCAAAACAAAGAATTTGGAGTGAAGAGGATATGTCACTTACATCAGCCAAATACGCATGCGCCGAAATTGTTTTCAAATCAAACTATAAACCTGTTTTGAAAATTGCATGTAAACAGTTCGCGTAATTTTGACTGAAAACTGAAACCATTTTTAAAAGTGCATTCAAGCTGTTTTTGTATTTTTTCGTTTCTAATTTTGGTCTCATGGTTACTCGTAGTATAATGCTCTTCCAAAATATTTTATCTCCATATATGCGATGATCATGTTCTCTTTGTTTTCTATAAGTATTTTTTTTCTTTGGATTTTATAAAATTATATTAAACGATAGTTATTTTGTTTCCGCTAATAAACTTTACTTCTATAGTCAACAAATGTGAGTCCTAGATAAATTATCAGCTATAATATCCCGAGGATATTGATAATTACGAAATGATTTTATGACAGTTACCGAAAGCTCTTTGCTTGAGGAAGTTGTGATCAAATTATAAGTATTTATCAATGATGGAGGGGTATTCGGTGAGAATTTTTTTTGCAATTTCAATTAAATTTACGAAGAATTTGTATTTAGCAAAATTTAATTATAAAATCACCCAATAGATGTCAGTAATAGCTATGAATATGTTCAGCGTCAAGTATGTAACGATAATAAGATTGACATTGACACGAGAAGACAAGACACGTCCTGTTTTATTATACAATCGTTTAATAGTAATAATTTTATTAATTGAATCGTTATTTTCACTGCCATACCGTGAAAATGACGTTTTCAAATTAAAACAATTAATCTTTAGTTATCTGTCAAAAAGTGTTTGTTACTTAGCAACTTAGTGACATAAGTGATAATTGTCTTAGGATAATTATCAGTGTAAGTTTGTTTTGATTGGTTACTTTCTCACACGTGTTCAGAAATACAGGGATTTAATTGGATAATTTTTTAACCAAAAAATTTTCTGTACAATTTTCTTTTATGTTTAATGTAATAGAACTTCGATAATCCGAACACACTTTAATTCGTATTCGACTGTAATCCGAATGCCCAGCTATTACATTTTTCCATTTTGTTTCTTAATGTGTAAATTGTAGCAATTATTAGAAAATGAATAAAATATCAATAACTTTATTAAGAATCAAAATATGTGAATTAAGAAAACCACCAAATTCCAGGATATCGGCTTATTTAATATTCACCTGAAAATACATGTAAACTCTATAACAACCTGAATTAGAACATTCCTTTGGTGGTGTTCGGATTATCGAGGCTCTACTATGCTTCTTCCTTGTTCTTTATCTTGCATTTCTCGTAGGGTTGGCCTTTTATTAAGACGTAAGAGGCGACTGAAAAATATACAAAGCAACACTTGAATGTTGATTGTACTACGTTTTCATAAAAATAAAAACCATCGATATCTGAGTCTATTTGTCCTCGTTTCACTTTTTGTATACAATTAAGAAGAATATTTTTAAATGAATTAATTCATTATAAACGCAACACTTACCTACATCTTTTAAATATTACTAAAATTTGTAGGTTTTTTTTTTGTACTGATTGGAAATATTCATAAGATTCAGAGCATTATTAACTTAAATTTGTTATATTTTTCTGTCTTTCATAAAGTGATTTTTTTCATTTTTACTGCCAAATTTTTATATGCAACTCTTGTTGTTTTATTTCTCTGTCTTTTTTACCTGTGAAGTCTCCACCTTGTTGACAAGCGTCAGCAAGAATTTACAATCAGTATTGAATCTGTTTTTGTATGTGGTGGTTCTTTTTGTGTATTTCTATATCTTTTGTGAATAATTGCATAGTGTTTATAAGTAGTGAATTCAAATTTAGTAAACTATATTTCTTATTTTTGTGACGATTGGGACAATTTTAATTAACTATGAGGCAACTAAATAATGTGAAACATCCGTTTTCCTACACTATTTGCCATCAGGGAAGGGTTGGAAGAATAATTAAAAGATTGAAAACCAAGGTAATAGTTTATATTATATCATTGCATTTTATGTATAATTGCATGTGCCAATTCACTTCGTGCAAATTTCGGTAATTGCGACATATATTTACAACTGTAGGCATTTATTACCTCAAAGTATGTAATTTATACTGTCATGGGAGGTCACTGTTGTGCGTGAAGTAATTACATTTAGTTTAATGTAAACTTGGTTTGCCAAAACAACAACAAGTAATTCTTAAATGCATTCCGATATGCACGAGATAATTTTAAAGTTAGGATGCGGCTATTCTTTACACATAATTTCATTACGGGCGATTAATTGGCATAAAGTAACCTAAAAATAAGTTTTAAGAGCAGCTAACATTTTATTGTTCTAAATTTGTAATATATTCCTTAAGAAATTCTAATGCTTTCTACAAGGATGATTTGGAATGTTATCTACCTAACTACGAAAACCTATGCTGCGTCACCATCAAAACAGGATTTGGGATATTCAAAGTTACTAATACAGTCGAACTTTGATAACTCAAACCATGACTTGCCACAAGAAAAGTTCGAGTTATCAAGACTTCGGGTTATTAAATAAAATTCATATGTATAAATATTATTTATTTATGTATGTATTCGAGTAAAAATCACTTACCTTATGATATATATATATATATATATATATATATATATATATATATATATATATATATATATATATTGATATATGTATACAGATCAAAGTTATAAACATTATTTTTGTGTAAAAAAGTAAGTTATTTGTGACTGACGAGAGAATTTTTTATTTTGATTTTCAATATAAAAGCTTCAATGTTATGTAAACCATTATACAGGGAATCGGTTGTATGTTCATTGGTTTTTAAATACGAACGCAAAACGCTCAACGAATTTTCAACGAACTCGTTTGAAGGTGGTTGCTGCAAATCATCCTCCTTCATATCACTTTTGCTGTCATCTGTATTCTCGAGCTCTACAGATTCAGATTCAGATTTGTAGAGCTCGACAATATCTTCATCTGTGGGAAACTCCGAAGTAACAGTATCAGCCTCCACATGTATAAAATCATTTAAGGTCACACCTTCTGGTGTAATTTTGACATTTTTCCAAGTTTCTTATTCCAATTGCAATTGCTTTTCATCTTCGCGTTTCCTCTTCGTCCCACTCAGAATACTGACCAAAGCCGGCTCTTTTAAAACAATTAGAAATTGTCTCAGGCCTAACGTCGATATTCCATGTATTGGTTATATCATCAACACAGTTCATTAATGTAATGTTAGTTTGTTTGTTTTCTTCAAAACATTTGATAGCTTTTTTCAAAATTCTGCGGCGATAATGACATTTTACATTTTGTATGACACCTTGATCAAGTGGTTACAACTTAGAGGTCATATTAGGGGGGAAAAGCAAGTTTGATAAATTTTAATTTTTGTTGGATGTCTTTAATTAACAAAGCATATGTTTGAACTTCAGTAGTACAGAAACCGAACTGCCTCCATCATCATGTTATAAAAACACCTGTTACAAAATCACGCAATTAGGGGATTTCCCCCAAAATTCGACTTATTGAAGCTGACGCCAAATATTCTGTTCGAATTATAAAGATATTCGAGTAATCGAAGTTCGAGTTATCAAGTAAAAATTACCCATAATTCTCACTCTTGGCGCTATTGCCAACCAGTTTGATTCGAGTTATCCAAAATACGAGTTATCGAAGTTCGACTTAATGAAGTTCGACTGTAGTTATAGTTGTCAAAAAATATGGACTGGACATTTCTATATTGTTGCCATTTTTGTGTCTACGTTTACAATATCTGTTAATATAATTTTATATTGACATTTCCTATAGTACCTACCTACCTATCTACCTAATGTAGCCCATACGAGTAGTTTCATGTAGATTTCAATGGCCACCGCTTTCATTCTTAACGCAAACATAATTTTAGCTTGCATATGTGAAAATTACTGTCTTACCATATTTATTATAATATTTTCTGCATTTTCGATGTAATAAAATTTTAAATTAGTTTTGAATGCATTACATGATATTTGCGCTCATTCACTGGCCATGTCAAGTTGAAAGCGGCAACACCGCAGGGCAAGAATCAGGTTGCGTAAAGGAAAAACTGTTGAGCATTAGTCCATGCTTATTTGCCGCCGGCTATAACTATAAGTAATCTTTGAATATCCTAAATCCTGTTTCCGTGGTGACGCAGCATATAGGTTTTCGTAGTTGGTAACATTCCAAGTCATCCTTGTAGATTGCCTTCGAATTTCTTAAAGAATATATTACAGCTTTATGGTGCTATTCTGTAACTTTGCTCTGTAAGACTGTAAGTCTATAGACTCTATAAGCTATAGAGCTCTGTAAGGCGACAGCTTACAGAGTAGTAAAATTACCTATTCTGTAACTCCCTCTATAAGAGGTCTCGCTACAGAGTTATTCTTATAGAATACCCAACTTCATTCCTGTCTAGATGTCAAATATGCTACAGTATATTTGACAGCAATTTTGTAGGCATTCTAAAAAATATGAAATAGAAACGATTGTTATATAAATAATACACTATAAAATGGTAGGTAGGTTCAAAAATACGTATTCCATAATATATTTATGTAGTTGAATAAGCTATAGATTCCATCACGATTTTTTCATTATTATTAATTTCTATAAATACATCAGATTTACACATATGTAATTTATAGGTTTATGATTAAATGAAATATATAATTATTGAATCAAAATACGCTATGTTTTGATTTTTACAGGTAAACAATTTTTGTCATTGTTGTAATCAATGCTTGTCATTGTTAATAATTTTTTTTTTATCTCCTGTGTTTTAATTTTTGTAATCTATTTTCTTCGCTAGTGTGATCTATTAATATTAATTATGTAGTCATCATTTAATGACTGTTTCTATTATTCTATGAAACTGTGAACAGTTCCCTACCATTAATTTGTATTCGTACAAGTAGATAGGGTTTTCTTCAAATTATCTTGACTGGCGGCAACTGCCCTTGTCTAGCTTCGAACCAATAATTATGACAAGTTTTTAACTATAGCTATTTAAAATTATTCAACTTGATATTAAAGAAAAAATGGTCACTTTAATTAAAGTTTTACAATGAGTTTGTTTTAAAACATATCTTAATTAGTAATGTAATTCATTATGTGGTACACTGATCTGAATGGATTTTGATAAGTTTGGAAAAATCTCTATTTTCATGCTAAAACATAAATTTCTATAAGAATTGGTAGGATGTATAATTACTTTGTATGTTTGTCATTTAATAATAGATATAATAAAAATTGCTAACTTTTGATTTTAATTTCCATATTTATTTAAATTTTTTATATATTTGACGTTTAAAATATATTTTTGACATTATATGCTCTGTAAATACTTTACAGTCAAGATTTTGGCGCTGTAAGATTTATAGAAATTTTAACTCTGTAGCGCTTACAGTACTGTAACTTGGTTACAGAATAGCAATTTGCTTACATCCTGTAACGTTGCTTACTTACAGAGCCTATAGAACTTATAGAACGGTACAGAATAGCACCATTAGAACAATAAAATGTTAACTGCAACAACCATTGTCTTTAACCTATAAATTTCGAAATTGTTCTATTTTGGGTTTTTGAAACAAATGAAAATAGACAATTTCACTTGGTTAGAAAGCTAAAAAAATTCCCTTTTCCACAATCGAGAGCAAAATTTATTATTATTCAACTGAAAATAGTGAGCAAAGTAGAATATTGACTCACAAATGAGCAAAGTAAATAATTTTCGTCACAAGTGAGCAAAGTAAATAACTTTCTTCACAAGTGAGCAAAATACACAAGCGTATAATTGATTGCATACTCTGAGTACAATGTTTTCATGGGATTCATCAACTATTGGTGACGTCGATAATGAAATGGAAACTTCTCGTATAATACCATCAAGACTTACATTTCAAGAAACAAATGAAAATATAATTATTAATCCACGTCCATCAGGAGTCATAAATTTTGGTGGAGTTACAAATTGTACCATAAATATCAACCATTCTACATGATGGAATAATTTTTTTTTGAATTTATTTTTAGTTAATAAAATTCAATTGTAAACATAATGTACTTCTGAGTTTTTCATTAATAAACAAAGTACAATGTTTTATTTTTTTGGGAAAATTGAATTTCAAGATTGTGGAAAAAATTATCTTTAGCACACGTGAGCATGCCTTTTTCTCACTTGTCCAGTTGGCACCCTCGCTTCTCTCGTGCGGCCAATTTCTGGGCGCATGAGAAAAAGACATACTTTGCTCACTTGTACTAAAAATAGCTATTTTCAATGGTGCAATTGTCCAATATGGCATCCATATAAAAATTAAAAGGAACATAAAAAAGTGCCTTAAAGATATGCAAATTAAAATCCATTATTATTTCATATTTGGAAGATATTTGCAAAAAAAAACTCCAAAATTTACATTTTCGCCAATATCTAGTGACCTATGTATTTTTTCTCAAATAACAAAACACCAATAATATGGTCTCCTAATGAGGTAACTTTTGTCTAATTTAACCGACTTCGTAGCTCTTATAGTTCTCGAAATCCCCATGTTGGAAAAGTTATCCTGAACATTCTGTATAAGTTATTGTCAAGTACAATTTTCAAAGATGAAATAATTTTACTGGAAATAATATTTTGCAATAAATTTTTTATATGGAATTTATACATATATATATACCGGGTGTCTTAGGCCGACCGACACATGGGCGATTAACATGTAAAATTAGTTAATTGTGAATAGTATCTCCCCAGTGCAAGATATTAAGATGAAATTTTGCATGCTTATCCGGGGATACTATTTCTATGGATTTCAATTCAAATCAGTCAATTTACAAGTGTAATATTAGAATAAATTAAGAAAAATTGTAGAAGTACCATGAATGTTATTCATATCTTGAAAATAATAGTATCTAAGCAACAGCTCTGATAGAGTAGGGGTAACGTGCGCGCTTCACAATTTAGAGAGTCGGGTTCGAAACCAACCGACAGCAATATTTATTTTTTAATTTTTTCTTTTCAAAATAATTTTTATTATTAGTATGTTTTTAATCTTTTATTAATATTTAATTTAATAAAGTGGATACATTGTACGTAACAAGATTTATTTATTTAAAAAATATTAAATCGTACCTACTAATTACAACATTAAAATTTAAAAATTATAATAAATATTCAAAATGGCCGCCGTTTTGCGCTAAGCAAAATCCGAGACGATCGTAACATTGCTGTCTCACGTTGCTTAGCTGTCGATTAGAAATAAGCCTACATTCATTCCTTATTGCCGCTTTCAGGTCTTCTAAAGTGGTCAATTCATAATGGCCGTAAATTTTTGATTTTAAATGACCCCAAAGAAAAAAATCTAAGGGGCTTAGATCAGGAGACCTTGCCGGCCAATTAATTGGTCCATTTAAACCAATCCAAGAATCTGGAAATGAATTGTCCAAATATTCTTTGACAATTTGCACGTTATGCGCTGGACACCCATCCTGTTGAAAACATATCCTCTCCATATTTAATTCTGTAAGTCTAGGCCCAACTACTGTTTCCAATAAATCTAAATATTTTGGACCGTTCAATGTCCCTTCAATAAAATATGGTCCAATAATGTGTGATCCCAAAATTCCCGCCCAAACATTAACCTTCTGGGGATATTGTGTTCTTGATAAATTTTGAAGAGTTGGTTTATCTTTTGACCAGTGGCGAAAGTTTTCACATTCGGTTCGTTATGAAGAGTAAATGTGCATTCATCGGTATAACAGAGGGAGTACAAAAAGTTTCTGTTTTCATTGGCTTTATCCATAATTGTTTCACAATAAGTTGCTCTTCTTTCTTCGTCGCCGTCTCGCAATTCTTGATGGTTACCTCCTTTGTAACTTCTAAATCCATTTTTCTTAAGTATTCTAGCAATTTTTGTTCTACTTATTCCACATTCCATTTGTAAACTTCTTAAACTAATAGTAGGCTCCACTTCAACCCGCGCAATTATTATTTCTTCAAATTCATTTTCAATTGGTTGTATTTCCTGCTTTGTGTGATTAGCAACACACCCAGTTTCTTCAAATCTGTTAATAATACGCCTTACACGGGATTTATTAACTACTTTTTCTGGATTTTCGGCAGAAAATACATCAGCAGTTTGCTGTAGGCTATTACCAATGTGAAATAATTTCACAATACGAATTTTATCTTTTGTAGTTAAATCCATATTATTTAAATAACACTAGGAACAAATAAAGATAGTTCAATACAAATCTGCATTTGACGTTTGATTATTCAAATCAAATGTTCTCGTTTTTTTGTTTTCGTCAGGGCTAACTATAATTTGAAGAAATTTAATTTATAATAAACCAATAAAGCAAATAATAAAATATTTTTTAAATAAATAAATCTTGTTACGTACAATGTATCCACTTTATTAAATTAAATATTAATAAAAGATTAAAAACATATTAATAATAAAAATTATTTTGAAAAGAAAAAATTAAAAAATAAATATTGCTGTCGGTTGGTTTCGAACCCGACTCTCTAAATTGTGAAGCGCGCACGTTACCCCTACTCTATCAGAGCTGTTGCTTAGATACTATTATTTTCAAGATATGAATAACATTCATGGTACTTCTACAATTTTTCTTAATTTATTCTAATATTACACTTGTAAATTGACTGATTTGAATTGAAATCCATAGAAATAGTATCCCCGGATAAGCATGCAAAATTTCATCTTAATATCTTGCGCTGGGGAGATACTATTCACAATTAACTAATTTTACATGTTAATCGCCCATGTGTCGGTCGGCCTAAGACACCCGGTATATATATATATATATATATATATATATATATATATATATATATATATATATATATATATATATATATATATATATATATATATATATATATATATATACTGGGTAATTTATCGGGCTTCTTTATAACTCTTTTATTTTAAGTCAGATAGAAAAACTCTTAAAATATAATTTATATGATATATTATTGTCTATCTACGTACCATATGCATTTGTATATAGGGTGCTCCGTTTAAGCGCAACAATATGTAACTTTATATTTCTTAATGGAATGCCCGATATATATATATTCATTTTGATAGTAAATTAGATTCCCTTTAAAAAAGTATTAAGTAATAAGGGGTCTAAAATTATAAATTAAGAAGTTATTTACCTTTATTCGTTGAATGATATGTTCATATCATGTTATTATTAACAAAGTAAGCTATGGATAATTTGATCAATTGCTGAAGGGAATGTTTTAGAACATTTATTATAATTTTGCATTATTTAGTCTGTCATTAAATTTTAATAGCCTCTTTGTAATTAGTGGAATGTTTAAAAGAAGTATTAATAAAAAAGTATCAAAATTTTGTATTAAATTATGGTTTTTTCCACTACGAACCACTATTCTTTATTAACGTAAATAACTTCTTAATTTATAATTTTAGACCCCTTATTACTTAATTTTTTTTAAAGGGAATCTAATTTACTATATATAGGCTGTTCCATTAAGAAATATAAAGTTACATATTGTTGCGCTTAAACGGAGCACCCTGTACACAAATGCATACGGTATGTAGATAGACAATATTATATGTTATAAATTATATTTGAAGAATTTTCCTATCTGACTTAAAATAAAAGAGTTATAAAGAGAGGACAGACCGATGAATCACCCTATATATATATATATATATATATATATATATATATATATATATATATATATATATATATATATATATATATATATTTATTTATTTGAATTCACTTCTTCCAACGTATTGCAAGCAAAGTGATATTAAATTGACATGATAATTCATAATAATTTTTGCATTTTACTTATCAGTGCGTATAACGAACACTTTAATTGTTTGCGTGCCAGGTTATCTAAATCATGGTCGAAAGGTAAATTATATTGACATTTGCCATATCTGTCACAAATATTTAAAATTACCCAATATAATTATTATGTAATCAGGTATAAAAATTATTATATATTATCGCTTTAGTTGAAAAGTATTTTAATATCTTATTTAGCCAGACAAGTAATTAAGGTTGACATATGTTTTTTTAATCTCTCGGTATGTTATTATAGCCTTTTTATATTGTTTCCATATCTACAAGAATTAGCACATACATATTTGCTACTTTTTGTTAAAAATAATTATAGTAAATCATATTAAATAAGTTAAAACGATAATGCTAAAGACAGTGGAAAATTTTGCTTCATGTATTCTTTATTAATAACATTTTGCATGCGTCAACTCATTATTTTTGTTTTACTAAATAAACTTAATTTATAATATTTTGCACATCACCTAATATTATTAATAAAATATGAAATGAAATGTTATTTTACAAGACTGCTAGGTGTTGTCATCTACTAGTCATAAATTTCAACAGCTACAAAGAGTAGAAATTGACTGACAAGTAACAGATTAAACAAATTATTATTTTTGGAGTCAGTTTCAAATGACTTTGTCCTTTACTTACTGTTTATTTTGTACAATAAAAAATAAACATTTAAGTTGTGTAGTTATGTGTGTTTATTTATTTCGTGTAATTATTTTGTACATCACCGATATATCGATACTTGATATATTCTCATCGATATATCAAATATATCGAATGATACGACATATCGACATAACAATGCGCAGTAAATATTATATTATTGTGAATTTTAAGCCAAACTCTTGGCTCAATTGGTAAAGCGACCGACTAGCGATTGGAACATTGGAAGGCTTTGGGTTCGAATCCCATGGATTTTTCACAATTCTTTCTTCGTTTAAATCAATTTCTCCTGGATCCTTAAGCCCATTTCTACGATTTAAACAATTAGGTTGGATCCCAAATAATGATTTAATTTATGCATAATTTTAATTTTCTGTGAAGTAAAATGATACTGTTTTCTTGTTCTACTGGAATGTAAAGGTGTTCCATTTTCATTAAAATATTAAGGAAATTGCATTTAATTTATTATTAGATCATAAGCCTGGCTCGACTCAATTGTTCCAAACGATTGGCCAGACCTTTCGGCCCTGTAATATATACGTAGGAGAGAACACAACGGAAACAAGCGGCTGTGCGATCTGAAAATTGAAAATAATTGTCAGATTGACTCTGTTCAGATTTAACACTTTGTTGTTGTTATTACTTCTTAGTACCACAATCAGTCAGAAAATACACTCAGCCATATTTCATTAAAAACCTAAATTAATATATTCAGATTGAGACCTGTAAACAACGAGTAATGCTTGTTTTTACGGTTACAATTTTATTTTTAATTCAGAATACATCTCTGTTAAGACAATATATTATTATTTGTCAGAATGACAATACTTTTACCATATTTGGAAAAGTAACATATCGTGCTATCGTTTGTAAAATGTATGCATCTTATGCGTAATTAGTATTTATTAATGGCCCTCAGAATGTTGAAGTTGAACCCATAGCTTTAGTTTCGCTCTCTAATTTGCTCCCACACACTGTAATAAAATTGGTCACATATCTTTGTAGAAACCGAAATTATTCTTACTTGATTCTACTGGTTTGCGAATTTGAAAATCAGCAGCAACACGGACATGATGATAATTAATGACATTGTGAATTATATTAGATCAACTTTGTTTTATGATTATGCTAATGGTCAATATCATTTCGCGGTTTTATTTCCTGGCAGATAAAAAGTTTATTATTGATATAAAAATAAATATGTTTTTTTCTAATATCGTCTCTAGCGAATAGAATTCAGTGCCGCCAATGACGTACGAGATGCTACTGTTTCTAGCAGTCGACTATGATGCTTTGCATAAACATAAACATGTCCGAAAAGTGGGTCACACACTATTTTGGTTTTGTTATCGCCTTTGCAAAAACAAATTTTTGTGTAGTGTTTTCTACGCGATAAATTCGCATGGAAGCGAGATTAGATTTTGTATTATCCGCACGTGTCACTAATATTGCCAAATTTTATGTGTGTCATTTCATTTCAAATGCTACTCAACTGGGCGGGTTTTAATCATCGGACTCAAAATAATTGGAACTCATGTGCATAAATACCGGGTGTGCGGAATTAAATTGACAGCCGTGGACTCATTGTTTATTAAATAGCTACACAGCTATTGTAATTTGGATGGTATCTGTTGGAATAATTACAAGAATTTCAATGTTCTACTCGTATTATAATACAAATTTAATCAAGGTTTATTCACTAATTATCTGTGTCCATTTGTGTCAAACGAAATTTTATTATAAATAGTTCAAAGAGTAGTTCCCTTCAACAATTTGTATACCACGTCTCAAAAGGTTTCACCCAATTTTTTTTTTGGAATATTTTCAGAAGAATCACGAATTGCAATCTTCTTCAGACGAAAACTTTCTACTCCGTCCAATAAATAGCCAAAAAACGCTCATTGCCAAATCAGATATGTCGGGTGTTCTTTATATATATATATATATATATATATATATATATATATATATATATATGGTGTTAATACTAAGTCGTTACACCCGAAAATGGTAGATAGAACTCATTAAAACAAACAACTTTTCTTAGCTCAAATTTTTGATTTGGAGCCCCAGTTCATAGTTATTGGCGTTCTCTTGTTTTTCGAAAAATCGTTATAACTCCCTTATTTTAAGGAATATTTAAAAAATACAAAAACTTTCAGCATTTGCTTTCGGTTCTCTAAAACACTTATATTTACAATTATTTTCTATTTCATCAAATAACATAATGGCGACCAATCAAACATATCAAAACAATATATTTTGAAAACCACCCCATCGATTTTCGAAAATAAAACATTTTTAAAATCCATAAACTTTCTATTACAATATTTGTCTGAAACATTTTTTTCTATCTATCCAAAAAAAAGTGTTTATTCACTTACTTGGCTTGTATAAGTATTAACAAACTAAAAAAGCATTTAAAACGAAGTAGCTTACGAAAACAATCAAACAAAAAAGAGATTAGATTTGACAAGTACTCAAAAACAAGTTACTTCAAACTTAGCGCACGTGTATGTCCGTTTGTATGTTCGTATTTTGCATAATTTATACGTAAACATGCATCATTATGAAAAGGTTGAACTTCTTGACATGCTTCTGGTTTTTGGGGAGGCAAGGCGTAATGCACAGGAAGCTCGAAGAATTTATCGGGAAAGATACCCGAATCGTCAACAACCAAGTCACCGCATTGTTAAATAGAAAATACCCGAATACGTGGATTGGGAGGAGAGGTCCAGTTGCGTGGCCATCCCGGAGTCCCGACCTAACTCCACTAGATTTCTTTTTTTGGGGTCAGATGAAGACCTCTGTTTACGAGACACCGGTGAACACAGAGTTAGAACTAGTGGCTAGAATCGTGGCTGCAGCAGAAGATCCAACATCAAAGCACGCTACCGGGTTGCGTTGCTGCGAATGGTGGCCACTTTGAAAATCATATTTAGTCCCACCCTTGTTGTTTCATTGTTTATTGTTTTATTTTTCTTGTTTGTTTCTTGTTTTTCTTGTTTAATGGCAGCAAGCCTAAGTTGTTTTAAATGATTGTTGCAGTTTGTTAAAATTTATCTTGCAATTCAATTTGAATAAAAACTTTGTTTGGACAGATATAAAAAAATGTTTCAGACAAATATTGTAATAGAAAGATTATGGATTTTAAAAATGTTTTATTTTCGAAAATCGATGGGGTGGTTTTCAAAATATCTTGTTTTGAAATTTTTGATTGGTCGCCATTTTGTTATTTGATGAAATAGAAAATAATTTTAAATACAAGTGTTTTAGAGAACCGAAAGTAAATGCTGAAAGTTTTTGTATTTTATAAATATTCCTTAAAATAAGGGAGTTATGACGATTTTTTGAAAAACAAGAGAACGCCAATAACTATGAACTGGGGCTCCAAATCAAAAATTTGAGCTAAGAAAAGTTGTTTGTTTTAATGAGTTCTATCTGCCATTTTCGGGTGTAACGACTTAGTATCAACACCCTGTATATATATATATATATATATATATATATATATATATATATATATATATATATATATACAGGCTGGGGCAGAAAAACCTATCCGATTTCAAAACGTTATAAAATTAAAACCACTCAACTTGTCAAAAAAAATTTTTATTAACATATCGCAAATTTTATGCCATTTTTAAATTTAAGTTTTGAAAAGCACATCACTCAAATGTCGTCCTTGGGAGCGGATACACTGATTTAGGCGCTCGCGGTAGCTTTCCATGACTTTCACCGTCATTTCCACAGGAATTTCTTCAATTGCCCGAGCAATTTCCCTTCGTAAAGCAAGAAGGGTTCTTGGTCGATGCTGGTAAACCTTCGATTTGAGGTAACCCCAAAGGAAGAAGTCACATGGAGTGAGATCCGGTGAGCGCGGCGGCCAGCCAAGATCACCTCTCAGGGAAATGAGGCGACCGGGAAACAGTTCCCTGAGAATGTCCATTGATCGTCGCGATGTGTGGACGGTTGCACCATCCTGTTGAAACCACACATTTTCCACGCCATTTTCTTCCATTTTGGGTCTAAGAAAATTTTCCAGCATGAAACAATAGCGCTCGCTGTTGACCGTTACGGTTTGCCCATTTTCTTCAAAAAAGTAAGGCCCCCAGACGCCTAGGCGGGAAAGAGCACACCACACAGTCACTTTTGGGCTATGGAGGGGTTCCTGATGGATTTCTCGAGGATTTTCGTCACTCCAATATCGAAAATTCTGCCTGTTAACGGCACCACAAAGGTGAAAATGGGCTTCGTCCATGAAGAGCACAACATCGTCGTTTGGGAGTTCTCGGAGATCGCGACACAGGTTCGTACGGGTTTCAAAATCCCTTTCACTTAATTCCTGTGCAACAACCATTTTGTAGGGATGCATTTTGAGATCCCGGTGCAAAATGCGCCGAATACTGCGGTTGGAAATCGCCAAAGCGAGCGAATGTTTTCGCGCCGAACGACGCGGGGAACGTTCAATCGCGGCTCTCACATTGGCCACGTTTTCAGGTCTTGTTGCTGTCCTGGGACGTCCAGGCGACTTCTTTTTCAATGCTGAACTCGTCTGTCTAAAATTTGACACCCACACTTTAATCGTAGCGTGATGTGGAACAGGATCATGACGCCCGAGTCCGAAATGAATTCGAAAAGCACGTTGTGTAGCAATTATCGAACCGCCGCATTCGATAAACCGCTCAATAACAAAAGCACGATGTTCACCAGACCAAGGCATGTTGACTACTGACAAATGGCATAAAACCGGCTTTCTAACGGTTTTTACCCCACTACTCTACCTGCTCCCTCTTCTGGGAAAAAGGGATTTGAAATCGGATAGGTTTTTCTGCCCCACCCTGTATGTATATATATATATATATATATATATATATATATATATATATATATATATATATATATATATATATATATATATAGGCTGGCGCTCGAAAGCCGTTACATATGCATTTAACATTGGAAAACAGTTTTTTTCTCGAGCTTTGCTTCCCAAATTCTTCAAATATAAATTGTAGAACATAAAATTCTACATATAAATCAGTACCTACACAAATTTCATTACATTTCTCATATTTAGTAACACCAGAAATTAAATATGGAAATTTTGAAAATTACAGTTTAATTGTGAAATGTTTTTGACAATTAAGTATTTCAATTATTATTCTGCAAATAAAAACTACACATTTGTTAAATTTTAGTGTTAATTCCATGGGTATTATTGGCTATCACTAGTTTTGAGGTGATTTTCGACATTTTCATACCTAATTTCTGCCGTTGCAAAGCATGCAAAATTAATTTTGTTTATTGATTCAAATTCAGAATTTTATAATGTACAACTAAAATAATTTGGGAAGCAACACGCAAGAAAAAGCTGCTTTCCCATGTTAAACACCTATGTAACGGATTTTGAGCGCCACCACAGAGGGTTCATTTTATTTTGTCCACTATTGCTATCTCGGTTAAATTAGCAAACAATTTTTTTTAACCTGTGGTTACCAAAGTGCAGGTTGCAACTTTCTTATTTTAAATTTGACACCCTATATTTTTATATATTTAGAATCCACGTAAAATTACGAACTCAATGATATGCTTGAAGTGAATTTTTATTGAAGAAATAAATTACAAAAAAGTAGGAGAAAATTATGAATAATTAACCTGCTACATTGACATTTGAGATAATATTGAGTAATATTGAAGTCAATTGTTTAAACAGTAAGTTATTTTTGTAAAATTATATGCGTAATTCACTTTACGCATATCGTCAAATTCGTAATTATACGTAGATTCCAAATGTAGAAAAAAATGTAGGGTGTCCCATTTAAAATAAGAAAGTTTCATCCTCTTTTTTGGGGACCACTAGCTTAAAAAAAATGTTTCACTCATTTTAATAGTCTTATGTTATAGAAATTATTTGCTAATTTAACCGACCTCGTAGTTCTTATAGTTCTCGAGATAACAATAGTAGACAAAATAAAATGAACATCCTGTATATATATATATATATATATATATATATATATATTAGGAATATTAGGATTAAGTCAGAGTGACACTTTAAAAAATTGATTAACTAAGTTCCAATTAACTTAACTTTCGCAATCTAATTTCAAATGACAGATAAATAACCATTTAAAATGATAGTGTAAATTTTGTTTCCACGATCTACTAGATTTTCTTATTCACAATAGTTCTTGCGTGTATATATATATATATATATATATATATATATATATATATATATATATATATATATATATATATATATATAATATCATCACGGCATATTACCCATTGCTGAGTGCACCATTCTGCTGTGTACCCAGATTTTGGCAATGATGATGACATATTTGTACCACTCATTACTGGCGTGGAAAATTGAGTAACACAGAAATTACAAAATACGAATAGAATCTAAGATTCTGTTCAATGATCCTTATATGAAGCGGGATTTGTATTTGCCCTATTCTATTCTATCATGTTTTGCTCGCAAGTATGTTTGGTATGCCATGGAAAATAAATCAAATTAATTTTTAGTTTTTCAATTTGAGAGATGTAAAATTATTGTTAGAGTGATTAAAGTATTCTTTTTATTCTAAAATCATGGATTAGTGTTTTAAAACATAAGTTACGGAAGGCAACGTATTCTAGCACGAGTTACAAATTTTCTCACGAGCGCGCAGCGGCGAGTGGGTGAACGAACGAGTGCTTGAATTGCCTCCTGTAAACTGTGTTTTATACAATTTTCTCTGTTGAGGCTTTTATTTACAATATTCTTCTATAAAAATATTGACAATTCTTATCAAGGGAAGTTTTTGGTAGAATTATTATATTGGTGACAGTGATTTGTGTTTTTTATTCTGTACGTTTCCTGGATATTTAGTTTATTTATTGCAGTCATGTCAATCGCAAATAACAAAATATCACACCAAAACTCATTTAAGAATGAAGTTCCTTCTACAATCAATATGCGTACTAGAATGTGTCATTCTAATTCCAAAACAGAAAATAATATATCCTATAACAAGTAATAGAATGGCCCATCTTCTACACGAGCAAAAAGTTTGTGGTTCGAGCCGAAGGCTAGGGCGGGGACTATAGTTTGCGAGTATGGATTATGCCATTCTAAACGTGTTGTAGACTATACTTTCTCCAACAAGATTTTAGACTGTTAATTGTAACGGAGGGTGCGTAGGGTGTAGTGAAAAGCACCCTCGTTGATGTACTGAATTAAAGCGCAGACAGCCACAGTAAGAATATAAATAAAGTTATACTTACCAGTATCACTACGCTGGCCTGTACTGACACTGGAAAGGAGTTGACGGGGTTGATGCACAATTAATTTAAGTATTTTTTGAAGATAAATAAATTATAATTAAAATTTAGAACAAATATTACACATAAAAATTAAATAATACGACTAAGTTAAACCAAATTGTAATAGAAATAATTGAAAGAACTATACGACTGTTCGCCTCCACGATCGGGCTGAGAATTCTGTAACAAAGTTGCTACCTCCTAGCTACATTGCTTTAGCAAATAAACAATAATAATTGCGAACACTGAATAAAACATGAAAATGACAGGTTTCAGGCTTTACATTTGTGTCTATTGGTTACAATTTTTAGTAACGTTGCTAAGACTTAACAACTTCCTTATGGAATTGGGATGATTAACTGGCCTACTGAGAGATCTCCAAAAACCAGTAAAAGTTAACAAAAAAACAAAACTGTTCAAAACTTCAAAACGTCAAACGCGAATGTAGAAATATGTAATCAAATATAAAACAGAGTCATAATCATATAGCAACCGAACCAAGATATTTGATATACCGCGCTAATATGCGCGGCTAAATAGATTCTGATTTATTGAATGTCTTGTGTAATAGGGTATTCTCTCATATTTTTTTATTTATTTTTCTTAAAGAACAGTTATATCTAAGAGTATCTGTGAAAACCCGAGTAAAAAATTCCTTTTAATAAGCGAGATATTAATTTTTAAAATTTGATTTTCTTCTGCCACGTGATAGTGACGTACTAGTTGTACAGTACCAGCGGTGTGCTATCAGTAGTTCATGCGGCGTCTTATCACATTCGAACATGGGGTAGGGATTTCAACTGGTCTCCTATTGGAAGGTCATCTAGTACATCAGCAAAATTTAAATGCTTTATATCTTTTGTAAAAATCAATTTATATTATGATTTTTTGTTTTTTCCCTGTTGTATACCTATCAACACTAATATTTTTAATAAATTTTTAATATTAGTAATACTCAGAGAATACCCTATTATTCCAAACGGCATACGGAATAATTCCACGCGGTTTGTTGGAATAATATTGATCCCAACATAATTTTAGTTGTGGAATGTGTAGTTTCCAGTGTTTGAGAAAGATATATATATATATATATATATATATATATATATATATATATATATATATATATATATATATATATATATATATATATATATATATATATATATATATATATATTATATACTAGATGCAGTTTTTTGGTCTTTACACTTTTTGCTCTAAAATTAATTATCTTTGTGAGGTATTTCCTAGGTTCAGGAAAAAAATATACACATCCGATGTAATATTACAGGTTAAAGCAAATGGATCTGCGAAGTATCTTTCTACGGTCTAAGCATTTTATCAATTATTTCACACTCTGTATAAAGGTTACTTTGTTATAAATATAGTATAATTTTTTAAACTAAAGTAACGCTTTTGTGTATCTCCAAAACTATTTGCCTCTTGAGCCAAAGTATTTTATATGGCGCAATAAATGATGCAAAATGTAGTGTTTAGAGTTAGTGACACGTGGAATACAACAAGATCTATTTTAACTATTTTTATATGACTAAAAACAAATAGTATAAATAGTTGTTTGTTTTTCAGGTTAAATATTTTTATTTTTTAATTATGTTATTCACAAATATTTGAATTTAATGACGATATAGTGTTGTGTTTGCCAGAAACAAATATATCACATTATTATCGAGTCCTTAAAGCAGGTGCTTTGCAAATATGAACATAATTACAAATATTAATTTATTTTGTGTTCGGCCAGTGACTTATGTATATTTATTTGCTTTCTTGGCATAAATATGTTAATTCCAATAAACATAAATAGTGGCAATGACATCAAGTACAACAATGAAAATATTTTCACACTTTTAATTTCAAAAGTTAATAATATTATTTTGCTAATGTGGAAACTACATATTATTATTTAGTAACTGTATCTTAACTAATTAATTTTTATTATTTGAAACAAGTTATTTGAATAAATGATCCAGGAAATGATCTGTATTCATTAACACACTTAGTATTTTGTACATCTTTTTCTTCAATTTTTTCTATTATCTTCGATGATATTTTTTCCTCTAAAATGGCATTCGTTTTTATTATTACAGCTTTAGTTTATTATCTTGGCAATCATAAAAAAGGATTGGCAATATTATTTCTATATTCGCAAGCATAAGCATAATAAGTTTCAAAGTATTTTTTGTATATTGACCAAAAATCTTGTGCACCTACCCGTATTTTGTTATTCTGTTAAGCTGGATTTATAATGAAGTAACGCAAAACGTAACGCAGTTGCAGTAAAGTAGAAAGTAAAGCAAGCGAACTAACTGATTTATATTAAACGTAGAAAGTCTTACTGCTAACCAATCAGAATAATATGCAAAAATTTCGGCATATTTCCTTCAATTTCGATATATCTTGTCTGAGCTTCGGCACTAGCTGGCAGTCTTATAAGCTTTTTATAGGTTTTTGTTGAGCATATAGAAAATAACACACAATATTTGTAAAATGACGTTTATTTACACTTTAAGTAGCATGTGCACATTCATCACATTAATATTAACATCGAAATCTTTTCTCTATAATTTTTCTAGTCATATTTATGTCAAACAAACAATTCTGACAGATGAGTCGGTATCGAATATCGGTAAAATAGATTACGCCCTCATTCTCAGCGCAATATTTAAAATGCTGACTTCTGATTGGCCAGCGGCAGAGAAGTTTAGGTAAAGCACGCAGAAAGATGAAAGTTTGCCAAGTCTTGCGTTGCGGCTGTTACGTTACTGCCTACTTTACTTCAATATAAATCATCCATAGCTGTAGTACATGATCATCTTTTTACTTTGCCTACTGCGTTCGCGTTACTTCTTACGTTGCGTCATTATAAATCCAGCTTTACACAGGATTCGTTCATTGATTTGATTGTTACTCTCTATTTCAATGTGGTTGAACTCGTTAGAATGGAGGTTCATTACATATCACAGGGGATCACCATTACCAATCTTTTTGAGAAGCAGGCCACACACAGAATTTCAAATATATGGCTGGTCGGATAATAATTATTCTTAGTAGAAATCGAATATATTTGGAGATTATAAATACCATGTAATCATTTTGTAAAAAGTTTTCGAGATGGAGTTCAATTTCTTCACTTACATGTTGCATCTTTGAAAACGCCTGTTTGCAAGTGTACCTACGTGCAACCAAAAATTAATACAAATACCCTGGTGAAATTTTTAATTTTTTATAGTCAGCGGAATTATTCAGTAATGTATAAATTTCAAACAAATTTTCGTTTTTAAATAGTGCCTTCAACACATAATTAGCTTGAAGATCAAGAAATTCTAATTGTAAATTCTCTTTAACATCGTTCATGGCAATCTCAAAAGGATTTTGAAAAAGACTGTACTATTTGAATTATTTTTAAAATCATCAAAAGCTTACTACATTAATATAATATTTTAAACATGGTCTTCAACAGAGAAATTGTAAATCGATAAATTATCATTTTTGTTCAATTGAATTGACATCATAATATAAAATACAATAGCAATAGAATAAAGTCATAAAACCATTCTTAGATGAATATTAATGAAAACTTACAAAAAGATTATTCATAAATTGCCGCGGGCCGGACATAAACATCTGGCGGGCCGAAGGTTGGGAACCCCTGAATACCATATTTGCATATTATTTAAATCAATTCAAATTATTGGTCCAACTATAAGTCTAATGTCCGGCTGCAGAAACGTTCATCAACTTCTTATTCAGTTAGCGGATCATCAAAATGAACAAATTCGAATCAGTTTCTATGTTCTTGTTTGCAAGACATTTAAATCATTGATGTCAAAAAAATCGCATTGCATTTGTTCGTTTTAATGAACCGCTAACTGAACAAGGCGATGATGAACGTCTCTGCAAGTGTACTTCGCCTGAAATGCATGCGTGTAGATTTGGTTGCATCTCAGTATTTCCTTTAGATACAGTAGGCAGTTCAAATGGTATTTGGTCTGTGTATAAGGCCAATGACTCCTATTTCATCCACATAGTTTTTAAATATCGTTCAATGAGTGATTGCATTAAAATTATTAGGTCAGTCATTTTAAATGTCAAAAAAAATATATGATACGATTCAGTGTAGAAATCTAATTAAATGAACTGTCCATCAGGAGATACATACAAGCCCAAACTCATATTAGTTGAGCCGACACAATATTTTGTCATAATGACATTTCATTCTATTACAAAAAACTCAATGAATATTTATCGAAACAATTTTATTTTTGTTCTTAATTTAAGCTGAAATTGTATATTGTACGGTAATAATATAATTTTTGTTAGAATAAATTATTTATTGAGTTTTTTGTTATAAAATGAAATGTCATTATGGTAAAATATTGTGCCGGCTCAACTAATAGGAATTTGGACTCGTACATGAAAATTTGTAAACAAACATATCACCATAGCTTATTACTAGTTTCTAGGTGTGTCAATCAGTTTTTTATTCGCAATTTTCATGTTTATTGTTAATCTAATTTTTGTACTTTCGGTGCTTTGTATTAACTTTCTTACTCTATATTCTTTTTTAATTAAATTTTTTAATTTTTTTTACTATTTATGTAAATCCTATACAAGTGTTAATATTGTAAACTGTATTATATAATTTAAGTTTTTAAAGATGTCTTAATTAACAATTTTAAGCGCGCGATAAGGTTGGATATAACATGTTTGTCTTTCAAAAATTTATATTGTTAACAACAGGTGCTTTCTTTTTAGGGAGAAAATAAACTGATTTTACCTAGTACTGAACTGAATTGTACTAGGTACTCCTAAAAAGAACAGTATATTTTTTTTAAATAATAAGTAGAAAATAAAAATATTATATAGCATTAAATTTATAATATAATAATCTGCTGATTTTGCTTGTGGTTATAATCTGATGTTCATGATTTATTTTTGACACAAATTATTTTACCTTTGAGTATTTAAATATGGATGTATTTCTTATGGTAAGGAAAGATGATATAACGTTTCTGTTTCTGAACCAAACAAACTATTTCGGTCATTTTAATATCAAATACTTACAAACAAGACAAAATACATAGCCGGCAGTAACATTGACGTGACATTGATATTCGGGATCAGTTCAGATCTATTTGCTCCAGTTTCAAACGTGGTGCTTCTCGGGGTGAGGGACGAAGAAAATGTATAGTACAAGACCATTTGTCCCCTTTTAAAAAGAACGGTTTAGGGTAGATGCATGCTACTCGGAGTTGATCTTCTTGGTAAAAAAAGCGGCTAACAATTCTGTCGCTGTAATGTATCTTCATTTATTATTTCGGATATATTTACATGATTTAAAGCCACATATATAGCCACATGTTACTGTTACTGACACTTACAATGAGTCAATATCTTATTTTTCACATATTTGATTTTAAATTTGATCATAAGTTGATTTATTGTTTAATTTTGAATGCTTTTACTCTAACACATATAATAACAAAATAACAGTAATATCTAATGTACCCCCGTAAAAACTATGTAAACGACACTATTGAATTTGACAGAATGTGCATGCAGAGTTAAAATCTTGACTCATACAAATCGAAGATGACCTTGATTAGATATCTTCAAAAATTAAACCGTAGGCATGAGTTATATTACTGGTTAAATTTAATGTACTTATTTCATTTACACTCTGCATATGGGAATGAAATAAAAATATTGATTTTTATAAATAAATGTATATTTTATAAAATTTGAAAATCGGGCTTACGCTGACCACTCGTTGTTGTACTACTGATGTGGCATGTTATTACATAGTAATCCGAGATCATTTGTGAGTTAATAATTATAAGATTAATTCTTAAAAATAGTCAATAATTTGTCCTAAAAACAGTCTGAAGCGATAATGAAATATTTTCGTAACGTGTAGTTCCGAATTTCTTTGATAAGTCGTTTGTTTACTTAGTGTTTGCCATGTTCTCTGATTAGAAAATACATTATTTTATTTGGTACATTGAAAGAGTATAATTTTTATCATGTTGTACATTAATGATTCAGTGTTTTACCGCGCTTGACAAGCTAATTACTTAAGTTAAGCCATTCTTACTAGCTAACGTCTTTCATGAAATTCACTCAGTCGCTAGAACATTGCTTGTGAAGATTGACCATTCTAAATACATAATGTGTAGTGACTATATAGAAATTGTAAGTACTCTCGCATCTTGTCTCGTCTCATTGCATTATGCGAGACGAGAACGAGAATGAGATTTCAGTTTAAAATTCGAAGCGAGATCGATGTAACAACTGCGAGAAATCTCGCGAGATTCAAGCGAGAGTCTCGCAATAAAAAGTATTTGTAACTTTATAGCTTTGATTCATAAATTCAATGAACAATGCACCGTGAAAGGAGTGGGGGCAACGCTAATTCGTGCATAGAACACGTGAATATGAAAATTATATGAATTCATTATATTTTTTGAGTATCTAGAGTCGATTGGTATCGGTCGCAGAGCGTGGAAATGCAAAATAAAGACAAAATCGGTTTTGCATCCAACAGAACTATTTTTCTTTAATATTTCACCCCAGTTAAAACCAATGTTAATAAAATTCTTGCCGCTCCTGAAAAGTACAGAATGTTATATTAAGCGTCGAAGGGAGCCAACACGGAGAGAAGCGAAGTGATTGGGGGTTTCCAGTGTAGTGGTTTTGTATAACTAAATCTTACTTATCTAGTGGCATATATGTAATGATAAAGTGTACTTCTAGTTATAAAAATTAATTTTTTTAATGTTAAATTCGTTTTACTGATGACAGAATGTGTTAACAGATGTTCGCATTGAAATGGTTTAGAGATCACAATTTGATGATAAATTGGATATTTTAGAGGCAAATTCTAACTTATCACATTTTCTGGGGACCGTGATTGAATTTAAGGTTTCCTCTATTTATTATAGTTATACCACTGCAAATACACGGAATACGGTGCGATTGGTGCGAACTTGTCTCTTGAATTTAAACTGTTACGTAAATACGAAGCGCGTAAGCGCTTATTTTTATAGCGAGACTCTCGAGATGAGGCCCAAAAAAATGTGCGAGAACGAGAACGATATCGAGATATCCGAAAACGGGACGATATCGATACACTATATTTCTCGTCTCGTCTCGCCTCGCCTCGCGTGTATCATTAGTATGAATGTATCATCATTCCTAAAATCAATAGTTTGGATTTTATTGCTCTATATACAAGTTGTTCATTTTATGTGGTACATCATTGCTATTTAATGAACTACACTCGTATATAGTTCTCGAAATTGATAAAAGCTACAGAGTTGGTTATTTTAATAAACGAAACAAAACAGACATTCTCAAAACATGAGACCCAACTTTTTATTTAAAATGGCAACATATATTTTTTAATCGCTCATGCGATAGTGAATATAATTCTGAATTAAATGATTATTTTTATTTTGAGAGGAATTAATATTAAGTTTATATTATTTTCATTTAAATAAGCCTGATATAAGAGTGCCAACAATGAAATAAATGATTGCATATTATTTTGTTTTTAGATTACTTATACACAGCACATACGCAATTTATATACATATTTTTCAGTTTTACTAAAAGTCTATCATTTTTCAAAGTAGGACATCCCTATTTTTAACGAAGAATAAATAAATAATAAAATAATGAGGTGTTCCATTTAAAAATATTGTATGTTTTGAAGTTTCTCAACTTTAACCTTACGTAGAAATTACATAAGCTATTTAAAAAAAAATCGATTTTAAATTTATAATAGTAGAAACAAAACATTTCTATATAAAATTGTTTTTATAGACTATAGAGTATAAAAGTTCGATTCCATTTACGAGATAAAGAGTGATGATACAGTTGTTTAAGTTTAAGGTCAAGTGCTTCCTACCAGTTGGAAGTCTCCAATACGAGCACTAACTGACCGCAATGCGTATTATTATTTTTATTTTTTGAACGATCGATGCACAAAGTTTAATAAAATAAGATTTGAAAATAATTTTGATATAAGTATTAAAAAAATGTGGCCAGCACATTACCTTCCGTCAGGTATATGAGGTATTAACGAAACTTCTACCGGTGAACTGTTACCGGTAAAGAGCTTTTTATCAGGTTATAGCTACCAGAATCGATATTTTAAGAACGCAAGTGGTAAACACAGTAGATCCATAACCTATGAAAAAATTTGAAACAGGTTAGAAATTTGACGTAGTTAACAAACTGAGCAGTCCTACTTTGAACACATTTCCACTTTTAACACGCGCGCTTCGCTTTGCATCACTACCTTTTTTTGAGATTAGATTCTTCCTGAACCCGGTGGATGGATCTGGTAGATATTGAACAATTTTAGAACACGGTAACTTTTTACCACTCGTGTTTTCGAACACAGTCGCTAGATGCGGTATCTACCGGTAGAATTTTCGTAAATGCGTATGTATTTTCTATAAAATCCATACAGAAAGTTCCTTGCAAAAGATTTTAAATTTCTTGTATGTATATTAACTTTTGACAGTTGTATGTATTTTATACAAATTCCATACAAAAATTTCGAGCAAAAAGATCCTATATTTCGAGCAAAATTATAGCACACATAGTACTACGAATATGTCAATTGCACTTGACACTGACATCTTTGAATCAGAATTTTCTTAATATAGTAGATGTTTCTACCATAGCTGGCTGATTTATGAAATTTAATTTCTTTATAATTTTATAACTCTCTATCCATTTAATATGAGGTATAAAATGCAGTAAAATCGTATAGAGAATACAATGTTCTTTAATATGTATAACGTTAAATGTAAAAAAAATGATATTTAATATCGTTTTTTCAAGAAAAACTGTTAAAATCTTCAAATGAGGGTACTTCCGGTTGATCGATTATAACCAAAATCTAATCAGCTCTTCATATGGACGCGATGACGAGGAATACTGAAGAATTATAATTTTTGGAATTGTAGTATTAGAGTTATCGTAGACGAAAATTTTGTTACACACACACACGCACGCACGCACTCACGCACACACACACACACACATACACATACACATACACACATAGACATACACGCACACACACAAACGCACACCCACACACCCACACACCCGCACACACGCACGCACACATACACACATACACACATACACACATACACACAGACACACATACACACATACACACATACACACGTACACACATACACACATACACACATACACACATACACACATACACATACACATACACATACACATACACATACACACATACACACATACATACACATACACACATACACATACATACATACACATACATACATACACATACATACATACATACACATACATACATACACATACATACATACACATACATACATACACATACATACATACACATACATACATACACATACATACATACACATACATACATACACATACATACATACACATACATACATACATACACATACATACATACACATACATACATACACATACATACATACACATACATACATACACATACATACATACACATACATACATACACATACATACATACATACATACACATACATACATACATACACATACATACATACACATACATACATACACATACATACATACACATACATACATACACATACATACATACACATACATACATACATACACATACATACATACACATACATACATACATACATACATACATACATACATACATACATACATACATACATACATACATACATACATACATACATACATACACATACATACATACACATACATACATACATACACATACATACATACACATACATACATACACATACATACATACACACACATACATACACATACATACATACACATACATACATTTACACTAAATAGCAAGTTAGGGAGTTCTTCCCGTTAAACCGGAAGTGCCACTGCGGATCTTTCTAGATACCAAATTTTCTATAATGATATTAGTTTTTAAAATACCTACAAGTTGGGTAAGCTCGTCATACTATAGATAAATAATTAAATTTATGAAAATTTGTGTCGTGCCTAAATTGATCAATGAAAAACTAGTTCTCTAATCACTTGACAGTAGGGTGCTGGGACTGGAATCAAATCCCAGTAAGATAAATGAATTTTTTATAAAATTAATTCTTTATTAAAATTACATACATTTTATCATTAAAATTTTCATTGATCCTAAATCCACATTTTCTATGATGATAATTTTGAATTTGTGAATTTATGACTTCATTAGAGAAAAATTCGGGTTCCTTTATTTTTTCTCACGAAATTGATGTTTATAAAATGATAAATCATACTTATAGTAATGTTTTCTTTTGTTTCAGCTCCCACCACTGGGAACCGACAATGAGAAGGTGAGATATTTTAATTAACTAACAAATCTTAATACCTTATTATAGTAATTTTTATAATATATGCAAATTGGCTAATGGAGTTTATTCTTATTAAATTACTTAGAAAAAAATTGTTTACTTGACATTATCTACGAAACATCCTGGAGTGTATTTATGCTTCGCGAAAGGACTGTGTAAGGAAGGACATCTTGATGAATTTTAAATACGTAAAGAATTCGTTAATCTAAATTGGAAATTTAATAAAATTAGATTTTATGTGGTGTAGCAAGGACATCCAAATATAAATATGAGGCATTTTTATAAATAAGAAAAATTTAGAATGAAAAATACCACAAATTTTAATAATAAATAGGACATACTTGTTTTTCATTCCGTAAAATTAAATCGATATATTTTAGTAGATAAGATAATGACGTTTCAAGTATTCTTTTACTCTCAGCAATAAAAGTAGTAGATATTTCTTTCGTTTTTTATCGAAAATTTAAATGTCATTTTTTACTCTCCTGGAAAAGAGGAGGAAGTAAATTTTTTTTCCGTTATATTATAGATTCTTGTATAAATATAATTATAGAATTTCATTTTTTCACATATTTTTTTTGAATTTGCCATTTCATCATAAAAGTTTTTCTAAATATTAATACATTTTAATTTAAATTTAAAATGCTGTGTAATGAATTTTGTTGGCAGTTTTAATATGGTAAATTTATACAACTTTGTTTGTGATGTAGGCGTTATCATAGTCACGTTTTATTTCCTGCCTACTTTAATTTCATTTTTTTTCTGTTTCTTCTAGTTGATACTCATGTCTGTAGAATAAAGCTATACTTTTGTAAAGATGGACGATTTATTCATACAGAAAAGGATTGATTGACAAAATATCATAAAATATATTTGACATTTTTTACATTTTTTTTAACAAAACATGTACAACTAAAAACTACTTGATTATTTGTTTACTTTAATTTAATTTAATTATGAGGAGTGACACCTGTCATTCAACACCTCCCCTTAAACAAATGACTCCAAGAGACTGTCTATTTTTCTGAAATGGTCCAGCAGTCAAACATTTTGTGAAAATGTCTGCCAGTTGCTCTGCACTGCATATATGTTCTAGAGAGAAGATCCCGTCATAATATTTCTCTCTTACGTAGTGGTATCTCACTTCTATATGCTTCGTTTTTCTGTGAAACTCTGGATTCTTGATTAGACGAATCGTGCTCGCATTGTCGATATATAGTTTTGGAACACAAGAAAAATTAGTAATCTCACATAAAAGTCGATTTACCCAAACTATTTCTTTTGCGGCTTCACTCGCTGCTATATATTCGGCTTCTGTCGTACTCAAAGCTGTTGTGATCTGCTTGCGACTAAACCAGGTTATTATTCCTCCTCCTAATGTAGTCACAACACCAGTTCTCGATCGTCTCATCTTTTCGTCATTTGCAAAGTCAGAGTCGCAAAAACATTTTAATTCTAACTTAACATTTCTCTGATAAAACAAACCATAATTACGAGTACCAGTCAAATATTTCATAATTCGTTTTACTGCAATCCAGTCTGATCGTTTTGGACAATCCAGTACTTCTGAAGCAACACTTACTCCATAAGACAAATCGGGACGGGTTGCCATAGCTAGAAACAACAAACTTCCTACAGCTTCTCTGAATGGCACACTTTTATCAAGCATTGAATCTTCTTCTACTATATTCTTCTTTTCAGTAGGTGTAGACACAGATTTAGCATCGTTCATATTAAATTTTGCCAAAATACTGTTAATGTAAGACTCCTGGTATAGAAAAATTCCATTCTTACATTTCTTGATCTGCATCCCAAGAAAACTTTCTAAAGTGCCAATAGTAATTTTAAATTCTGATTTTAATTTTCTTAAAAATGCATCAACTTCGCTCTTATCGCCAGCAACAATGCCATCATCAACATAAACAGCCACCATTAGTTTTCGGTTATTACAATCTTTAATAAATAAACAAGGGTCAGCTTGACTTACCTTCAAACCCAATCGATTCATAAATTTTACAAATCTTTGATTCCAGCACCGTGGAGACTGTTTAAGTCCATATAAACTTTTATTCAATTTACAAACACGTCCAGTTCCATCATCACATCCTTCAGGCTGATACATATATACTTCTTCACTAAGTTCGCCGTAAAGAAATGCTGTTTGAACATCAAACTGTGTTAAGTGATAAGATTCAGCAGCAGCCACACTTAAAAGAGCGCGCACAGTATCAAACCTCGCAACTGGACTGAAAGTTTGTTCAAAGTCTATACCTTTTTCTTGTGTAAATCCTCTCGCCACCAGACGAGCTTTATAACGGTCAACATCTCCATTAGGTTTTCGTTTAATTATTAAAATCCATCGATTTGTGATTATTTTCTTATTTTCAGGAGGATCCACTAAAGTCCACGTATTATTCTCAGCTAGCGAATCAAGTTCACTACGCATTGCATTTCGCCATAAATGCACTTCATCAGACTTTAAAGCTTCATTTAGTGAAATACAACCGTCAGCCATTAATACATAATTATTTAAATTAGAAGACAATTGTTTAATTCGTTGACTCCTTCTTACATCACCTTCTTCATGGTTATCATCTTCCATTTGGTTTTCTTTCGTACTTTCTTCAAAAGCAGGAACTTGTACAATAAAATCAGGTTTCTCTCTTGATTTGTCATCCTCTTTTGAAATAGCATCCTTTTTTAAACTATCATATTTTGTTTTATCATCTTCTTTTGAAGTCTCATTTTCTAACTTCAATTTTTGCGTACCCTCTTCTCTTTCGAAAATCACGTCACGGGACAGAATTATTTTATTGTTCATTTCATCCCATAAACGATAACCATTGTACCCATTATATCCTACAAAGTAACAAGGTTTACTTTTCTTGTCCATCTTCTTTCTTGTAGGCTTTGGAACATGAGCAAAACATTTACTTCCAAATACTCTAAAGTAGTGGATTTTTGGTTTCTCGCAGTTAGTCCATAATTCAATAGGGGATTTTTCTTCTTCAGAACTTGGTGCAGTCCTATTCATGACGAACACCACTGTGCTAACTGCTTCAGCCCATAACTTAATTGGCAGTTCTTTTGCATGTATCATGGACCTAGCTGCCTCTACAATGGTTCTATTTTCTCGTTCGGAAGCTCCATTTTGTTGTGGAGTATATGAAACTGTTTGTCGCATGGACACACCATACTTACGTAAAACTTTGCTCGTCTCATAATTTACAAACTCACCTCCACCATCACAAAACAGCTCTCGAACAGTATGCTTCAAAACTTTAGCTTCGATGATAAATGTCTCAATGCAGTTTGATACTTCGGATTTTTGTTTTAAAAAGAAAACTTTTCTAAATTTGGAATAATCATCCTTGAGACATAAAAAATAACGGGAACCTCCAATAGATTTTTCTTGAAACGGTCCACAAACGTCAGCATGTATCCACTGTCCACACTCAGAAGGACGATCAGTTCTGGTATGGAAAGGTTCTCGATGATGCTTCCCATAGATGCATCCCTCGCAAAGTTCATCATCCAAATCAATATTAATACCATTCCTATTAAGTACTTTTCTCACATACCGCTTATTCTGATGACATAATCTTTCATGCCATAACTGGAGTGTCTCAGAAATGTGAGTCTCAGGAACTTCAGTTGCCTCGGAAGGAATTTGAACTTTCATATCTAACACATACAATCCTTTGCCTACCCTTCTACCAATTAAACAGGTCTTTTGTCCTCTTAAAATAGTACACTTGTGTTTATTCGCGTGAAACTCACATCCTTTATCCATTGCTCTACTAACAGAGAATAAATTTCTACTGATTTCTGGAACATACCAAACATTTTGAAGGTGGTTAATATTCCATTCATTGCCATCATTCATTTTAACAATAATAACGCCCTTTCCAAATGCTGAAATATACTCACCGCTACCGACTTGCACATATTTTGGAATTTTAAAACTTTCATATTCATGAAAATATTCCTTATGGCTTGTCATGTGTTCTGTAGCAGCAGTGTCAGCCACCCAATCACAACCTTTGACATCAAGCGCTCTTATCTTGTCACAAACATACGCATCACCTTTTATTTGATCCTTTTGTGATTTATTACTGTAGCAATTTCTTGCAATGTGACCAAATTTGTGGCATTTGTAACATTTCGGAACAAATTTTCTTTTAGTTTCATCAGATTTATTATTCTGAATACGTTCCTTATTCTTATTTTTGGCAATCAGTGCAAACTCATCTTTTCTTTCATTTTTCCCTGGAAGTCTCATTTCTATAAGACGTAGCCTTTCAGTCAAATTATTCAAAGTTCTTTCTTTAATAGGAACACTCTCCCAAACACTCTTGAATTCAAAGAATTCGGTGGGTAGAGTAGATAAAATGCGACCCATCAAAATCAGCTCATGTAACTGAGAACCTACAACATTCTTTAATTCAATATTTAATGCATTAAAATCATGCTGCAGTCGAGCAATATGGGTAACTATATCTTCTTCTGGTCCCATTTTCTCAGACGAGAAGAACTTTTCTAACAGACGATCTAATCTTTGACTTGAGCTTTGTTCATATACTGATACTAATTTTTCCCAAATGTCTTTCGCTGATTCACATGACGAAGTCAGTTCCTCATTTGTTGAGTTCAGTGAACTGATCAAAATTAACTGCGCAAGTGAATCTTTCGAATCAAAAGTATCCTTATTTTTGTCATTCAAAACAAGCTCTCCATTTACTACTTCTAGAACCTTATGATGTTTTAGGACTAACGTAATTTGCCTTTTCCATCTCGCCCAATTCTCTTGCCCTTTTAAATGCTCTACTTGTGCCTTATAATTGAAATCAGCCCGAGTTTCAGCCATTTCAAAAATTTTTCTCTATAAATGACAACTCCAAAAATTCTATTGCTGATCAATGACAAGTTTACAAATATTGTACTACTGCATGCGAGTCTGGGCCCATAACCTGTAGAATAAAGCTATACTTTTGTAAAGATGGACGATTTATTCATACAGAAAAGGATTGATTGACAAAACATCATAAAATATATTTGACATTTTTTACATTTTTTTTAACAAAACATGTACAACTAAAAACTACTTGATTATTTGTTTACTTTAATTTAATTTAATTATGAGGAGTGACACCTGTCATTCAACAATGTCATCAATTTACTGCTTTAAGAATTACTAAACTTCTATTTAGCATCCTTGTCGTATACACAGGGCATATATGAGACTTTTATTCGGTAACCCATTACCATACGTGTTACGAAAGGGTATATGCTATCTCCGTCCAACCAACGGCAAAAAATGAAATAGAAACGGTAGTGTAACCGCGGTAACGAATTTCAAGTATTTGAATTTATGTCATTTATATGGTGATTAAGACAATTCTGACGTTTCTGAAACTACCAAAAATTATTGCAACATATTTCATTTTGACAATAAAAGGTATATTTATCCATACTTATATTCTAATTATTCTATTGGTTTATTTTGGTAAATACACGTTTATACTTCCATTTTTGATTAAGTGCCAAAATTATCACAGTAGGTTATATTATATACTCTCGGTTTTGACATTATGTTATCATTCCCCTTTCACCCGCAGCGATTTGACGTGCGTATCAACTAGCGGAAACGGACTTTATAATTACTCGTGTTTTTATTGTCCTCAAATGTCGATTGTGGCATCTTACAAATTTGAACATACTACATTTTTGTCAGTTAGAATAACATACTCGTACGTTATACATATATGTACTCGTATGTATAATCGAGGGGTTTCTCATAAAAGTCGAACAAATCCATTTCTTGAAGTTTCCTGTTTAGAGCTTTGTCGTTTGATTCTCGTCTCGTCACGTTGTGAGCAACAAGCTTATGAAAACCGAAGCAATGTATCGAAAATAATGTTGTACGTTAGTACTCGTAGTTCTACGAAAACCAAATTAGCCTCCTCTGTATTAGAAAATATTTATGTAAGGAGGTTTATATAATTTTTAACAAAATAATGATAAGTTCAAAAATATAACCCTCACTTTCTTCTTCATTTTCTTGTCGACCATGAGGCAAAATTTCTAAAAAAAACTAAATAAGTCTAGATGTTTTTTGTTTTCTTATAATTTATGTATTCATAAAAATATTTTTCTATTTTGGTTCTTTAATATGTACTTTATGAAACCCATCTGGATGTCATAAAGTACTTCTTTATGACATCCAAATAAGTTTCATAAAGTACATATTAAACAACCAAAATTGAAATTCCTGTACATAAAATTTGAAAAAATGGCCAAAAAAAAAATAGTATAAAATACACGTTTCATAAGACATTTCAGCGCAAGCCGCTCGTTTCTAAGAATGACGCGTGCACTAAAATCATGTCTTATGAAACTTGTATCTTAATGTACTATTTAATTGTACGCTTTGTTTTTATGCTTATTTATGTATGTACGGAAAAAATTGCCACAATCCTACACTGAACGATTTTGAAATGAGATGTTTTATTTTGCTCCTGAAAACTTGAATTTTTGGACATGTTTAGTTTTTGTAAAAAAAATACTTCAGTTTAACTAAAACTATGTTTTATTTTTGAAATTTTATTTTGGTATCACTTAAGGTTAGTGAAAAATAGATACTGAATACCTAGAAATATATTTGACAGCATACTGAATTTTTTAAATTTCAAATGCAAGACTTTTTCATTTTTATATTCTCTTTAAAACATTTTAGGTAATTTTCAGAATTTCAGTTTATGTTAACATATAAAACGCTAATTTTCCTAGTTAAATATTTATAATTGTAAGTATAGCATATTGAAATATTTAAATATCAACGCTTACTAAAATTGGCATGTTAAATTAGCTTATAATTATAAATACGTAAATCTGACATTTGTATTAATCTTTAAATCATTTGGATTATGTTACTTTTTGTAGCGGTTTGCCCAAAGTTTTAAAAAAATGAAACAATACAAACATTGAATGAAATAAAATTCAGATAAAAAGTATTTATAGCACACCACAACGCAAGATAACAGTGTTTACATTGAGTGTTTTTTTAAAGTTCCGAATTCTAGAACTGTCGCTACCCTGGAAAAATTCTGACACCAGCCAAATTGCCACAAGTACAGATGCATTAACCTGCAACATATTTTTAAGTTATAAATTATGTGCTAATTTTACTCTTTCCCGTTATAATGGGCCACATATTATTTGAAAGCATCCCAACAATTCTGATTGAATTGTTTACAAACTGTATTCGTTCTTGCTTTCCTTGTTATGCGCCTATTAAACGCACTGTAATTTGTCAGTATGTCTGTTTCACTATACGGGATGTTTGCCAAAAAACGCGCTGCTATTCTGATTCAAGTTGAGGGACACGCGGAAATACCGTGTGCATGTTCCTCCGCGGATCTCGCGAATCTGATGAAAACTGACAGTGATGTTCCGTCATTTCGACCTTTCCCGATTGATACACGAAGGAGTTAGAATTACTCTGAACAAATATAGACCGGGAAAGTGAAATGACCTCTGCAGTCTGCATGCAGTATTAATTGAATGATAAATGTTGTACTATGAATACTTCAATGAGTAGATATTAATAGTTCTTCTAGAGGTCTGCTAACATATAAAACTTTAAAGGCTAATGAGGGTTGATTAATTAATGTGTTTTTGTTCGAACTGCACTTCTGCACTAAATATATAAATTTTGTGGCTTTTCAACAACCGAATCTACACAAAAATTTCTACCTGTGTACTTTGTTTCATACTGTCTGAATCTAAAAATCACAGTTGAAATTCTCATCGTATAAATTTGTTTAAAAATTTGCCCGCCATTTTGTCCATATCCTTTGAAAGTATGATAATTAGGTCTGTACTTTTCTAAAGCATAAATAATTTGTCAATAAATGTATTAATGTAGGTACTGACATACTGGCAAATATTTATTAATATAGAACCTTTCCTGACTATTGTAGATCTTTATGAATGAAGCTATACCTTTTTCCATTTATACATAAATGATAACTCAACCTTTTCGCAATTTTTATTTTGTAATTTATTGTAATATTAATATGTTGCCAAAAATTGTATTGTACATTATAAGAGCTGTCTCAGAAGTAAAGTTAGTAAAGACAAAAATTCATTTGGAATCTCATTTTTTTAAAAAAGAATATTATATATAAATTATACTAAACTGCCTTCAAAAACTGTGATAGCCATTCTCCATAAGTTTGCTGGTTTTCACATTTTGGTTTTTCCAGAGTTATCACTTACATTTTTGCTAATTCGAGTCCATCTGTTTTTAAAACTGCGGAATACATGCTGAATTGCCAATGCAGCAGTAGTAATGTAATGAACAATTATTTTTGTAAAACATTCATTTTCAAGAGTTCATTTTAATCATAGGCGCTGACTTTTGGATTTTCGTGTGGGGCTAAAAAGGGGCTAATTCGAGTCCATCTGTTTTTAAAACTGCGGAATACATGCTGAATTGCCAATGCAGCAGTAGTAATGTAATGAACAATTATTTTTGTAAAACATTCATTTTCAAGAGTTCATTTTAATCATAGGCGCTGACTTTTGGATTTTCGTGTGGGGCTAAAAAGGGGCTAATTCGAGTCCATCTGTTTTTAAAATTGCGGAATACATGCTGAATTGCCAATGCAGCAGTAGTAATATAATAAACAATTATTTTTGTAAAACATTCATTTTCAAGAGTTCATTTTAATCATAGGCGCTGATTTTTGGATTTTCGTGTGGGGCTAAAAAGGGGCTAATTCGAGTCCATCTGTTTTTAAAACTGCGGAATACATGCTGAATTGCCAATGCAGCAGTAGTAATATAATAAACAATTATTTTTGTAAAACATTCATTTTCAAGAGTTCATTTTAATCATAGGCGCTGATTTTTGGATTTTCGTGTGGGGCTAAAAAGGGGCTAATTCGAGTCCATCTGTTTTTAAAACTGCGGAATACATGCTGAATTGCCAATGCAGCAGTAGTAATATAATAAACAATTATTTTTGTAAAACATTCATTTTCAAGAGTTCATTTTAATCATAGGCGCTGACTTTTGGATTTTCGTGTGGGGCTAAAAAGGGGCTAATTCGAGTCCATCTGTTTTTAAAATTGCGGAATACATGCTGAATTGCCAATGCAGCAGTAGTAATATAATAAACAATTATTTTTGTAAAACATTCATTTTCAAGAGTTCATTTTAATCATAGGCGCTGATTTTTGGATTTTCGTGTGGGGCTAAAAAGGGGCTAATTCGAGTCCATCTGTTTTTAAAACTGCGGAATACATGCTGAATTGCCAATGCAGCAGTAGTAATGTAATAAACAATTATTTTTGTAAAACATTCATTTTCAAGAGTTCATTTTAATCATAGGCGCTGACTTTTGGATTTTCGTGTGGGGCTAAAAAGGGGCTAATTCGAGTCCATCTGTTTTTAAAACTGCGGAATACATGCTGAATTGCCAATGCAGCAGTAGTAATGTAATGAACAATTATTTTTTTAAACATTCATTTTCAAGAGTTCATTTTAATCATAGGCGCCGACTTTTGGATTTTCGTGTGGGGCTAAAAAGGGGCAACAAAAAATTTACCAAATAAAAACTTTATTTCTTAAAATTGGTATAAAATTGTACAAAAGATGCGAATTTATCGTATGACAAAATATTTACCTAATTTTTAAAAAATAAAATAAATAATTATAACATCACGGCTTATTACCCATTGCTGGGTGTGCCAATCTGCTTTGTACACAGATATCGGTAGGTAATGATGAAATATTTGCACCCTGCGTGGGCTTACTAGGCGTCACCTCACGAGCACTCATTGCTGGCGCGGAGAGTGCACCACAGGGGTCAATTTTGTGCCAGTCGGGATCGAACCCGCTTCCCTAGATTCGCGACTTGACACTCAGGCACGCAGCCACGAAACACCTAACTTTTTTTAAATTTACGGTGAAATTCAACTTAAGACAAATAGAACATAAATTCTAATCATATGTATGTTGAAAATACAGATATGTATATAAAATTTATTTTACAGGAGTCTACAAAATCTACCGTAATTTTCACTAAAATCTGATAATTTTATTATTAATTTCCGACAATACTGCATTTTAAATCTGGCAACACTGGTGGCAGTACTATTTGCTAGTCCACACGCGTTACTTACACAATACTTTAGTTAATACAATATGACAATTTGGAAATTTTATAAAATAAATACTAGAATAGGTATACTCGTACATTGTTACTTTGATGTATTAAAAATATTTCGTAATGAGAGTACTTTTTTGTTGGTATTAAAACTAATTTGTGTGTGGCGGCAGAACCCGCTAAGATTTTTCCGAGAAGTCACCATGCAGTCGCCGCTTATGATTTTAATTAAAAGAAGAACACTGATGTTTGATTTGAAATTATTTTCAAGTTTTAAGCTGTGTTCAGAACCAAATAATTTCAATTTCCAATTTGAATTTCTTCTTTGAAGCGTGTAATTTCAATTTGATTCATGGAAACTATCAGATTTCGCGTGCATATATTGTTCTTCTTGTCCACATTTCTAAACACATTTGTTTACATCGAGACTTTCGACAGAAAATACCTGAAGCTGGAGAGCTTTTTTGTAATTTTTACCTTCCGTCACCTTTAGGTAAGGAAGGTATTGTCTTTGGTCAAAAAATTCAGTGGTGAGTTTTTGACGAATAAGCACGTTTTAGGGTCCCTAGAACACGATTTTACTATTTTTACGATGATGTCTGTATGTGTGTGTGTGTGTATGTATGTGTGTGTGTGTGTGTGTGTGTGTCTGTGTGTGACAAAATTTTCTAATGCGATAACTCTAATACTGCAATTCCAAAAATTATAATTCTTTCGTATTCCTCTTCGTTACATCCATGTGAAGAGCTGATTAGATTTTGGTTATAATTGGTCAACCGGAAGTACCCTCATTTGAAGATTTTAACAGTTTTTCTTGCAAAAACGATGTTAAATATCATTTTTTCACATTTAATGTTATTATAAATATTAAAGAATTATTTATTCTCTATACGATTTGAATGCATTTTATACTTCATATTAAATGGATATAGAGTTAAAAAATTATAAAGAAATTAAATATCATATATATTAGTCAGCTTTGCTATAACTCTGGAAACAGCTGCGATACATTAAGAAAATTCTGATTGAAAGGTGTCAGTGTCAAGTGCAGTTGACAGTATGTTTATGTTATAATTTTACTGGAAATATAGGATCTTTTGTTAGAAACTTTCTGTATGGAATTAGTACAAAATACATACAACTGCCTTAAGGTAATGTACAAGAAATATAATCTTTTGCAAGGAACCTTCTATATGACATTTATACAAAATACATAGAACTGACGGAAGGTAATGTGCTGGCCACATCAGATTTTTTTTCTGATGTTTTACAATAACCTCGATGACAATAACAAAATAAAGAAACCTAATCTTGACATTTGTCGTTCAGCAACACTATGCGCATGCGATACTTCAAGTTAAAAAGTTTGGACCGAGGTTTGGACCTTGCAAGATTGAAATTGGAAAGTGAAATTATGCTGTTGTGAACTCCAGTACTGACGTAGAAATTTAAATTGGAAATTAAAATTACTTGGGTTGCGAACGCCGCTTTTCATCAGCTAAATTCAAACTCGGCCGTTCATTTTATAATTTAATTATGTATTTCAAAATATTTGGAACTGCAAAAAATGGCATTTATGCCAAATTTAGGGTTGCCAACTTTTTGTCACCTTGAAGTAAAATACTTGGATGATCTGCGGGAGACTCAGTTATAGAAGGCGAAATCGCCTTCAAATTTATAAGATAAGCCCTTGTAATAAAATCGAAAACAGATCACATTTAAAAATAAGACCCAGGTTTCTCGAATTACGTCATGATATCGCTCAAGACATCATTGCTGAAAATATTATTACAATTTACGGAAGTAGGACTTTTAACAGTTAAAGTAGTACGTACGACACTCAGAACTGATTTTCGGAGAGACACATAGTTAAGAACCCTAACAACAGGACTAAATTTCCTCTTATTTCTTATGTGGTTAATAGATGCACTTTAGTTCAGAATAGGGGATTCCACCATATTTTTTTTATAATTTCATCTGAACTTATAAGTAAAACTAAGATTATCGGTGAAAATCCGGTGAAACAAATCCTATTAATAAGCGAGTTATAGTTCCGCGAAATTTGAATATATAGATGTTACGTACGAATATACGTTTTTATAGCAAACTGTTTTCTTCGTGGACCTAAATGTTCTTCAAATATACCTATGCTATTTCTAAATTATATTTATAAAAAATAAATGAATATTATTATACTGTACAAGTCTAAGAGTCTCGTATATGATTTATAATTGGAAGTGTATTTAAATTATTAAGTTTAATACAAAACATTTATATTCAAATAAAAACTGTTTGAGAATTGCAGTACTGGACTGATAGCCACGCCTCCGCTATTTGAATTTCTCTACTTCCATTGGTAGTAGGCTCCTCTAACTTGGTATTCGTTATATATGTATAGGCCGCCTTTGAACCGCCAATCAAAATAATATATATGCAATTCATATGAGTGACGAGCTGCTATAACAAAAACCCCCTTATTTCCGAAGCATTTCAATTATATCGTAAAAATTATATTATTGTTTTCCACTATTTTTACGGTACCGGATATTGAAAAATTATCAACATTAGCATATTTGGATACAGTATTTTTTCCTGTAGCAAAAACCTAAATATAATTTTGCTCTAATATAATTATTCGAGCAAATAACTGCACATTAAGATTTTACCATTGAAACCCCTATGCTTCGTCGTTCAAGTCACCACTCTGTATATATATTATTGTTCGTAAACTAAAAAAAATCTAATTTAGGTATTCTGCATCTGTGCATTACTATTTAAGAAATTTTCTTTAGGGAAAAATGAGAAGTTTCTAAATAGCCTCTCCTGGCAACGACCGACCGGGCAGAGTGCCAGCAAAAACAGATAATATTTACCTAATGCATGCTTTAATTATGTTAGACTAAAATATGTGGAATTTACGAGATTTTTATACCAGGAAATAGGTGTTTTATGTCCGTAATGTTTGCAGTATTCATTCCGTGATGTGTTATGAAGTTTATAGGTAAATATTTGGATGGCAATCTTATTAATGTGTTCATATACGGGTCACGACCCATTTGCGGGAATTATGAATAAATTTCGTATAGTTACGTCCGGTTTTACGATCAACAAATATCCCCAAATTTATTACCTCCATAAATAACTTTGCGCTGGGTTCATTTGTTGTCAGCAATGCTCTGTTTCCAATGGACTATGTTATATTAATTTGAATTTGTCAAGAGAGATAAATTTGAACAATCCCGTTTTAAAGCAAACAACATATTTATTATTCCGTGTTAGATATTTATTTATAGAGATTCGATTTGAATAGCAAATTTCAAACAAATTGGTTTTAAATAACATATTTACAATGTAACGTTTGTATTTGTATAATTTTGATTAAAAATATTAAAATATTCATTTGAATAACGATATTTTGTAATATTTTTCATATATCTCTTTTAATAGGAAATGCATGCATATACAATATTACAAATAACAGTTGGCGCTTTAAATATATGTGATATTAAATACTTTTTTTACCAATAATTTTGTAATAACAATTTGTAATCATTTGAAATAAACTGACCAGATTTTTACATATCTATAATTTTGTTGATTATTTTGGCTTTTCTTCAACTTTCTCATAATCTTCAGCACCAAATTAAGTTTTTTATGTCCTGCGTTAAAAAATTACGAAACGATATTTTATACAGTGTGGCTACAGAGTTTTAGGAGTTCCCTTATAAGACAAAAACCGACATTTCATCAAAATCAAAATTTATTTTTCAATGTACATTCGTTCAAAATCTACACAGCCCTTGGCGCGGTTCTTCAGTACATTGAAGGCGTTCTGTAAGTCTAAAATTGATATGCTGTTCCATACCTTCGTCATGTTTGTTGGAGTGTATGTTACATAATCGTAACGGTCTTTGTTTTCATCTCGCTCATCACGAGATCTCTCTCGGCAACAAAAACCAGTATGAATCCTCCCCAATATTAACATGAACGGTAAAATATCTAGATTGTTAATCAACATTATTAATACATGCGTAAATTGAAATATTTTTCAGTTCTTTTTTCCTCCCACTGCCCTTGGTAAGGGAGGTATAGGGATCGTGCTAAAAATCGCATATCGCGATTTTGGTAAATGACCACGTTTTAAGGTCCCTAGAATCCCATTTTAACATTTTCACGATAATGTCTGTGTGTATGTGTGTGTGGATCCTCCACTCTAATTCAAATACTATTATTCAGAAAATTTTGAAACCTTGTATTTCGAACTTTTTCTGTAATGGAAAGAGCCCATTAGATTTTGGTGAAAATCGGATAAACGGAAATGGCACTTTACTAGAAGCTCAAAATAGTTTTTCTTCGAAAAATACCTTTAAATGTTATTTTTTCGAGATTAATGTTATTATAAAAATTAATGATCATTAAATTTTCTATAGATTTGCATTAATGCTTTTTCTATATGTTTTATAGATAAATTTATAAAATTATCTATAATTTAAATTTCAGAACCTACGCTTTAAACAAACAAAATGCAGTTATTCAAATGTATGTAACTGACAGATAAATGTCACTATCAAAGAACTAATTTCAAAATAATATTAGTAACGTTTTAAAAAGGAAAAAGTAAATAGAACAATAGAAAAGGAATTCAATACAGTTTCCACCATAAGTAAATATGTAGGTATGTATTTAGATTAATAAAAATTAACGATTCACAAAAATATTTAAGCTAATCCTCATGTTTGGATTAGTGAATTCTATTCTATCCCTGTATTTAAAATTTAATCTTCATTTTATTATAGTTCCAGTGGCTCTATGGTTAGAGCAACGCCTCATGTCATGAGTGCCCTCGGGGCTCTGGGTTCGAATCCCACTAAGGCATGGATGTGTATGAATATGTAATTGGGATTTATTCTTGTTGAGGGGTTTAAAAAAAAGGTAGTTACTTGGATTAGATTAGACTATATTTTAAGAAATAAACTGTCAAACTTAATATTAATCTTTTTTGTAACTCGGGCTGTAAATGGCGGGAGGTATTGTGTTGGCCGCACCCGATTTTTTTTATTAAATTGGAGAAAATCTAATTTTATTTAATGACATTTTTCTTTAGATTTGTACTGTTTGACAAGTGAATTATTTAGCAATAGAATGTGCGAGGTTAATTTTGGTTATATACAAATCGTTTATTAATAGATAATTAAATTATACATTAATAGGAGTTTTAATAAACGATTTTTTATATATTAATGAATGAAATCCTCGATAAAATCTAATAATAAACAATCAATGAAATATTTATTTAATCACTAGTGACTTAAAGTAAACATCTACACATATCCATAGCAACCAACAAAATTTGGTAACTACAAAAATGAATTATAAATATCACAATATAATCTTTAATTTTAATAATCAAAAACGACCGTAAAGGTAGATGTCGAAAAGAAATTGTATCCACTCGATAGTGAGCTGGGATATGTTTCATTACAGCCGAGGTCTTTATGTATTACCGAGAGACGAAGTCAGATACAGCGTGAGGCATAATGAAACTCCCACCGAGGTATACTAGGTTTGTTTGTTCCGCTATGCTGCGTTTGCGTTAAATTATTTAGATATTTTCAAAGATATTGGCCCGTATTCTTACCTCTTAAAGTAGCGCTACTTCAGAAAAATCGCTACTTCAAATGTCAACTTTAATATTAAAAATTAGAGAAATAACAATAAATTAAATTGTAAAAAGAATTTATTTCAAATGTCATAGGTTTCATTTACAAAAATATGAAATCTATTCTTATCTACTTACGAAGTAACGCTACTTAAAAATATTTTATTCCATTCTCCATTATTTTAATTGTTTACTATTTTTATCAAATAAATTCATATGGCATTGACATTGATTTATTTTAGAAATGTATTTCAATTTCTAAAACTGAAACATTACATGGCATACTTATTGAAAAATATCATTTTTTTCCTAATATTTATTTGTCAAACATTGTCACACTGGCACTTCGTAGATGCGAACCAGGGCAGCAGGAAGTCTTATGGATAACCATGGGACTGCAATCCACCTAAGGGATGGCGTTAGTAGTCATTGGGTCATTTCAATTATGACTGTTAGCTAATATATCGGCAATTAACTGTCACTGTAGTTGTCACTTGTGTTTGTATCTTATAATTTGAAATTCTGTGAAGTCAAATTGCTATTCCATTCTATAAAGAAATTAAATTAATTACGATTTGTGATTCGTGATTGTGTGCATTACTAGTTCATATAAAGAATGATTTGCATGGAATTAAGTGTTGTATAAAAAATATATTGTGCTAAAGATATGGAGGACAAACAGAAAAAATTAAAGATTGTAAATAAAGTGAAAATAAATTAATTCTGAAATGAATATTTATATTGTATTCACGAAATTGATTTACTTTAATAAATGTAAAATAAAATTACATACATATATGTACAATATTTCGAGTAGCCTAAATATGTGTGACGAGTTGCCTATATGCATGACTTTAGTTAGATTTCCACTCCTCAGATAGCGCTATACGCAGTCCCGGTGTATAACATGGAAGTTTCGTATCTATAGTAGGTATATTTGTGATCTGTGAATATTACTGCCGATTATTTTTTGCCATGAGTCACTGTAAAAATTATCACCGCCAGCTGCCGCGGCGTTTAACGCAAGTTACTAGAAAAGAAAAACGAACAGACTCTAGTGACTTCACAGTGAACCGCGAATCAAAAAGAACAGCGAATTTCACCGCCGCGGTTTGCGTTAGACGCATGGTGATGAAACGAACAAACCAACTATTTTATTGCCAATCTTCCTCTTTTTAAGTTATAACCTTAAATTTAATAAATACTTTTTGACAGCTCTATTAAATTTTTTGTAGCCTAGGTACTTTAATATAGGGATCTATGACAATGTTGCTAGGTAAACCTACATAAACTTTGCCAACCCATGGGGTGGAAGCGTGATCGGTCACTGCAGTTAGCAATGACGTATTTTCCAACGTCGAAAAGGTTAGGAATCGACATATTTCTATAATGATTGTGAATAAAATAATTTAATCTATTCGCATAAACTAACACACTCGATATATACTTCGTTTGCGAAACATTCCGCTTGTAAATAAAATATACGTTTATTTATTTGTAAATAAATAACTATTAAGTACTATTTTTTAAAATGTTTTTGTTATTATAATATAATACAATTCGTAGATTTTCGTTCCAAAGGTGGACATGGGACTTCCTCTTTCACTAATAAATATGAATTCATTGTACAAAATATACAAGCCTGAAAGATTCACATTTATGCCCGGTTTTTCAGTGGTGGTTTAAATTTCAGCTGAGTTGAATCTTAACTTGAACCTGAACTAATTTCTGTTTATGTGTATATTTGAACTAGTTCAGTTGAACTTAAACCAAATGTCATAATATTGAAGATGTACTGTGTAATTTGCACTTTCTTTCATTTTTACCTCCCGATACCCTTGGTAAGGATAAGGATCGTGCTAAAAATCGCATATATCGAGTTTAAAGGTCCCTAGAATCCAATTTTAAATATTTACGATGATGTATAAGAAGATAAATTTTAGTGGGTATATCAGTGGGATGTTTTCTGGGCATAAATTTGTTTTAGTAGATTCTTTTAAAATCTGTCAAGCTTTCGTGTATTTGGATTGTACACTTCATCAGGACAGTTGAAGTGTTCCAAACATTCGAACAAAATAAAATCACTTTTAACACGTATATCATACACTATTTTGTCTGAAAACACTATTTTTTAATTTAAATTTGTATTTCTAATAATTTTTTGACATTCACTTTTAACACTATTGTCAAAAGTAACAATGATCTGTCACTTTTAACACTGGTGTCATAAAATGTCATTTTTAACGCTAAAAACAAACATTAAAAAGCCCACTTTTAATAGATTTGTAGAAAAAATTATTTAAGTAAGTTTTGGGGAAAAAATGGAAAATAAAGATGGAAATAATAAGCAAGCAACAAATATTTCCCCGGAAAAAATAAACATTTTGATGAATATAGTAAAAAGTAAAAAAAAAAATACTATTAAGGAATGTAGAAAGATAAGATATTTTGGACGAACAAAGTGAAGTGCCGGGAAGAAATTACTAATCAACTAAAATAACATAAGTGTCGAAATTCGGTAGTGTTTAACGAATACGAAAAGTAAAAGAAAACCTGAAAATAAACGAAAAATGTTTTTTAAATATACTAGTGGCAGTTCTCGTATTCAAGTTTCAGCTACCAATGTAGATGATAATAAAATACAAGAAATGCAGCAAAAAACTTAATGTGAAAGTGTCACCGCTGAATTTCTGAATATTCATTAATATGTTAATGTATTTTATACAATTAGTACGAGAACGTATTTGGTACAATTTCTTGCATAAATGTTACTTTCTTCAATTGATAACTTACAAAAATATCAAAAGCACCCCATTGAACAAACGGAATAACTCTTGGTCGTATTATTTTTGGCCAAGGTATTCAATAAAATTAACAATATCTTCATTAATCATATGTTCCTATTTTTAATGCCTTCTTGTAATGTCAACATAAGACAATGCATCAATATATAAACCAAAGATGGCAAAATAAATAATTTAATTACATAATTATTGTCAAAACATTCCACTGAACCAAAAATTAAATACTTAAGCTAGAGACGTTGGCGGTTCAAGTTCATGTCAAATTTGAGTTGAGTTCAGGGTTTAAACCAGACTGAAAAACAGTTTAAACTCTGAACCTGAATTTAAACCAAATTTCTGGTTTAAACCGTGACTGAAAAACCGGGCATTAATAAATTCAGATATACATCATTTTATTATTAGATTCAGAGGGTCTTAACGTAAATTGTTTGAAACATTTTATATATTTTCAGTTCCCCTATAAATTGCAAACTCTTTGTAAAGTGTGTTGTCTGAAAACTGGCGCCATTAAAATTGATATGCAAATAAAAATTTGAAAGAAGCTGCTTACTCTCGTACGAGAAAAGCTCAGTAATTATTTATTCATATATTTACTCTTCATAACGTAACGTGTGTCCCGAGAGACGACAAGCATGAAGGATGTGATGTTGGCCAGGGCCTAATAGCCTGCATTGTAAAACTAATTTGCTTGTAGCACATTTATTATTTATCCGTGTGTTGTGTACAAGTCTTGTTATGTATATTGAATTATTTGGCAATGTCTGGCTTACACATCAAATAAGATGACGTTGTTTGATCTGCTTATTTTCGAGTTCCAAGGTAAATTTGTCCACGGCACGCAATTTCAAAAACAATTTATGATACGCGAACGTCACTTTGTGATGAAAATTGAAACGTGCTCTACTTTGCTGGAAAATTGCATCATAAAACTTAGATTAGATATTCGCACTTTATTGTTATAAATAACCAATTATCTCCGCGGATTACATTATTTTTTATATAAAAACACTTCATCGTCAATTTATATGACGGAAATTTACAAAAAAAAACAATAACAAAAACATGGAGAAAATCAATCAAGATATCTATTATCTATAGATATAATAATGGAATTTTTTATGTTGCCCAATCCGGTGTAGTTGATTTTCAAATTAAGATGATTAAATTAATCGATATATAGTGACTTAAAATTCAGTGGCAGTGATTTAAATTTTATTTAATTCACTAGCAAATGTACTGTTACTAATATTTGTTGCTATGGAATTATGCATGACAGTCTAAAACAAATACTTATTTTTCACTCTAAAGGCATACATATTTCTAAAACATTTTAAATCAATATATGAATTCGGAAATTCAAGTGTAAGTTTAGTGAAGGTTATTTTTATTTTCTGTCTTGAAATTTATAATTTTATAAAAGAGTATAGGGCGCGAGCAGACACGTGACTCAAGCAACCCTGAAGTGCTTGGAATCAGCTGATATGTGTGCGAATGTCACTTTTACAATAACAATGTCACTTTAACATGACCAATATTTTGACTTATTTTAATTTTGAACTGTTAAAAAGTTATTATTTTTAATTTCATGTGTTTTACTGCCTGAAAATTGTAAAATAAAACCTTTTTAGCAGTTCAAAATCAAAATAAGTCAAAAAATTGGCCACGCGCACAAAAATCTGCTGATTAAAAGCACTTCAAGGTCGCTCGAGTCACGTATCTGCTCGCGCCCTATAAAACATTGGTGACCACGAACGTTTATGCATGACTGACGTAGTAGTTTCTGTACCTCTTCCTGAAACAAGCCTCTTCCCGAAATTTATTTCCTATCTGGAGCCTTGAACCAGAATTTTGACCTGCGTAACCTATTTCATGGTTTTAAATCAAAAACACCCTACAAGCTTATAGTATGTTCCGAAACTTAACCAAAGGAACCGTAACCACGTAACCTTGTTGCAAAATGGTGCCTGAAATTTGTGCTAAGTTTTGGACCACTATGGTTGTTATTATTTACAAATTGCTACGCGAGAGAAGTTGGATCAGTTCATGATGCCACTGTACTGAGAAGAAGTGATATAAAAAATATAAAATAATGATGAAAAGAACAACGTACGATTTGCTACTATAAGAAGACAAATGGGTATTTTAAAAAGATGTTATTTGTAACAACTTACAATAATAAAATAAAAATAAGTAAATATTGTATAAAATAAAAATATCATGGAACATAAAAATCAACATGGTAACTCGTTATTTTTTATTATCAAAAAACTTGTTCATAAATGTTTATTTTTTCTCGGTCTTTCTATGTTTTCCTCTATTTTACCGAGAAGGAAGATTTTGTCTTCTTTTTTAGATTTTTTCGGCGTTTCCTCGCTATAAATAAAGATAATATACTTACATTAACACATAAATATTATTTGTGACACTCTCACTGAAGAGCATGACTCCTCCAAATCGCTTCTGTCTCTGAACTCCGGAACTCGAACAGGTGGCTACTGGAAGCTGGGACGACCTTGGGATTTTATATTTATAATAAGAAACAATAAATATAGTCGGTGTTTCATTAAATAAAAGCACATTTCATTTACTACAGTTTTCAAACATTTATGTTCGGGAATTTTTGAGGATAAATCCTCAAATTCCCCAATTTCAAGTGTGCAGTATCCACACACTTGTATATGAGTCCTTTTGCCTATAAATAATTATAATATCCGTACATTAATGAAAAATAAACATTTACCTCCATTTTCAAATAAAATTTTCTTCACAACAACTGTCAATACGTCTTCAAGGTCAGCTGTTCAAATTTTAACCATGCGAACCGGTCTTTGTACACGGTTAGTATGGTGGGTAAAAAGTAACCAAAAGTTTCAGGCACCGCGTTTCGAAACTTCACCGGTTCGCTGAAAACGAGGGGTTAGTCACGAAGGAAATATGGTGTACACAAGAAGGAATTACTAGGGAAATACAGGAATTAGTAGGGAACTACAGGAATTACTAGGGAAATACAGGAATTACTAGGGAAATACAGGAATTACCAGGAAATATCTGGGAAATACGGGTATTATTAGGAAATATTTGGTAATTACGAAGGAAATATTTAGGAATTACGAAGGAAATATTTCTTTTTTGTTTACGATAATACACGAATATATCCGATATTTTCACGATATACAAGTAATCTGAATTTGAACTGCGCGGCAACGCTAAGTGCATAAGATGTCAGTGTCAGATACTTGTTGAGCTACATGCTCATGCGCATGTTACATTTGTGGACTTGTGTGTTGTTGTCTCGTGGCCGCGTGCCTGAGTGTCTGGTAGCGAATCTGGGGAACCGGGTTCGATCCTGACCGACGCAAAACATTTCAAATTTTAAATGGCACAAAATTGACCTCTGTGGTGCACTCTCCACGCCAGCAATGAGTGCCCGTGAGGTGACGCCTGGTAACGGGGGGAGGGGGTTGTGTTGTTGAAATTGTTCAAAAAATACCCTTAAAAAATAAAAGTAACCTACTGAACATGTACACTGTACTGCCAGTACCTATATCTCTGTGCCGCACGCCGTAGCCGCCGCCGCAGTTGCCTATCGTTTAAGTTTAGATAAATGATCTGTGGTTTAGCAGATGCGGTCACGAATCATGCCGAGCATTCACGAAGACCAAGGGAAGGCAGCCTCCTGTGCTGACTTATACGCAGGTATAATGTAGCTTGATTCACGTATCGTGTATACAGCACGAGTATGGAGTATGCCTTCAAGAACTATAATTATAAGGTGTAGAGGAGCTTAGCCTCCGTTGTACGCACAACAGTCTAATAAATAGGCGTAACATGATTAATACAGAAATATTATGCATTAAGATCATTTTAAACCTACACGTAACTAATACAAAATTAATGAATATAGAATGAAGAATAAACATGAAAGAAAATGGTTTGAAAAAGTTTTTATCCTGATAAGCTATGAGGAGGCTTTGCCTCCCCTGACGAGCCACCACTGATACGTCATTTCAGGAAATGCGTATTAGTTTTCAACAAGATAGGCGATTTTAAACGAAGTGTTTTGGACGTAATTAGCTAGAAAATATCTAAAAAAACGCACAAAAGTTATGTTTAGAAAGATTGCGAGGGGCGGTAAATGTTTTAAAATGAGTTTTTAAATTACTATTGTGACTAGTCTATATATCGGTGCAATAGTCTTTCATTCAATGAAATAAACCAAAATTAGGGCTCGGAAGCAAGGATTTGTGATGATTTGATGAGTTTTTGTAGTAAAAATGCGAGGAAATACGGGAAATATCAGGGAAATACGGGAAATATCAGGGAAATACGGGAAATATCAGGGAAATACCAGGGAAATACGGGAAATATCAGGGAAATACTCGTTGTGGGAATTACGGTGTACAAAATTTGGGAGCGTGACTAACCCCTCGGCTGAAAACAAGTCCCGCGGTCACTGTGGTTAAGTTTCGGAACATACTATATAGGGCGCGTGCATCACGTGGTTGGATCTAGGCAACCCGTCAGCCTGGTGGAACAACAAACCTTTTAAGTGCCTTTGTTTACATTGAGTTTGGTGGATGTTTGGCCTTTTATATGCTTTTTTGTGCGTTTTTTAGTTGTTGTTCATAACATTTGTAGGGTTTGTGTATTACTATGGCTCAACTAACTTGAACATTATTATTTTCTCCCGGAAAATGTTAAAAATACGTATCATAACCTAGATCCATACCGTATTTACATGAATACAATGTTTAGGCCCGGAAAATTTTCCCATCTCCTATATTCAGATATTGTAGTGTGTTTTGAGCATAGCAAGTTCATATATATATATATATATATATATATATATATATATATATATATATATATATATATATATATATATATATATATATATATTACAAGTATTTTAAGCCTATATAAATTTAGAGGCGTATATAATGAGTTTCGTTGTGGATCAGTTAAATCTATCCAGCTTTGAGAATGAAAGACATCGACTATCGACGTGAAAATCAAAATTTTTGTCTGATTACAGGTTTACATTTCCAAATGTTACTAGCAAACGTATTATCTTATAAGTATCTTGTATGAATTGCAAAGTGGTGAAATTGAGTTTGCTCACTGTGATTGTCATAATGTGAATACTCAATATAATTTTATTAAACTTTTAATATCTGTTTAAAAACACTTTTATTGTCCTATTTTCTAACATACGCAATTAAATTACTAAAACATGATGGCTACAGGCTACGTTCATTTACATTATAATGATATATTTTAATTTAATATTATTTGTAGGTAATATATTATACGCATCAGACAAAATACTTAATAAATATCTACAATAGAGTACCTACAATATTATATTTATTCTTATTTTACCTTCGTAAGATCACTTCTCTTTACCGTACCTAACCATTTTAGCTTCCTAAAGCTATAATTCTATCTTCAAAATCAGTTTCCGATGCAAATTTATAAATTGATAATTCGTCACTACTGTCACTCGTTTGGAATATTAAACCATAGCACAAAACTATGGCATTTTAAACATATTCCTCTATGTCAGTCTGGTTTGTTGGGCTACCAGGCTGCCATTTTTAAATATCCGTGACGTCACATGCACGGGCTCTTTTAGCGTCATTTTAAAAATTGTAGGTTATGTTGGCTATGATAGAGTGACATCTCTGGCACCTAGGCATTGTCATGACATTTCACATAGTATGTGCGTTGGACTATCACTGTATATGCGTTTATGAAGGAAATCATGAATGAGAAGTATAATAATTTTAAATATTTTAATGGAAAAATTCAATGAACATAGTATGCTACATAGCACGCACAATCTTACTTTTGTATGTAATAAATTTTCCGCTTATTTGTAATTATTTAGATAAATAATTGGTAATTAAACGTCAATTAATGCCACCTTCAATTACCTTTACTTTCTAGATAATTATTATATATTTTTATTTTAAAATATGTTAGCATGTAATTGTAATTATAAAGAGTAATTATTGCATTCCCATTCTATGTAAATGCTAAACTTTTCAATTAAATATCTGCAAAAATATAAATGATTTCAGAAAAGAAAAAATATGATTATGCATTCATAATAATGAATGACATAAAATATGACAAATAAATATACATATGTATGAGACAGCATTTATATCCTATTCTACGGTCTAGTTTGTTGTGCAGGATCTATCAGTTTTCATTTCTAACCGAGCATAATATGAAGCTAAATATCAGCATTTTATTTGCACATACATCAGAAATATTTTTAACTAGACAACTTTCATAGTATGTATTTTAATTTGTTAAAATATATTCATTTAAAGTTTATACAATGTCATAATATGAATATTATTTCTAAATATACGTACATTCAAAACATCTAATAATTCTAATCAAATTAATGGTTTTAAACATGTCATTAAATAATAGAGAAAATACATTTTTTACCACCGAGAATAGAAATAAATATTACAGTGTGTTCAAAAAAATTCCTAACTCAGAATAAGCTATGAACAAAGAAACGTATGTCGATTTAAAAATATTTAATTAAATGTCAATTTGACATGAGACATAGTCAAAAATGTTATCTAAAGAAATCAAAGTTTTTCTTCTTGAATCGTACTTTAAAAATCTGATGTGATCAGCACATAACCTCTCGCCAGATATTTTACCTGGTTGTACGCATAAATCGAAAAATATTTTTAAATACAAATACATATATTCATGTCTCACTACAAAATAATTCTCACATATATTTCCAAAATCTATGGGATATTTTAGTATAAATTATGTACAATGCATACATTTTCTTTATATTCAATTTCCTGAAATTTTCTTTTTGTACTTTCCTTTTCTTTTTCTTTATATTCGTCATTTTTTCGCAAATTCCTTTTATGTTCTTTTTTACGTATATTCTTTTGCGACTTTTTATTTTCATAATCTTCATAATAATGTACAAATATTTTGACAGTGGCATACAAATATTTTTGACAGTGACATTTATATGTCAATTACAAACATTTGAATTTCTTGCCTTGTAGTAGTTTGATCTGAGATTTTTTACATCAAATTATTTAATATGCATTTCTTTATCTCTAAATCTATAGAAGATATAATAATGAATTTATATTTAACGAATAAAGAATTTAACGTTCTTTAATATAAGTATTTACATAAATTTTCGATAAATAATATTTAGATGATTTTTTTCTTGCAACTACTACTTCCGGTTGTGCAATTGTTACCAAAATTTAATCAACTCTTCCCATTATTGTTAGATTGAAGAATCCGTAGTTAAAAATGTCTTAAGTCTTATAGTATTTGAGAAATCGTGAATCCAACATCCACACACACATCCACACACATATACGGATATCATCGTAAAAATGTTATAATAGGATTCTAGTGACCTTAAAACGTGCTTATTCACTAAAATCTGGATAAGCGATTTTTAGCATGAATACAATACCTCTCTTAGCGAGAGGCAAAAATGGAAACAAATTAGAAAACAGCGAATGTCAATATACTGTATTCTTTTTTTATTGTTTTTTTCTCCTTAAAATTACATTTCAAGATCAGTTTTAACATCTTGACTTTTGAATTGAGACTTACGTTTCTCTGCTCATAGCCTACTCCGAATTAGGAAGGAGTGTACGAGTGTATATAATTTTGACAGTTCATTTGTCTAAAATAGATTATAGGCAATATCGAACATCTTTCTAATTTCGTTGTTCATAACCAACAATTTCTTGGAGTTCTTTGTTGAATTCTTTATATTTCAGTCCAGAAAAAAAGGACTTAGAGTAGAACTCAAAATTCTCCAAATAATATTTGAAGAACTTTGTTTATAATAAAAATCTGTTGTCAAGGTGAATCTGTGAATTTTTAAAAATTCTATGAATTCTCAAAGATAGCAGCGAAAAAAAAACATGAGGAGAGAATGCTGTTTTCTTCTCGAGCTTCAAATAGGGCTGTTGCAAGAATTTTTATATGACTTCTAAGTACGAAATTTTAGCATATATTGGTCTTTAAAGAGCCTTAAATTTGAAATTATCATGAAATATCATTACATTTTTTACAATTAATTATTGAAATTTGTGGAAATGTGACGACAGAGTACATGCGTTTAACATGTGACAAACTAATCGCCTACTTTTATTTATATAAATAGTGTAGGTGACGAACAAACTGTTTTCCTTTTGGCTATGAATGTACGTAGTGTATGTACTCCGACGTCAAAGGAGTGGGGGGTTGTTTTTCATGACTATTTTTGGCACCAATCTATTTCATTATTTATAATAAATATTACATTTAAAAATACTTTTAAAAATATGTGAAACAGGCTCATTGTATACCTCGAGAAAAAATTATGGATCTTTCCATTGATGTATGTAGGTTCTATAAAGACTATTATATTATGTTCTTGAAAAGCTTGATTGAAATTATTTGATAATTTATGATTAACGAAGATACAGAAGCTACGATTATTATAAAAATAAAAACGGTAAACAGGAAGTGAGCAGTCTTATATTTTAATTCAGAATATGTATCATGTTTCATTTTTGACTTTGTAATATTCGTCTATATGTATAGTTAATAATCCGGAATATCTATTCAAGTATTGTATGGAAAATATCCGTTCTGCGAAATATAAAATATTTATTACTTTAATAATTTCATATTTAATACTCTTCTACATACAAAGATCTTTACATAACATTAACATTTCATACCTATTTATTATATTTGAATTTCCTATAATTCTCTCTGCATTCCATTTTTAAATTAAGAGGAGTAAATTTAGAAAGTCATATTTACAATTTACAACCTTTATAAAACAGAACAGCTGTTTGTGCAACAATTAAGGATAAATGAAATTTTTCCGCATTAGAAAATTTTCTGACAAGAGTTAAATACAATACAGATAACCTTCTTTTGCATTCTTTTGGAAGATTATTGCGACTGCAATTTTGTAACTATGAAGTTTGAATGAACTCTACCTATAATACCAAATTTTATAAATTTCTGGATACTATATTGGTTTACATAAACTTATAGAAATTGAAGACAAAATTAGTGTATCGACCGACAAATACAAGGGTTGTTTGAGAAGTTTTGAGCCTTAACATGTATGTAGATGTCGATACTCATCAAAGCTGTTCTGGTACAATACATGTACATGCTACGAAAGTAGCTTAGTTACCTATTGTTTGATAATTGTTGGTGTTTTTTGTAAAAGTAGAAAAAACCAATTATAGTGCCATGTTAAATTCTTGCAATTAAAAGATAATACGCCTGCGTCAATTAAACTCGAATTGGACTATGCTCCATCATTTGTCACCGTGATAAAATAGAACGACTAAATTCAAACGTGGTTGTACCAGCTTCGGTGATGATGAATGACCATTCGAAACGACCAACAACTGCGACCACCACTGATAACAGTGATAACGTCCTAAAAGTTTACCAAATACTGGATGACCGTGTAATCACGGTGAGAGAGTTAGCAGTTACTTGATTTGCCACCGCTACTGCTCAGGTTCAGGTGGTAGTGGCGGGGGCCTAGTTGTGCCGTTATGTACAGTCCCCTTGCCATTTCAGTCGTCATTATGGCGTGGACTAAAGTGCATCGTGCATTCGTTATTGTGACGTATTTCAACAATGCTGAGTCTGCCACCACAACATAGGGTGGGGCGGATAAAATCTTCCATTCGTACGTAGCCAGCTTTACCAGGAGGTTTTCTTTTCAAAACCGAGCGCATAAGCAGTAGCGGCGGCAAATGAGGGAGCTTTATTTGCCCCAGCCTGTATATAAATATATAAGTAAATAGTCGCGTCTCTGGAGGTTGTGCTTGTTGAATTTAATCTTAGATGAATGGTGGGGATGAATTTTTTGCTGTCACGGGTTGTCACATACAATTGGTTTGGTTATTGTAAAGATTATTTGTTTATACCTTTAATAAATATTATTATTATTTAAACAATAAATAAATATGTAGACAATTCCGTGGAAAATAATATAGCAAAGAGACGTAAACTTCAGAGCTTTGAAAATTATGTGGAAGTTATAATACCGTACAATTTAAACAACATTTTAGAATGTGTCGCACTACATATTATTATGCCCACTCATAGTTTTGAGTCATCCAAAATAACGCCTGAAAATATTGTGGTTGACCGTTGGAAAGCAACTGTCAAATTCAAATTGTACACACGTGGTACACAAACAGAAGACATCCAGCGACATCAGTCGTTCGAGTTACCAACAAAATTTGTCTTTTGTCGTTCTTTTTACTTCATAAAAATCTCACTTGATCTTAATTCAGTTCATGTCAAGCTCATTTCATTTTGAGATTAGATGAGACAAATGGTAAAAAGAACGCGACTAATATATCATCATGGCGTATTACCCATTGCTGGGTGTGCCAATCTGCCTGTATATTGTATGAAGAATTAAGTATAAGTAAGCTTACTGCACGTTGGTGCTGCACTTGCTCACTTCGTACCAAAAACACTTTCGAATGAATATTTATAATGATCTGTTGAACTGATTTAAACGAAACGAGTCAGATTTTTGCGTCGATTTATAACTTTTAATGAAATTTGGATCCACCACTACACTTTTTCACTTATTAGTTAACCCTACCAAATTATACGCAAGTTAAATATTATTCTAATTAAAATTTGTAGAGTGTACTCGTATATACGTATAATCCAGGAACATATACTTACATCGTAGTGGGGTGTTAATATCCGTCATAATCATTTCACTAATTAAGTTATGTGTTAAACCTTCACTATTAAAACTGAAACTGTACAAGAGAGATTTAATGAAGCTCCCTTCATATCATTAGATAAAAATCCCTTTCGCGTAACAACGTAAGTTGTCGTAATGTGCTTCGCTAAGTTAGTGTTACGGTCATAATTTGGAATAGCCAGTCCCTGTCCGACAAATTATCAAATGCAGCGAAGTTAGGGCAAGGCGGGAAAGTCTTCAACTAATCTAATTTAATTTAACCTTAACACAAACTCAAAGACTACAAATATAAACTTTAGATTAAGTTAAGTAGGCAGGGAGTGCGATCATGAGCAGATATTACCATTAGCGAAACAGCTCTTGTAGGCCTAGGGTCTTAACTACTAGCTACGCATTTCAGTAGTGATTCATCCTGACATGGTAGGAGTTTTCATTTCATCGACAACCTTTGTGAATGTTATTTCTGCTCTTAGAGCTATTTGGATTGGTGGTACCCTGCAGTATAAATATAATGAAAATTTTGTTGTATTTAACCAAAGATTAATAATAGATTAGAAAACACAGCATGAATAGATACAAAATTTATAATTATTAGTATGGAACGGTATCACGCGCGGACTAGCTGGGCTGATACCATAAAGGGCTGATTAGCAAAACAATTGGAATTTATTATTTATATTAAATATTTAAATTTTAAATATATTGACAACAATTACAAGAATTTACACATTGTCAAAATTGTCTGTTTTACTTCGAATTTGGTGACTAATATTAATATTAAAGTGGCTAAATATGTTTTTCTGATTTTTGGGCATACTAATGACTAAGGAAAACTGTTATATTCAAAATATGAAAAATAAAGGGCTAATTTATCAGTAATATAATAAAAAAAAAACGGAAAATTGAATCAGTGGTTTTCTAACGACACACAAAATTATATATTTTTTTAAATAGGAACCTATATCTAATATCTAATATATATATATATATATATATATATTGTACCTAAAGAGTATAAGTGAAGTAGGCACAACTATAGATACCACTAGTGATGTGCATTTTCGGAAATTTATTTTTTTGAAAGTTTCACTGAAAATTTTATTGAAAGTTTCATAAAATGTTTCACTATGAATTTCAAAGAAAGTTTCATATAAAAAATTCATTGAAACTTTCAATGAAAGTTTCATTTAAATTTCAAAAAACAACATTTGTCAGTTGAATTTGAATTGGATCTCAAATTAACTAATTAGAAAATAAATAAGAAAAACATAAGCTTCAAAACGTAATAAATATTATTCAAAATGTAAAAAAATACAGTAAAATTATTGAAAGATGTCCGATCAAGGTCATCTATATCATGAACGAATTAACAAATTGGCATATATTTATCTCTCTCACATGAAGCGTGTGCGAAAAGGATGGGTATATAACACGCTTGTTTTTCAAAAAATTATATTGTTTCGACCAAGTTAGGAGATTTCATTTTAAAACGATGCTCGTTGTTGGCCATACTTTCGGTGTAACTAATTTTATTTATTAATTCAGATATTGATTCATTATTTTCTGGCAGTGTCACTGACACTGTGTCAGTATCTTATTTTTCATATAGTTGGATTTATATTTGCTAATAAACTTACCAGTTGACATAGTTTTGAATTTTGAATGCTTAATACTTTAACATATATTTTTATAATAATAAAATAACAGTAGTATCTTATGTACCCTCATAAGAACTAAGTGAACGACACTATTGAATTTGACAGAACAAAATCTTAATTCATACAATTCGTAGATGACCTTTCAATAATTTTACTGTATTAAACTATTTAAAATAGAAACTATCTTATTGTCTTTATTTCATTGAATTAACTTTAATATTCACCATACTTAAACTGTACTGAATTATAAATTTCATATTCAAGAAATATACATGTCTTCAGCGCAAGTCTATTCCAGAGTTGGGCGGCGTATGCGTAGTGTAGCTTTTGAAAGTATCATGAAACTTAAGGCTTGAAACTTTCATTTTTGAAATTTTTCAACTGAAACTTTCAATATGAAACTTTCAAATGGCACATCACTAGGTACCACTGATCCCTAGGTCACGCTAGCGTATTGTAAAATTATATCTAATTTTTAATACTATTTTTCTCGAAATAATTGTTATACATCCCTATCAAATATTTATATTGTTGAAGAAAATCTCTATCCAATATCTATAGCAATCTATTAATTGATGTGAAGAACTTAATATATTATTTAGAAAAAATGCATTGTAGGTTCATTTAAATCGAACAAAGATCGAAATCACATTATAATTGTGTGTTATTTTAGGTTATGTTACGGTTGGTTTTAAAAAATAACAAATAAATGTCAGTCTTTGTAAGTTTAGAATTCCACAGTGTGTATATCTACTACTTGCGAGCATCAAAAATGATAAAAAATATTTTATCCGATTTGTAACCTTTTAGAGGTTGGGAAATATGTGATTCACAACTGTAATGATAGAGTCTTGGGTTGGAAATGACTGAAAACGCTTCCACCCCATGGGTTGGAAATGTTCATAGCAACATTGCCATGGATCCTTATAATTAAGTAGGCTAAACTAATTTTAATAGAGCTGTCAAAAATATTAATAAAATTAAGGTTGTAACTCATTGATTTATTTTGAAAATTGTTGATTTAAAAGAGGATGGTTGTGAATAAAATAGAATACATAACCTCGGTGGGGGTTTCATCACAGCCTCGCGCTATATCTCATCTCGAGGCTTCATCTCTCGGTAATATACATAAGCCCTCGGCTGTAATAAAACATCTCCCTCTCCGGATGTAATATACTAATTCCCTCTTGAATCGACGTATCGACCATTCGATCTACGCTCTCGGTCATCTTATCAGTCTGTAGTATTTTCGGAACCCTTAGTATATAATAACTGATTATTATGTTATTGAATCCCAGAGATATTGTAGTATTTTTCTTTGAAAATTACTGTCTCTTTCGGTCCGTTTTCATGGGAGCAGTATGAACTTCTATGTATTTCAAGCTTATAGCCTGGCAGCGTGCTTTAAACTGTATTTTGCATTCTCTGCCCCTGCCGACTACAAATATAAACTTCAGATTAAATTAAGTGTCATCATAAGCCATCTTGAGATATGGCTAGGTTATTATGCAACTGCAAACATAGGGGAATACTGCAATATGAATATTGTAATAGAGCTGTACTCCCCTTGCTGCGAAATTAGTTGTTGATTTACTATTTTAAACTTTAATATGTTCAATGCTTTTTGTTTGAATAATATAATTACAAAGTTTTTGCTATATTATTTTACCTTTCTACAAATTTTTACAAAGAACTTGTTTTTCACAATAAAATCGTACATATTTCTGAAATCAGATATTTTATAAACATTGAAAAACAATATATAAATTATTCAAGTGTAAGTAATTGAAGGTTATTTTTCTTATTTTCTAAATAGACGTGTTTAATATGAAATGCTCCAATAAATACTTTCAGGTAGTTAATTATGTAAAAATTAATAGTAATATTGCAAATAGAAATGGTAATAGAATATGTATGCAATAAGTACAAGAAGGAATCGCATGACCATGAAATAGGTGATTTGATTAGAATTCTATTTTCGTTTCACGGCCATACTTCTTTTTATTAATAATTTTTACCTTCCGTAACCTTTAGGTAAGGAAGGTATTGTGTTTGGTCAAAAAGTTCGGTGGTGAGTTTTTGATGAATAAGCAAGTTTTAGGGTCCCTAGAATACGATTTTACTGTTTTTAATATATATATATATATATATATATATATATATATATATATATGTATGTATGTGTGTGTGTGTGTGTGTGTGTGTGTGTGTGTGTGTGTGTGTGTGTGTGTGTGTGTGTGTGTGTGTGCGACAAAATTTTCTTATGCAATAACTCTAATACTATAATTCCAAAAATTATAATTCTTTCGTATTCCTCTTCGTTACATTCATGTGAAGAGCTGATTAGATTTTGGTTTTAATTGGTCAACCGAAAAATTCCTCAATTGAAGATTTTAACAGTTTCCTTGAAAAAACGAAGTTAAATACAATTTTTTAACATTTAATGTTATTGTAAATATTAAAGAATATTTTTCTCTATACGATTTGAATGCATTTTATACTTCATATTAAATGGATGTGAGTTAAAAATTATAAAGAAATTAAATATCATATGTTAGCCAGCTATGCTATAACTCTGGAAACAGCTGCTATATTAAGAAAATTCTGATTGAAAGGTGTCAGTGTCAAGTGCAGTTGACAGTATGTTTGTTTTATAATTTTACTGTAAATATAGGATTTTTTCCTAAAAACTTTCTGTATGGAATTTGTATAAAATACATACAACTGCCTTAAGGTAATGTACAAGAAATAAAATCTTTTGTAAGGAACTTTCTGTATGACATTTATACAAAATACATAGAACTGACGGAAGGTAATGTGCTGGCCACATCAGATTTTTTATTTCTATCATAACTTAATGTGACGTTTCTCAAGATAATTGTCGGAAACATTTAAGGCATTTTATGGTACTGAGGTAAAAAGAATTTTAATGTTTGCAGGAGGAGAAAAGTAACTTTTGCGACTAATAAAGTGTGCCAAATAAACGCTTTTCCTTTATGGCAAAACAAATAAAAAAAATCTATAAATAAAATAATAATAGAAGACTATAGAAGGAATTGTAAATATCATAATTAAAAAAAGGGAATGTCGAGTTTTGAATTTCCCGAGTGCTATAATTTTGATTATGTCCGTGGTACGTACTACGTTTTATTTTATTTTGGTTCTCCAAATTAAAAAATTCAGTAGGTACCTATACCTATACTTTTGTTACCGTTGTGCTCGGGTTGTTAATTATAAGTATGCTGTGGTTTCTGTGATGATAGTTTGTTCATAAGAAAATTATAAGGTTTGTTCCAACAGAAACTTCACAGGAGTTTAGAACGTCATTCAGAACTGCTTAAAATCCATGCGCGATAGTTCTAGAATCGACTTGGCTAGAGTTGTAACGATTTAGAACTTGTTGAAAATTTTGTTTGTTTATTCTAACCTATAAAATCACGAAAAAAGCCTGTTAAACATTGTGCCTTTTACTCTAATATATTTAAACTGTAGGTAATTTTCATTGTTTTGTCATATTTCAACAATTTCGTTCAAAAATTCTCCTTCATCATTACTTCCGCTTGAAAATCCCGACATATCAGAAAAATCGTTGTCTTCTTCTAATACTAATTTAATTTCATACCTAATAACAAAGACAAAATAAGTCAGGTTAGATAAGATAACACATTAAACTGATTAAAAATTAAAAATTCTAGTAAAATCCTGAAACTTTAACAACGATTCATAATCGGTTCGGAATACAATTCACTCGTTCTTGGAACACTGCACTATATGTTCTGAATTTTTAATTAACCTATAATTTAGTGTCAAATGAAAATGACAGATATCGATTATTCAATAAAATATCGCATAGAGCAAGTTGTTTCCACAACAGGCAACGTGTACGAGAAAAATACGAAACGTTTTGCGAGTGGAAGTGTGTTTTGTGACATTTATCTATAAACTACTATTTGATATATTTGGATAGCTGTTGCTTGGTAACTTTATACGCCCTCGGGCGATTAAAGCCGAGTTGCGCCTGCTTTTGAGGGTGAATAAACAAGTTTATGAATAAAATAATAAAATTATCTACTTAAATATAACATTATGGAGAGTAAGTTTCAGAGCCGAATCTTCCAAAAACACAAATGTAATTCATGGTTATAAGTAACAATTTACATATGGTATAAACTGTTAGTATGAACAACTGATAAATGGTGATTCGTGATTAGCGAGAAGGTGACTAGCATTAATTTTTCTTTCTCAATCGTTTATGGCTTATTTTAGAGAAAAATACTTCAAATAAAAGATCCGTTCAATTAATTTATCTACAACTGTTATTTGAAATAGTTTTCTGTAAAATAATCCATAAACGATATTGACAGATAAAAATTAATGCTAGTCAATTGCTCGCTAATTACCCTCAGTTGTTCATTACCTGTTATTGTCTTTAATTAAATATCTTTCAATTTAATTCTTGTATTGATTTCCACCACTTCGAATCTATACCTACTAGCCTACTACGAGTACAAAGCTTTTAAAGTTCTCTGTATTTCTTTTTATGAAACATCATCAAAATTGAAGCAATATGTAGTTCTATAAAGTGTTATTATTAATCGTTAAGCCGTAATAGTTATTTGAATATTCTGTGACGTAGATGTTAATTTTATTTTGTTAGCAAACACTGGAGTTCGTTAGTAATTGGAGTCACATAAAATGATCTATTTCAATTTCTACACTTACAGAAATATACAGGGGGTTGACCGCTATACCAGAACATAGGGCCTTAATATGTAAATCATACTTTTGTAATTTCCTGCTTCCCTAATTAATTTAGATAAAGAAGCTATAAATAAATGTCGTAGAACATAAAATTCTACATCCGAATGAATAAACAAAATTAATTTTACATGTTCTATAACGATAGAATTTAGGTATATATGAAAATGTAGAAAATCACCCCAAAAATAGCAATAGGCATGGAAATAAAAATTGACAAATCTTAGCGATTTATCTGTTAAACTAGGTTAATTGAATTTTATTTTACAGCAAAAAATTATTTATATAATTCAATAGGTAATTGATCACTTGAACGTATATTACATATAATAACTATACCTATAATTATATATATATTCAATTTCATGGCCATCGCTATTGTTTTGGGAGATTTTCGGCATTTTCATACCTAATTTCTGCCGTTACAAAACATGTAAAATTATGTTGTTTATTGATACAGATGCAGAATTTTGAAAACTACAACTTTTATTTGAAACTTTTTTACTTTAAATAATTAGGGTAGCAGGAAATTACGGAAATGTGGTTTATGTTAAAGTCTTAAGGCTTGTTCATGTAAGCTGTAAACTTACGTTGCCTGGTACATGTACTTCTTAAGGCAAACCAATAAGAGTAGGCCTCTAATGTCATTTTTTCTAACAGCGACACGTCATTCATGTTGTCATACAAGGACATGTAAAATATAGAAATGGATAGTGAAGTGATACAGACGTTGTCGTATTTTCAACAGGAGGGATATTTTCATCTTATTATCTTTATATAATTTTTTTTTTGTCGTAAATATGTTTGTATTGTTCCGCTAATTCAATTATTTTTCGTTTCACGTAAGATCATAGTGATGGGAAGATAGTTGCAGTTTGAAATTGTTATTTGATTGGTTAATATCGGGACATTCTCCAATCAAAAAACAAGATCAAACTGCACCTATCTTCCCATCACTATTTTCTTACGTGAAACGAAGTATAGTTGAATATCTTTTTCAAAACCGTTCATTTTTACTTAAATGTGACAAAAAAAATTAAAGCGTCAAACGTCAAATTCAAAGACATAAATATCGCCAGCGGCAAGCTTCTGATTGGTCGGCATTAGCATTATGACTTAAGAATTTAGAAATTGTCGTATTCTAGGGTTACGGCGTAATGCTAAGGTTAAGGTTACAGCTACATATACCGTAGCACGCATTTGTCTATACCTACTCGAATTATTAATGCAAAGTTATAATGCTAAGGTAAAGTCTTAAGTTTACAGATTACATGAACCAGCCTTTATCTTCCGGTGTCGGAGTCAACACCCTGTATACATAAATAGATGTGTTTAAATTTTATTATAAACGAAGACGGATTTGTGAAAAAATTTATGTTAATGAATATATATCGATTATGAACGTGTATTGTTTAATTTAAGTTCTCAAATCAATTTTGTTATTATTATTATTATTACTATTTAAATTAGCAACTATTTTTAATGATTATTTCAGTAGAAAGATATTTTACTCGTATAAAATAGTATTATTGAAAAACAAATAACAATTTTTTAGAATAGATGACCCCGCATGCATAAGTTTTATGATTGTAATATTAATTAATTAAATTGAACTCAGGTCATGTTTATTACAGGAAAAAGTACTTAAATTATTACGCACAATTTTCTTATTACAATAAAACGATAAGATTTAGAGTCCAACAAACAAAACCATTATAAATAAAATAAATTGATAAATCACATTTTATTTGTATGATCATACCATTTTTTCTCTATTAAGCAACAGCAAGAAAATATCATATATATATTTTAAAGTCATGGATTCAAATTGGATAATATGTATAATAAATATATTTTATAATTTTTTTACTATTTTAATATCACTCAAATATAAGCGATTGCAATAGTCTGCCTATATAGAAAATCTTTGAATTTATATTTTTTGCTTCCCCGTAGTTTTGACGCCTATGCGCTTGGTAAAAAATGTTTATTTTTATTAGGCTATCCAAACTTCAAATTTCATAAAAACGTTTACTTACATTATGTAACATTGATAATACTTGCAAATTTGTTTTTACTGACGAGAATTGCTAATGCACCCGAAAACTTTCCTTCTATTAAAAAATTGAATTATCTGACTGAGTGGCTATGAACAATTCCTAGAAAACATTTTTCCATTCTGAGATGACATATTGAACCTTATACTGTTTATTATAATGAATTTTGTCATTTATTTTTGAATACCATAAACCAAAAAGTTAGTATATGTAAACAAATATTATCATTGTTTTAAGTGCTTATAATTTTAAGGCAATGTGGGTCATATATTTTTAATTTTTCTTAATACCTATAATTAGGGTAATTAGAACACTAAAGATAAAATTGTTTGTACACAACAATTAGAAGCGGCTGTAGCGAATGGTTTGCAAGTTGACTTGTATTATATTTGTTTACTACTTTTATCAGATAGGTAATTACATAATAATTATTAAAGGATAATTACTCTTTCAGAAACTATGTAGATTTAGACATTCATAATTTGAATGATAACTTTTTCAATGACATAATACAATAATGAACACCACCTATTTCGCACAATTTACTAATCTCGAAAGTTGGGTTTTCTCTAACATGCCCAGAAAATACATTTCGTTGCAATCAGTAAAGGCCTGTGTCCACGATCCTAGAAATCGATCCGAGTTCGGATATAGACCGCAATTCAATATCTCGAATCGTAGACACTACCAACTCGGACGCAAATATAGAATATAAAACTAGAATGGAAAAATGCGGTCTGTCATATTTTTTCGTACAAGTTGCTAATTTCATTTAAATGTTACCAATTTAAAATCTTGACGTTTGATGTTTGATAAGCTTGAAAATGATAAGGTTATAAAATGTTACCTAATTCTACTCATTTTTGATATTGATTATAAATAATTACTTATAAACAAATTAATATATTCGTTGTTAAATTTTAATTTACTTACTGCTGGGATAATTTCTTGGTATTGTTTTATTAGTTTTTAGTATTGGTAGAAATAGCTGAAACTAACTTCATAAATTCGGCTAACCTGACATCTGTAGTCATACAAATTCAATGTTTATGATCAAAAAATGTGATCGAGAACTTGGAACGATTTCTAGCATCGTGGACACAGGCCTTTACTGTTTATAAAAAATGCTTTTTCCACATGTAAGGCAATATTCATATTCATATTTGTTTGTCTTAATCAGCTACACAAACATAATTTCTGTTAGGTTGTAAGAATATTTTTATTATTTATACATATCAAACAAAAAATTCGTAGAAAAAATCCACAGAGAAATATTGCAGAATCATTTGTGTGTTTTTCTACACTTATAGCGGATACATAATTCCATCTAATCTGAAATTGTTGAGTTTTTACCATTTGAAACAAATGAATATGGACAAATTACATATATTTGAAAAGCAAAAATATTTATTTTCAGTCGTAGGGAAATAAGTGTTCCCAAATTCAAACTAAGTGCGGGAAATAGTCAATTCCCACAGTAGTGTCGGAAATAATTAAGACATAAGATTCTTGTTTTATGGTCATGAAAGCAATTTTTAAGTCCATTTGGTAGATAATATGTTAAGAATTTAGAATACATTTGGTAAGTTTTCTTATGTTTTGTTGGCGATTTTAGAAAAAATATATGGAAAACGTGATTCTGTTGAATCTCCATGCAAAATCCAAAACTCGCTGCGATCGTTTCTTAAATTTGCATTCATTTCAGAAAAAAAATTCGCACTTGTCACAAAAATAGGTAATATTCTTTTCTGTCGTGTTCCTTTCTAATATGAATTCCATATAAAAATTATACCTTTTGACATCATAAACAAACACTGACAAAAATATAAGCATATCGTCATTTGAAAAAGTGCAAACCAGAATCCAGTCTAGGAAATTATTTGCAGAAAACTGCAAAATTTTCATCTTCCTGTATATGCATTATTTCCGGATAAACAATACATCGCTAAATTAGCCTCCCAATCTCGCAACTGTTGTTTAATAGCACTAATAGTGTATTCCGAAGCTGTTACTAGCACCAGGCTAGAAAAACGGAACGCTTTTCTCTTAACGTTTGGTAACCAGATCCAGCTAATCTCAACTTATCAAATTAAGATAGTTCAAATCTATGGAGACAAACTAAAACTAAACACGTATAAAAGTGCTTATTTGTCATGTAAGAAAGCACCACAACCGCTGATCTAGCGCGGTTAGCTTGGTTACGAAAAGTTACTAGTGGTGAGACTCTGCCGTATTGTCAGGCGATACGGCATTGTCTCAGCAGATCTTTCAGTAACAGGGTTGTTCCTGTCAGTACAATTGTACTGATCTCAGTACAAATGACAACATGTCAGTACATCAGTACTACACTTTCCATTGTCAGTACAAATTAGGAACTACATTTTACTTATCATTTTTATTAATGAATATGTTTCAAAAATTCATGTTTATAATTTTTTTTCAAATTGTGACAAGGCGAGGGTAAGCGCAATAACAGATAAATAACTTTTTATAAACTCTTCTAAATTATAGTTTCAATATTCATATTTTAACTCTGTTTATCTGTTTAAGTTATAAATGTCAAAATTCAGTTTAGAAATTCTTATCGTATTATGATAGTCACGACATTTATTTGTTGATAATTAAGTCTAGAAATTATTGTGTATGCGTACGTGACTATGGATGCCCTTGCCTATGCACCCCATACCCCTAAGATAATCCTGTCCTGGAGATAGCGTTTTTGTTTTTAAGGCAGTCTGTATTAGTTAGCCATGGGATAAACATGGGAGAGTCTGCATTAGTTAGCCATGGGATAAACATGGAAGAGTTTTAGTTTGGGGCGACGCTCGTCCGCTGTGTTACAAAATGTAACAGTTTTGTTAGTAATGTTTAATTAAGTAATATTTAATCATGTAAAGTAAAAGTTTAGTTAGTTAAGCCAACAAGTTGTGTTCATGTCCGTAGTGATCATCAGTGTAAAGTGTAAAAAGTGTAGTGTCTGTATGTTCTTCCTTCTCACAAGCCGTGGACGCCAGCCATCAGAGCGTCCACCAGTCATCAGCTTCAGTTCCACCCCCTCGTGTTACAGTGAAGCAGTCGGTAGGATTGCAGTCAGCTTCTCAGAGACCCCCCTCGTGTTACAGTGGCGCAGTCAACGGGTAGGATAATGAGAGTAATGCTTTACTCTTATTTATCCGAAAAGTTCCTACATCAGTTTCAGTATTATTAGTTTGTGACCGAGGAGAGGGTACTTGGTGTACAATATGTACACATTTACGACCACGACACCAGCGATGATACAGCAACCCAGGCCGTATCAGCCGTCACCAGATATGATTGACGTATTGCTTGAAATAAATACGTTCTCTGGTGATGGCAGTGTAGGAGAATATATCCACAACATGGGAGCAGCCAGCAGACGATACGGCTGGGATGAAGTTTTTCTCGGCAGTGCAATAGTGTTTAGGCTCAGTGGTAAGGCAAGGGAATTGTATTTTGAAATTCCATTGTACAAGCGGCCTACCACTGGCACAGATATGGTGCGTTGGTTAGAAATAACATATGCAGGACGCACCATATTACCACCGTCATTTTTTCCGGCTTGTACGCCAAGTTTTTATGGTCCAGCATGGACGCACCAGGTCTACGCACCGCAGGCGCCGTTAGATTCGTTGTCTCCAGGGCATGGAGTGCACGAGTTGCCAGTAGGGAGGATCAGTTTAGAAGAAATTGAGTCCTTGCTGGCAATAGAGGATCGTTTTGCGGTGGTAGACATACCACGACCGGAAAGTCCGACAATAGTCGTCACAGAGAGTGACAAGGGCGTACAAGAAGGAAAAATGATTGAAGAGAATTGCCTGCCGGAGGAAACAGCGAAATGTGAGACTGAGGAAGAACACAGCGAAGTAGCTGATGAACTGGACATGAACACAGTATATGACGACAATCTGCACGAAATGGATCTGCAAATGGTCAACGAAGAGGACATCGAGAATGGCGACTTGGGCATGAACGTCGGAGAGGACAACTTGGCATGCCCACCTGTGCAAGTTTTACGCCGCACCCATGGAGGGCACGCCACTGGTGGTATCATGGTATGGCATCCGTACGCTATCATAGTTGTTTACTGTCTGTCAAACACGCCATAGTTGAGTTGTTTTGTTTTGTCAAACTGTTATTTTATATTATTAAAGCGTTCACCGGACGCCAGAGTTGTTTTTGTTTACTGTCAAACACGACATAGTTGTTTTGTTTACTGTCAAATTTATTAAATATGGCGGTCAGTACATTTTTGGCTTATATCAGTACATTGGCAACACTGATTTCAGTACACATCGAACGTAGCTCCGGAACAACCCTGTTCAGTAACCGCGTGCCGAAAAAACAACCGGTTCGGTTACTGAAAGAGTAACCGCGGTTAGCGTGATTCAATTTCGGAATATAGTATTAGCTAACCGACTTCGTAACTCTTATAGTTCTGAAGATTCTCATCTTGAATATATTATCGTGGGCACAGAATATAGTTGTACAGTGCGACACATATGCAAATTATGCGAAAATAGTCAATTATTCTTTAATACTATACAGTGTGGGATTAAAGTATGGAGTATTAAAAAAACAGCGAAATCAACCGATTTTTTTTAAACGCTAAAACACGTCTGTTCTAGTTTCTAAAAATTCATATTAATATGTGCGATTCACTTTTCGATTTTCATTTGTTTTTAAGTTATGATATCATCACAAAAAAATTTAAATGGCAATATAGATTTTTAGTAGCGGAATCTGATAGTGAATATTCTTCTATTTTTAATCATGCAAATAAATCATACGGTTGCAAAACAAAAAAATAATAATAATGATACTTAGATTTTATTTTTCAGTTTAGAATTTTTCGTTTATCATGTTTTGTAAGTACAATAATACCAACATTAAATGTTTAAAGATTTTAAAAATTTATCAACGAAAAATTCTAAACTGAAAAATTAAATCTACGTATCTGGATTATTCATTATTATTAGATTTCCAGCTTGAATTTTCTTAGTATTTTTGTTATCCAACTTTCTGATTTATTTGCATGATCATAAGGGAAAGAAAAATCACAAGCGGATTCCACTACTAAAAATCTATATTGCCATTTAATTTTTTTTGTGATGACGTCATAATTTTTAACAAATAAAAGTCGGAAGCTGAATCGCACATATTAATGTGTATATTTAAAAACTAAAATCGACGTGTCTTAGCGCTTTGCAGAGCTCACTGTTTTTACTTCCTTGTACATACTAAAGGAAGTTTTGTAATCGCGAAAAATTTCGGTTTTCAGATTTCAACGGAAATATCCATTTTGACCATCTCTGAATCCATTTTGACTAATTTCGTCGTGCCGTCTATACGTAAGTACGTATTTCGCATAACTCAAAAACGTTAAACCGTAGAAAGTTGAAATGTTGTATGAGAACTAGGACTATTATGACATCTAGTTGTGCACCTCCCTTTTTGGTCATTACATAATTTCCAGAAATGATACTTTACTTGAAGCCTATAATAGATATTAATGAAAAAGTATTTTAAAATATAATCTAACACTAAAACTTTTATGTCAATAACATAGTAGATTTTGGTTAAAATAGACTAGCCGTAAATGACATATTACCAGTGTTTTTTTTTTTTGTGAATAAAATGGTTTTATTTTCATTTTAGAATAAATGTTTCAAATAATAGTTTCAGAGAATTAAATTCAGTGTCTAGCACAGTCAATATTATTAAATTTGTTCTTTGTATAAGCGAGATACGTAAATTTAAAAATTATATACTTTTTGGTTTTTGTAATAAAGCTTGCTATGGACTAGGACAGGGATGGCGAACCTTTACGTATCAACGTGCCATTTTTCTAAAGAAATGTTTAATGAGGTCATAGACGTGCTATCAAATAATTTTGACTTTGTGATTATTGGGAAAATAATAATAATAATAATAAATACTACCAACTCAAAACTCTTTATTTACTACAAAAAAATAGGAACATTTTGCAATGTTTCAATTATACGCGTAATTTATATTAAAGTAAAATTAGTGTGACTTCTGTTGCAGATTAGATGACAAATAACATATGTTAGGGTTGTAAGATGTTACTTTTAGCAGAATGCATGCTGAACTAGAGTCATCTGTCAAACGGTTTCTAACCGAGTCTTTAATGTTATTCATCTCTGAAAATAATGACTCGCAGGCATAGGTTGATGAAAATATTGTTAAAATAGCATGAGCCTCTTCAAACAATTAAAAGTGTCTGGTAACGCATTCCATGTTTTCAAAATTTTGTTATTGGCATTTTCACTTGTATTACTTGCCAATCTTTCTGTTTCAATTAATTCTAACTCTTTCCTTGTTTCAATAAATTTTTGAATCCATATTGAACTAGACTGGAAATCAATCAGCTGCATTTCAAATTCTTCAATTTCCAACCAATCGAATTGGGACAAATTCAGTTTATCAAATGAAGTCACATCAGGGTACATAATAAACTTGACTATTTCCGATAATTCTTTGAACTGAAAAAATCTCGCTGAAAATTCCTTGATTGAAGAATCAATCACAGAAATAAATTCTTAAGTAACTTGGTCTCCGTCTGGTTTCTCATGTATTTCTAAATCGTTGATATATTTTTTCAAATTTGGAAAATACTTGTAGTTTCTTGTGATAATATCGTTCCTAAAAACTTGCAGTTTAGTCTCAAAAGCGCGAATGAGATCTATCATGACGATAATTGTTTTATTTATGCCCTGAAGCTTCATGTTTAACTTATTTAAATGTTGGCATATGTCTGTAAAAAACATCAATTTTGAAAGCCACATAACATCCAACAACTGTGGATATTCTTCAACTTTTCCCTCATTTTGCAGAAACAGTCTGATTTCTTCCAAGCAATCAACAAATCTTTGAAGTACGTTCCCGCGAACATTATTGTACATCAGTAAGCCATTGTACACCGAGTTGACTTCATCTAACAAAGCATCGAACTTTCGATTGTTTAAAGCCTGCGACGAGATGAGGTTGACTATTTTTGTGACTACCGCCATTACATTATCAAGAGATGTTAAACCACTCTCAGCACACACGGCTTGTTGGTGAATGATGCGGTGGAATTGAAGAATCGAATGCCCTGCGTCTGTTTGAAATAAACTTATGAAACCATTTCTAATAATGGATTTTGTGATCAGTGACGTGCCCAAAATATTGTGTCGCGTGCCATTAATGGCACGCATGCCATTGGTTCGCCATCCCTGGACTAGGACATAAAAGTACAAAAAATAAAAAAACATTAATGTTAATGTCAAATTACGTGCAATTTCATATTTCATATTGGTCTTACATACAAGGAAGTCGTGTGGTGTCCACATCAGATTTTTTTAAAATATTCTGTACTTTAATCCCACTCTGTATATGCAAATAGTCTTATCCATAAAAATTATAAATTAGGTTAATATGGGAAGAAAAAGTAATAATAATTTTAATTAACTTTGCTATTTATCTGTATACCATCTGTATTTGACGTAACAAAGCATTGAAATTAAACCACTTCAGCACAATTTCTAATAATAACATTGTTTATTACGCTCACTATCTCCTACATCTATCTTCTCCGCTCATGCTGATGTAAAGAGGCCAGCAGCAGATGATCTCTTTATCAGCTGACGCGTCTTAGCAAAAATACTCCTATGATAACCGTACCGACGAACGGGCAGCGATGACGACTCCACTCCAATGTATATGTGTTTGTGAGTTATGACCCAGTTCTAACAATCCGTGCCTCACAGACAAACATCAAATATTAGCCAGTTCAATTTTGCACACGGTCAAACATTGCAGACCTTGGATAGATAAGCGAGAACAACTCCGGTGATAACGGATTTATACTGTGCAGATTTTAACATAGGCGTAGGGAATAGTTTTTTACGAGGGAAAGATAGTGTTTTACTACCAGTATAGTAGGACCAAAGGAGGATTTATTATTGGGTCGTGAGTTGATGCCGAACTGTATGAAGGCCATTGAATTATAAACTGGTTTTGTTATCGTGAATCTATCTTATACTCATCTATTTTTTAGTAACGTTTGAGAAGGATATGGATGAATGAATTAATGTTTAATGGGCGAAAGACAAATTAGACGAATCATTTCCATTAACATTAACTGTTTTTAAGTTACCCGCAGGCGCCACAGTCTCTCTACTTCCGAAATATATATGTCCTTGAAATGTATCAGAACTAATTTACAAGTATTTTTGGGGAAACTTATTTAATATGTAGTTATAAGAAAAAATACTGGGTTACCTGACTAAGTAGGCCTTAAGATTAATGCCATCTTTTGTATAATTAAAATTCCTGATTTATACAGGGTGCTATGAAAGGAACGTGCCATACATTACCATTTACTAAACAAGGTTGCAATATATCTTAATCAGCAATAATTTCTATTCTAATGTGCTTGTTGCAATTATAAAAGCACTTCAAGATGGACCAATAACATCAATCTATTTGAAAAAATAATTATTTAAAAATCACAGTAGTTTGAGTGAAAACAAAAACAATTGTCAGTTTTGAAGGTTTGAAGTTAGAAGCGTAACGTGGATAAGACACTTTTTATTAATTGTGACTGTTTTCGCTCACTTCTCCGTAAACGAAATGCATGCCGGTGTATTCTAAATTACTGACAGTAACAGACATTCCTAAATAGCTAAGTATTGCCAAGCAGCATTAAAGAAAAAATTTCAAAAAATAATATTTAATAATAAATAAATAAAAATAAATATATCATCACGGCATATTATCCATTGCTGGGTGTGCAAATCTGCTTTGTACGCAGATGTTGGTAATGATGATGACATATTTGTACCGTGCGGGCTTTTACCAGGCGTCACCTCACGGGCTCTCATTGCTGGCGTGGAGAGGGCACCACAGGGATCAATTATGTGTCATTTAAAATTCTAAATATTTGGCGTCGGTCGAGATCGAACCCGGTTTATTTAATAATAATGTCTTCATTTTTTGAAACCGATAAACTATTGAACAAACCACGGATGTTATGAATCATAACAATCCTTAGATGTCTTAAAATCCTCGCTCTGCCAGCTCGGATTTAAAACCGACATCTGCGACAGTTATGATACTCATAACATTCCTCGGTATCTTAATAGCTATAACTTATTAAGAAACTGGTTCGTAATTGGTCGATTTTACAGTCCCATACCTTTTACAACTTGACAGATTGTACAGAATATATTTTAGATTATAACTTCTATCAATTCGCTTTATCATACCATGAACTGTAGCACATTATTTACATAACACACTGTATATTTAGTGCCTGCTGGATTGCTGTTAGTAGTAAAAATATATAATTTAAAATTATTACTTTTTAAATAATTGCATCGTAATGAAAATAAACGTTACATATTAAACAAAAAGATGATGCGGCAACATCGCAGGACAAAGGACAGGGTGCGGAGAAGTTGAGCATCAGTCCATATTTATTTGACGGTGACTATATCATATGTTACACTTTCAAAATATGTATGGTTATTGAAATATAATTTCTTAAATATTTTACTGAATTTAGTGACGTCTTGCGAGTATTCACATTTTTATAAATAGACAAAAAATATGCAACTTTTTTTAGTACCAGACTCCGTTATACTAGGTATTATTTTATTTTATTATTAACAAAATTTGAAGTTATACAATATATCAAATACGTGTAAATAATATCAGTGCCAACAAATAGGTGTTAACTAAGTTTCTATTTTTTTTCTTTAAATATTATAAAAACAAAGTAAACAGTGATATATAATGCGTGACAAATATATGTTAATATATCTTTATTAAACATCATTTCTTTCGATACTAAAGTACGGTTATCATTTTTGCTTATTTATAAAACAAATAGAAATCACGATCGTTTTTCATGTTTTAAATGTGATCTTAGCGTGAAATTATCTTTATTGTAAATTATATACATACACTCGTAATATGTACTTGCAGATATAACAAAAAGGAGTTTCAGTTTCAAATAATCACTTTATGGGGAGATGTAATCATTTTATAATTTGTATTTTTCGATAGACCAGGTAGAACGAAATTCATATGTCTAATTTAATTTTTTCTATTCCGATCGACTTGAAAATTATTTTCAATCTTTAAATAGCATAAAAATAATTCTTATGGTGCTCTCTCCACGACAGTTACTGGTATGTAAATACAGGACCAAACTTTGTAAATGCGATACAGAAAAATACAACAATACCTAAGGTCTTGTTTATGATGGATTTAATTTATAAATTTAGATTTATAAATTTAAATGTAGAAATATAAAATATTCATAAATGCATTTGCTGGTTCATGATGCATTTATATTTGTAATTCAGATTTATATATTTCAAATTAATTTTAAATTATTTTACCGGTTTCAGGATATTAATCAATTGTTTACATATACAAAAGTAGGCTGGTAACTAAGTAATAACTGTATCTGTATTGTAATATTATTACCATACTGACTTGTCACCAACGGTCTACAAAATGAAAATAAAATTAAATGAAAGTATAATGCTTCTCATAATGCACCATAGCGTTCCGAAAGTAGCATTAACGAGAGAATTTCAAAAAATCATATTTATTTATGTAGTCTTAATTTTCTCAAACCGATAAACTAAATCACGGATGTTATGAATCATAACAAGCCTTCGATGTCTTCATACCGACATCTGCGGCAGTTGTGATATACACAACATTCCTAGGTATGATAATAGCTATAACTCACGCCAATCAGAATACAGTTTTGTTTCAAATTCATATCAACAAAAATAACTAAATAAAAAATCTGATGTGGCCAGCACATAACCTCTAGCCAGATATTTTACCTGGTTGTACGCATAAAACGAAAAATATTTTTAAATACAAATACATATATTCATGTCTCACTACAAAATAATTTTCATAATCTTCATAATGATGTACAAATATTTTTGCATACAAATATTTTTGACAGTGACATTTATGTGTGAATTACAAACATTTGAATTTCTTGCCTTGAAGTAGTTTGATCTAAGAATTTTTACATCAAATTATTTTATATGCATTTCTTTATCCCTAAATCTATAGAAGATATAATAATGAATTTATATTTATCGAATAAAGAATTTAACATTCTTTAATATAAGTAATTACATAAATTTTCGATAAATAATATTTAAATGATTTTTTTCTTGTAACTACTACTTCCGGTTGTCCAATTCTTACCAAAACTGACTCGACTCTTCCCATTATTGTTAGATTGAGGAATCCGTAGTTAAAAATGTCTTAAGTCTTATAGTATTTGAGAAATCGTGGATCCAACATCCACACACACACACACACATACGGACATCATCGTAAAAATGTTATAATCGGATTCTAGGGACCTTAAAACGTGCTTATTCACTAAAATCTGGATATGCGATTTTTAGCATGAATCCAATACCTCTCTTAGCGAGAGGTAAAAAATTATGTGACAGTTGTTGACAGTATGACCGACACGGCAGCGAAGGTGTTAAGAAACAATATCAATAGTTCGTAAGGCACAAATATTCGTTTTGTAAAAAAAGAAAAAAAATGATTATTATTTAATTTCAAGGACAAAAATGTTTTTATAGAAGTTTTCACTGAAGAACACCACGCAATTAAATATATAAAATAAAATTATTTTACTCTGATCATATATTCATTTAATAAATGCTGATGCGTTGTATTTTGAACAAATTGCATTTGTGAGGTATTCGAAAAAAACATATTTCTGCTTTATTTATTAGTAGCACTTCCGAAGTATTTCTAAGCTGTAGAAAATGACCTTTATTGCCAGAAAGATATTGTTTCTTAACCAGCGAAAATGTAAAACGTGCTTCATAGTAGTGCGTTTGTATTACGCATATACCTATTAACTAATGTATTACTGATCCTTTGCTTTTCTTGAAGCCAACACTGTGAAATGGAAATATCATTGCTGCATAAGTCTATCTCACATAAACACTCAACTTGGAATTATGCGCATGCTCGTAAACTTTGACACTATTGGCTAACGACGACATCATGATCACTATTATCATTTAGATTGCGAATCACAGTCAGAAGGAACACGGCTGATATGGACTTGATTATTGACGGCTAGTGCTAGAAATTATAATTTAAATTTGAGAAATTAAGTAATGTATTTATTTATCGTTTGTATAAATTCTTGAATATAAATATAAGTAATAATAAATAACAATGAAATATTCTAGTGTTAAATTTGTATTAAATAACTTGCTTTGTTGTACTGTAAAAATAATAGGAATACAATCTGGTCAGGATTAATTTATTTAGGTGATAGTAAGGTAAAGAAGATTAAAAGAAATAATTTATAAAATATTTATTGATTTCTAAATAGCCCAATTTGATGATACTTATTTGTAATATAATAGAATTGCTGAAACACGTTAATAATCATGCGTTGTTTTAATTTTTTATTTTTGAAGATTAGCTGTTGGCTTTGCCTATATACCTACTCTTATGAGAAAGACACGAGCATTAGCAATATATTAGTCTAATAGGTATATGGTATTACGGGTCGTTACCTTTATACCTTCACAGATACTAGAACTATTTTGTTGTTCCTCGATGAATAAAGGTTAATAATCGTTATGTCTGATACACAAATTGATTCATGATAAGGGTATTCAGCCATATCATATCCCATACATGTGATATAGAACAATCTATGATTTTATTATCTTCAACATCTCTTATAAATCAGATTTATAAACACTGCATTACGTAAATATCGATAAAAAGTGTAAATTATATTTGTTTATTGTAAAATAGTTACATACCGGAATTTACTTTAAAAAGAAAAACAAGTTAAACGTCAATGTATTATAATACTTTTTTGTTTTGGAAAATTTATGGCTGTATGAAGTCATACGGAATTAGCAAATCGAGCTGATCACTGACGTCAACCAGTGGCATACATGGTACGAGATTTATGGGCGTTGATGTAATTATAGAAATTATGGATTTGTTCTTTTTTATTGATCACCTATCAATTCTTGAAAATCCAGGATTTCTTGGAATTTGATTAATCGTCCACTTTTTGTGATAATCATTTTTATTCTTTTCTTGTACGTTAAAGGTCATGAAAATAAAAACAAGGTGTTTTGTTTAGAAAATAAATACAAATCTGCGTTCTAATTTCTATATTTATTCTTTTATTTTTATATTTTCTTTAATTAATTAAATTTTATATTTAGCAGCAGGAATTTGCTCTATCATATTTCATAAGTATGACCTAGACATTTTATTTTTGAGGAAACGATATTTTGTACCATTATTTGTTAATATATCTCGATAAAAAGAGCAAAATATGGATATGAAATATCATTTATGAAGTAATATGCAGTAATATTTCATGTTAAACATTTGTTTATATCGTTTTATATATTTGATAATGTTTGTTCTATAAATTATATTTACAGCAAAATTAATAATCTATTACAGCATTCTGTTGTAAATAATATTGTTCTTTTAGAGATAAAAAAAATACAATTTAAATTCTATTTTCCTATTAGCCGGTGCAAATGCTCGTGTGTATTCTATGATTGCATGTTCTGATCGGATTTAAGGTACTTCTGTTCGAATCTACCGGCCGCCTAAGTGTCTCAAATCCATTCGCGATATCGACAAAATTTTAACTAATTCCCCGAGCAGAGACAAATTGTTCTATTGGTTCGGCTCGAAAATTATCCCAATCCGACCAATAGAACGACTTGTCCCTGTTCGCGAGTTAGTTCAAAATTCTCTCGCTATAGTGAATGGCATACAGTCATGTCATAAAATTGCCAATATATGAGGCGATTTTTACCTAGCCTACTCACATAAAACTAATACTGCTACGAATTGCTGAAAATTTATTTTAATGTTTTAACTACTTTAGAAACTAGTATGAAAAAAAAAATATGTGTGTACCTCAGACTAAAAGTGGCTTTAAGGTACTAGCAAATAATTATTATCTTAGCTACCAGCCACGGCCGTAAACAACTTGCTTGTACCTTAAAGATTCACTTTTCGTCCTACATAAATATTATTAAAATACAATAAAAAACAAACTCTTTTGCGTACCCTTTCTTTTGTTATAATGAAATTTATTACATCTTTTACTGTTTTTTGTAGAATAAAGTTGTGAAATGAAGTATTTCTTCTATTTTGGTTCATCTGTCACTTCGTTTTCTATTTCTACGTATGTGTCGGTGTTAGTTTGAAAAAAGTGATTAAAAGTTTCTGGTATAAAACATGACATTCAACTTACATTTTAGTCACAAATACTCGTCGCAAATATTTTTTTGCATAAACCGTAGATGAATACGACAATTTATATGAGTATAATAAAATGTCTCTTGAGATAGTACTTGTCTACACAAATGGTGACCGAACTAGAGGTAAAGTCTCTTCCGGTTAGAAGCAGAAACATTTGAAAACAAATGGCTCACCCCAGAACCAGCTGAAAAAGGATATCAAACTTTAAGTTCTGTAAAACTGAATATCTAAGACATAAGTAGAGACAAAGACGAACATTCAAGTTGAATTGCATGCGGAAATATTATATTTTTTCTTTGTAACTACAATTTTTATGTTTCTGTAGCCACAAATAAATCAAATGTGAATATATTGACGTATGTTATGTAATTTAATATTATTCTTAATCTGGTCTTTGATTTAGATTAAATCTACGGCTTGTAATCCACTCTAGACAAAACTATAACAATTGTCTTACTGTATAATTATCATTTGCAATGCATTCATTCCAGAGATTATAATATGTAAGTCTGGGAATATTCAGTCAATGGAATTTTTCTCACAGCCGGTAATGTTATCTCATCTTGAATGAATAGTTTGTACATGATGTATCAAAATATCCAAATTTTCTATTGATTCTATTTTTAGTTTAATCGCAATTTTTTATCTAAACAGCTTCGCAGTATTGACTTGATCTATCATAGATAACAATCCGAAAATATTTATGGGTTTTGTAGGTGATAAAATAATAGCAGACGGCTAGACGATCTGTATTGCATTAATTATAATTTGTAATTAATTATCAGAATGCAACTTCAGATGTTGTGTTTAATAACTTTCTTCTTAATTAGGTTTAGACCTAATTTATTTCTTATACAAAGAAAATAATTCTCTAGATAAACTCTCGACAACAGCTATAAGTGTTCATTGGTGATATTAGGTCTGTTCGTTTCGCTACTTTGCGTCTACGGTTTACTGCCGCCTCCATATACAAACCTATTATGGCCTTGTGCTTTACAAATCCCGTACAGGCTGTCTCAAGAGTGGCGCTCGTGCCTCTGGGATTTGTTCAGAGGACTAAAAACAATTAAAAAAATACGAGTGATTGTCCTCCGTTACCAAATTATTGATAAAAATAAATATTAACTGTGGGTGAATATCTCGACTTTGGTTTTGAAAATTAGGTTTTAACAAATTACTAACATTTAAATTTTATTATAACATAAACGAATAATATTAGAAAATATGCTATATGTCACAATATGTCTCCAAATATGCAAACATTTGTACGATTTATATGAAGCATGATGAAGTTGTAACGCACGGTCGTTCCAATTAGTTGTGTAACATAAATCAATTAGGTGCCTATGGCGATGTTTATTTAAAGTGTAGTGCTACCGAACGTTCTTGTTTCCATAATAAATCGTGCGAATGTTTGCCTTATATTCGTTTTAATAGCGATTAAATGTTAATATTTGTTTTTACCTTCCGTCACCTTTAGGTAAGGAAGGTATTGTCTTTGGTCAAAAAAATCGGTGGTGAGTTTTTAATGAATAAGCACGTTTTAAGGTCTCTAGAATACGATGCTGTCTGTATGTGTGTGTATGTGTATGTGTGTACGTGAGTGTCTATAACAAAATTTTCGTATACGATAACTCTAATACTACAATTCCAAAAATTATAATACTTTCGTATTCCTCTTCGTTGCATCCATATGAAGAGCTGATTAGATTTTGGTTATAATTGGTGAACCGGAAGTACCCTCATTTGAAGATTTTAACAGTTTTTCTTAAAAAATGATGGTAAATATCATTTTTACCTTCCGTCACCTTAGGTAAGGAAGGTATTGTCTTCGGTGGTGAGTTTTTGATGAATAAGCACGTTTTAGGGTCCCTAGAATACGATTTTACTATTTTTACGATGATGTCTGTATGTGCGTGCGTGCGTGTGTGTCTGTATGTATGTATGTATGTATGTGTGTGTGTGTGTGTGTGTGTGTGTGTGTGTGTGTGTGTGTGTGTGTGTGTGTGTGTGTGTGTGTGTGTGTGCGTGTGTGTGTGTAACAAAATTTTCGTCTACGATAACTTCCATACTGCAATTCTAAAAATTCTTTCGTATTTCTCTTCGTTACATCCATGTGAAGAGCTGATTAGATTTTGGTTAGAATTGGACAACCGAAAGTACCCTTATTTGAAGATTTTAGCAGTTTTTCTCGAAAAAACTATGTTAAATATCATTTTTTCACATTTAATGTTATAAATTTTAAAGAATATTTTATTCTCTATACGATTTGACTGTATTTTATACTTAATATTAAATGTATATAGAGTTAATAAATTATAAAGAAATTAAATTTCATAAAGTAGCCATACCTATAGAAACAGCTACTATATTAAGAAAATTTTGATTTAAACATATCAGAGTCAAGTTAAATTGGCATAGTGTGTTTGTCTTATAATTTTACTGGAAATATAGGATCTTTTGCTATAAATTTTCTGTATGGAATTTGCATAAAATATATGCAACTGCCTGAAGGTAAAGTAGAAGAAATATAATCTTTAGCAAGGAACTTCCTGTATGGAATTTGTACAAAATACATAGAACTGACGAACTGACGGAAGGTAACGTGCTGGCCACATCAGATTTTTTCACATTTAAAGTTATTATAAATATTAAAGAACATTGTATTCTCTATACGATTTGACTGCATTTTATACTTCATATTAAATAGAAATAGAGTTATAAAATTATAAAGAAATTAAATTTCATAAATTAGCTAGCTATGCTAGAAACAGCTACTTAAAAAAATTCTGATTGAAAGATGTCAGTGTCAAGTGCAATTGACATATTCGTAGTATATTTGTGTTATAATTTTACTCGAAATATAGGATCTTTTTGCTCGAAACTTTCTGTATGGAATTTGTATAAGATACATACAACTGTCGAAAGGTAATGTACCTACAAGAAATTTAGAATCTTTTGCAAGGAACTTTCTGTATGGATTTTATAGAAAATATATACGCATTTACGAAAATTCTACCGGTAGATACCGCATCTACCGACTGTGTTCAAAAACACGAGTGATAAAAAGTTACCGTGTTCGAAAATTGTTCATTATCTACCAGATCCATCTACCGGATTCATGAAGAATCTAATCTCAAAAAAAGGTGGTGATGCAAAGCGACGCGCGCATGTTAAATGTGGAAATGTGTTCAAAGTAGGACTCTAACCTGTTTCAAATTTTCAATTTTTTTATAGGTTATGGATCTACCGTGTCTACCACTTGCGTTATTAAAATATCGATTCCGGTAGCTATAACCTGATAAACAGCTGTTTACCGGTAACAGTTCACCGGTAGAATTTTCGTAAATGCCTCATATAACTGGCGGATTCCACATCAGATTTTTTTTCAATAATTTGCTAACGAATATTTTGGTTCTCTGAATCAAATCCCAAAAGCACGGGTGTCACTTTGGGACAATGTATATCGTACTAACTGAAATTTTTGTGAGCATATTGGCACTCCTAGCAATAGGTAGGAAACATTGCTGCTATATAGATCAGTCAAATAATTATTTTAGGAAAAAGTATACTTTTCTAGAAATTCGTATTTAATGAAATAATTGTTCGACATTGTTGTTATTTTAATATATTTTTATTCGAGGTTAAGTTAATAGGTACGTAACCTAACATAACATACTTTTACTTGTGAACACTTTACGATTAAAAGCATATAATTTATCCTTGAACTCGCTACTGACAATTAAAACCATCAACTTTATCCTTGAATTCATTGTATCGCATTTTTACTTTATAAAATAAAATTTATTCTTCAAATAATTGGAATCTTAACCAACTTACCATACTGAATCTCGGCCACACCAGGGCTTTTTCAAAATGATTAGGAGAATTGTAAAATGATGAGTTTTGGACTTAATTAGCTTGGATATTTTTTTAAATATATTAAAATGACTTGATTGTCCAAATCGTCACATTTTGGCATAGATGTGACCCGGCCAGCGGGTTACATAAGTTTTGGGAAAAAGTTTCAATGTTCTCTGTGACATTGTAAAGCTAATCATGTAGTCAGCTATGGAGAAAAAAGTTGCTAGGGGTTTGGCACATTTGAAATGGTGTACAAACTAGATATTCAAAATTTCCATTTACAACCTAGTTGGACAGGTGCCGAAATGAGAGATAGTAAACATTTTTCGCGACCAAAACATTTCATAAAGTGCCATATATGGGACAATTGAAGTATGCGAAGACGGAATACTATGTATTAACCTGCTTAAAACAGCCCGACCACGTAAGTTAACCGAAATTCAGATCAATAGACTAGTCGATCGTTCCAAGAATACCATTTAGGTGTCTATCCGCAAACTTTCCCGCCGTTTCTATGTTTCGATTGCTACAATAGACCAGAAAAGTTAGGTTAGAATTTGCCTTTGGCGCGAGATCATAGTTTGAATTCCCTAGTATAGGTTTCATATAGGAGTTTAATTTTACAGACAAAAAAGATATTTTGTAAAAGAAATTAAACAGCTCTTGCTAAGAATTCGATAGTTTGTTTATTCTGTAATAGATTGCAACAGTTTAAACCTGTAAAAAAGGTAAAGTAAGAAAATTATTAGAATTTAAAATGCTTGGTGCAAACAAGGATACCGTACGTCGTTGACCCACCAGTAAATAGGACAGCACAATAGAAGATGAAGCATGCACAATCAAACTAGGACATACGTTCAGTGAATTTCGTAGTGTTGTATTATTATTTAAATAATTATAATCTGTGCAGAGTTCATGTGAATATTATTGTACGAATCTGGAGATATAGGATCGGTCTAGATGCTACATATAATGCTTTGCATAAGAGATTTCCTTTTTTGAGATTTTTCGGCCTTTAAAGTTGAGCAAAAATTTCCTTGGTAAGAAATACACGGGGATTGAAATTATGTTCTCAGCGTTATGAACTGAGTTTGAATTTCGCGCCTAAGTTTGACCGTTACACTTTTCTGGTTTATTTCTCGATATATCGCGAAAAAATGCCCAAATGCAGAAAACATAAGACATGTCCAAAGTACATAGCTGCACAATTGGCAAGAATCTCCAGATGTCGCGCTTTGAGGCGTCATCACTTCGCTGACAACCAGACCATAATCATGGACGATGAACAATATTTTATCTCTCCTTACGTCATGCAGTCAAAGCAAATTGAAACTTTTTGGGCCTTATTGGCTGAAAAAAAGACTGTGATAATAATTTGGAAGCCCGGCGAACAATATTTTGATAAATTAGGGAAGTAAACTTGGAAAGGGTTTCAATTTTGATGAGACAAGTAAGACAAAAACTTCGTCTTATTGAGGATAGAGGACTCCTAGCATCAATATAGGAATGAAGTGTTAAAGTTTAAAATCCATTAGTTATTGTCTTGTTACGTTTCTCAAGTTGAAATAATATTTTTTCCCCAAAACTTATGTAACAGGTGTTATAATAAAAATTCCATGCAATAATATTAAAAAAGGAAGAATAAAGAGGGGGGAGGGTCCTTGTTGAAATGGCTCTCAGCTACACGGTGAGACGGCTGCAGCTTGGACCTGCGCATGATATTTCTGACCCTGGATGATGGTGTGGGGGTTTTCTCGTCGCCAGATGTGGGCCATGAACATGCAATGCACACTGCTACCCCATTTGAGGCAGCTGTGCACACATGCTCCTCAAGGACTGTGGAAGCTAGAGCGTGGCAGTGGTGGGCTGGATCGCATATGGGGCCAAATGCTCCGTACGCCCACGGTGTAAGGGAAGCAAGTCACCTCCTTACCGGTCCAACGACGGGACACTGATTCTCTGAACTTACAGTCGTCGTAGACAAGACGTTTGTTGTCCCAGTCCCGCTCAGTTGCATTGGCGTTTCTCAGCTGATTTGGACGTCACAGATGACGACCTCGTCAGTTGAGCGGTAGATGGCCCAATCAGAAAGTGCCGTCTGGATGCCCGAACCCAAGGCAGAAAACCCGACAAAAATTGTGTAGGCGTGAGTTTTGTGCATTAGGTTAGATACCGTTAAGGAATGTTTAGAAAAAATGTAAGCGAAAATATCGAAAAAAAAAATTTTACCATTTGGTTAGTCATTTTGAAAAAGCCTAGGCCTAGATGTATACTAAAAAGATTGATTTTATAATCTGTATACGACGTGTCACACTAAAGAATGCAAGTAAAGACGGAAAATTTCAAAAAACTGCATTTTATTTCTGTCAACGCACACTATTTAGAGAGATTTTAGAGAACTATATATTTTCAACTTCACTTTTAGGGAAAGGTAACTACAAATTCAGAAAATGTAAATTCAATTTCGGAATAAGTAATATCAATTTCAGAAAAAGTAACTTCAATTCAAAGAAATTATTTCAAAATTTCCCTTTTCCGAAATTTAATATACTTTTTCTGACATTAGAGTTACTTTCCCCGAAACTGAATTTAATTTATTTGAAATTGAATTTAATTTATTTGAAATTGAAGTTACACTGGCTTGCTGTATTGAGTCGATCTTGATTTTGAACTTGCCAATGTTACTAGTGTCAATTAAGATGTCAAAATTAATAGAAATTCAAATACATACTTGGTTGTTCATTCAGTTTTCTGGAATATATTTGTAACTTAACAGTAGGTAAATTAAACACAATTTAGAAGTAGCTCCATAATAGATCAAATAGCGATGACAGTGACAATATTGTCAGTTTTTACATTATGTTATTTACAGAGATAAAAAATTACAAAAACTCGGTTACTTGATTTTTAAGGTGTACGTGATTTATTTGCAAGCCAGTGTACATTTTCTGAAATTGAAGTTGAAAAGGTATAGTCTAGTAAAGTAAATTGCGAGGTAAATTCATTCCAGTCAGTTAATAAGAACAAGAAGAAAAGTTATTTACATGCAACCTAACTTGTGAAGTAAAATAGATTTGTGTTTTCAAAATATCAATCTGATTGAAATCTCCGTTTTTATATAAGTTGTTTACCGTTGAAAACTTTCCATATCTCATGTATTCATATTTTGTACGTTAGTACTTTTCCAGTAAAGTTCTGCCAAGATATCTTTGAATCCTTGAAGGATTTTACATACTCCTTGTAAATAGAAAAAGTCATTTCACCTTGTCAGACACGAGTTTCCTTAGTATGTACAAGAATACATTTCTGTACAAAATTCTTCGGATATGAGAATCATACAATAGAAAATATTTTAGTAGAAGTATGTATAGAAATTTTATTTCGGATAATTTTTTTCTTTTTAATTTAATACATACTTATACCCTCCCTACTTAATACTATATAAATCCTGTATCTATATATGGGGACCCCAAAGTCAACTTTACGTCGGGGCCTCCAATTTATAGTTCCGCCACTGCGACGAACGTACCAATGCTATGATAATCTGAAAATGCATTAAAGCTAAATTAAATTACTTTCAGAATATATAAAAATGTATCATTACCAGGTTATGTCATGGATATTTCCACACCAAAATTATCATTACGAAGGAAATAGTCATTTGTCTTTATTATTTCACCCCCCCCCCTGCAAATATATGCAGAAAACACCATTAAAATGTACTCTTAATGGGCCAACTTTTGTCTAATTAACATGTTGGACACACTACCCTGGACATCCGTAGTCTCAAATAGCGAGACTATTTCTTATTCTTTTTGGTTTCAGATCTTTAATTTTGATCAAATAATTAAAGTTTAATTTTTTAGAAGAAAACAAATTATTGAAAAAAGTTACCTCTCATGATAATGATTTTTCAAAATTGATATTTAAAATTTGTTAAAATATGAAAAATATTCATATGTACTCGTATCTACCTAAAAAGTATATTAAAAAATTGAAGATTTTGATTACATAATTTAATGCAAATTACTGAAGATAATAATTTTCTTCATTAGTTGAATGTGTTGCATGGGTAGAGGCAAACGAAAATTGTGTCTTCCTTTAATATAATAAAAATTACAGAGTAAAAAAGGAAAACTCCACATGAAAGTGTAAACCGGGGAATTTTCCAGTAAAGCAAATACTATGTCATTACCACTTTAATTAAGGTTGATTGAAGTGTGAGACAAGTATCAAATTATGCAGTCATATCATCAGACGATCCTGTGTAATTTCCTATGTAAATTAAATTATAAGGCATCAGCATCATATTTATAAATAATCTATTATTCGTTTATTTCACTTCCACTTTCTGTTTACTTACGTTAATAATGATAATTTGAAAAACAAGTTGAGAAACGCATATGTATAAAATGTAGAAGATTAGTTTAGAAACAAGAAACAACACTATTATTAGATGCAATAGACGTGACTGCTGTCACATACTGGAATATTGACAATCACGTTTCATAATATTCAAAGAAATTTCTTTATGTGTTTACTCAATTCTTTTCATTTAATGAGCTATTAATTGAAGACCATTCAAAGATATGATAACAATCACAGATGTTTTGAAAATAATATCAGGAGTTGATCTTTATGAATGAAATGGAAAACTTTTACTTCAAAACAAAATTCCGTACAGTGAATGTTTTTGACAAAATCGCAGCTATATTTATTTTTTTATTTTAAAATGTGTTTTTGTTTTTGCAAATAATTCGTGTTATAAATAAAGCATATTCTAGAATAATAAATGCAAGTCGGCATATTTTTTACTTGTAATCAGATCTGAGTCATTCGCTGTACTTTATCCAACTGATTGCAGTCCAAATTCAAATACTGCTGACGTGTATTTCAATTTATTGTGAAATACAATAGTTGCAGAAAACGTTGTCTTACCCAGTTTCAGATTTGATCTAATTATTTTCTCATTACTTAAATTAAATTATCAGTTGGTTTCTATCAGATAATACGACTGTACCCAGGGGCGGCTCGTTATATAGAGTCAAAGAGTCATGGTCAAGACCTGCCACCTAGAGATTCAACCTCAACAAGAATTTTTAATTAATTCCAAAAACACTTTTTTAAATTTACACGTTTTTCTTCATTTTAAATGTTAGTAGATAAAATTCGCAACGCATTTGTTCCCCAATGCAACGCCGTTTACGATAGCAGTTTAAGCTGCGTTCATAGCTTCCGAATTATTAATTAGAATTAGCACTTACAATTAATATAAGCACTTTGACTTATGGCAAACAACGCTAGCGTTCACAGCGACAAAATTAAGACGTTAAGTGTAAGTGATAAGTGGTAAGTAGACAAATCCTAAACTTTTCACTTTCAATTAGTGCGACAGATATATCATCTTGTCTCTTTCTGTCAGAAACGTCAAACGACATAGCGCATATAATCTGTTTTAAATGTGGTATATGATGTACGATGTTGTAATAAATAAAAATATAGAAAGGATCACATGTACCTATACTTGTCACTTTTTACAGAATGTCTTTTATTTGTAACCCTATTTTTATCACAATAGAAAATATTCTGATCCGAAATATTTTTATCCGTCAATTATAGTGTTCAAGTATAGTGTTCAAACAACAAATACTACTCTATTGACAATTGTTTAATAAAATATATTTAATTTTTTTATTTATATAGATTGCTTCATCGATTTTTCAATAGATGTCACTTTCACTAATTGCTAATTCTAAACGCTATTTCAGAATTAAAACTGGTAGTTTTAAGACGCTCCAACCGATAACTATTTGTAATTACTAATTGTAATTTATAATTCAGTAGCTTTGAACGCAGCTTTACTTCTGGCACGGTATTTCCTTAGAATATCGGATGCCGCGGGGTGTCCGGGTAGGTAAGGGTCGCGTTCTGAATGTACATTTGGAGCCAAACGCCTGCTGGCTCATTTCGTGCAACGTGCAGTTGTTTTATGCTGAGTGGCTCTACCTTCAAAATATTCCACGAGCCGAAACTGGCTGTACCTACTAATTTTTTTAAAAAATGTTTTACGGCCTCGCAACGTCATAAAGGCAATAGATTTCGATGATTATAAGGCATTTAAGATGATAAAGACGAACTTTAACGTCCCAACACGATTTGAACCTTGGACCATTGGATTGCGAAGCGTTATCCTTACCTCTAGCTACACTATCTTGGTTGATTAGTTGTCTGTTTATATTATTTGTTCAACTTAATACTAATATACTCGTACAAAATTTCTTAATTATAATTTTTTTATTATTGAAGCAAAGAAGCTGTTGCTTATACACATGTCTAGTACCTAATTGAAAACATGCACCGATATTTTTCTCTCGTAGTTATGGTTTAATTTATAATTTGAACTCATAACCTCTTGTTCATTAAGTTAGCGCCGTTGTCCTTAAATTTACCAAACTAAATTGCCTCAATATATTTTCCAATTTTAGTTATCACAAATGAGGACATAACAGACTAAGGTACATTCTCAAATAAAAATTAGAATTGTGTTTATGCTTTATGTTTTAGTTATGACATTATTGACATTGTTTAATTTAATCAAGTATAGTTATTCACATTTCCAGATTTAGAATTTATTGAGAGTAAACATTGAGGTTAATGTCAATATCACCAATAAGAAATTACCTAAAACGTAAACTGTCAATTTTCATAACAAAAGTTACACAAAATTATTCGTACACTACTTTTATCAGTAAAATTTAACATAATAAATCTGATGTTGCCAACACAATACCTCCCGCCATTTAATTTTAACATATACATATTTATATATTTACTTATGTTGAAAAGTGTATTAAGTCCCATGCCATATAACTATGGTTCTATTTACTATTTTCTTTTTAAAACGTTACTATTATTAATTTGAAATGATTAGTTTTTTGACAGTGACATTTATTTGTCAGAGACATATACATTTGAGATATGGGTAAACTGTGTAACCAAGGAGTTGTGTTTGCTGTTTGTTTAAAGCGTAGGCCCCGGGATATAAATTATATATATAATTATATAAATTTATCCATAAAATATATAGAAAAAGTATTAATGCAAACCCGTAGAGAATTTAATAATCTTTAATTTTTATAATAACAAATCTGGAAAAAATAAGTAGTCAATTTCTTTTAAAATTAATAAATAATTATATTTATTCATAGTTTCATTAATAAAACAAAATCCTAAACACATCAGCAGATATGCAGCCTCAAACAATAGGCTTTACACATTCTTGTTTTATCGTGTAACACAAATTATCTTTATCGAAAAAATATGTTAATAAAAGCCCTGAATTGTGGATCAGAGTTATTTTTTCAGAAAACCGTCAATTTAATATATTTGGATTAGATGGTACGCCTATAGTTCGGAGAAAATAAAATACACTTGCCATTTAGATTATTTAAATTTTTTATATGTTTAAACGTTTAAAGTTTAATTTTTAGATTCATTTACTTGCTAGGTACATTTTATTGAAATTTAAAGAATATCAATTTTAAATTAGATATATGAACTTTTCTTTCTTTTATATTCAGTAAAATTTGAGTGTATTGTAATTATATCATCATTGAACTTAAAATTCAGATAATTAGATGAAAAACATGTAGTCGTATGTATATATTTTATTTGCAACTTAATCAAGTGACGCTCTGTATAGATTGTAACGATTTTCTATCAAAATATAGTGGTTGTCACTTTTAGTCCTGCATTCCATTACAAGAAGCTTACCATCTTGTATACTAGATTGGAACAATTGTATTATTTGTGGTTAGTTTCAATCTTGTATTTAACTGTCCCATACCTTCTCCGATCTAATCTTCATGGACACATTGTTTTCGAAACTACACCTTCTCCAAAGGTTCAACTCCCTGCTAACTGGGTTGCGTTGTCGCTATCTAACTAATAACACTTCAACATTAGCTGATAAGACGACCTAACCTCACGTAGTATCGCTGCCACTGCAAGTATGCGGAAGATGTAGTTACATAGGTATAAATGTATGTGTTTTGTTTTATAGTGTATGTACGATACACGTATATACACCCAAAACATAGGCATGGGCTTATGTTGTAACTGATACAGGATGATAAAAGCTACAAGACGAGGATGTTAGTACTTAGTTGATTCACGGTATATCGTGTATAAGAATGTGAAAAATAAACAGAAATTTCTTCTTTTGTAAATTTATGCTGCGCTTCAACGCTAGCTTGTTTAGATAATTTTATATAAAAATGTTATAAAAGACTAATTAAGTGATCAAAGCTAGATGGTTCTAGGAACAATTACTGCCCACAATATACTTTAGAAAATTCACCGCGGAACATTCACCGCGGCGAAAATTTACCGCACACAATTCACCGCAGAAAGTCCACCGCTTACAATCGCAATAGATATAAGAAAATGTCTGTATGATGCTTAGGACTGTTTGTGTTACATTAATAGTAATAAGTTAATCAATAAAAATTGTAAAATTGGACGTTTTTGTGGAAACAATTTGATGGAACGCTATACTCTAGCGATTCGACGAAAGCCAATCATTCCGTTTCCCTCCCATCGATGCTTAATATAACATCCCCAACTTTTCAGGGACAGCAAGAACTACATTAATTGTGTTTTTAATTAGAATGAAGGAGCGGCTGGAATTTAATGTTGGACAGAAACTGTTGCACGTGGATCCCGCGGTGAATGTGTGCGGTGAACTTGCCGGGGTTAATTGTGTGCGGTGAATTTTCCCAGCGGTGAATGTACCGCGGTGAATTTTCCCAGCGGTGAATGTTCCGCGGTGAATTTTTCGGATCCCGAGCTAGGTTTAGCATATCTTCAATATAGTGTCGTATGAAGAAATCGCGCTAATATGAGGAATTGTGAGGTGCAATGCCTTCGCGCAATAAACTCAAACGCGTTCACACCGAAATCTCAACTTCACAATTTTCGATATAGATTGTAGTGCGATCTATTGAGGCTTTTTAGAATTCTACATATATATTGTCAAATTTACGCAAATTTTTAAACGACGCTTGTCAGTATTTATTGTGCGTTGTGCAATAGAAGGACTAAATTAGAATTGGATATATGTAATTAATTTAATAAATAAGGGACAGGATGAATAAAATTAGCATTTTATTGTACAAATATATATGTATTATAAAGGTTTTTTGTACAATTATGTATTACATAAGTTTTCGTTTTGTTTTTTAATATACATACATTATATATGCAAAATAAATAAATTTATACAATATATTGCTGCCATGAAACTTGTCCGAGTTCACTATTTTTTTCTACGTTGTCGATGTGACAAATGTTCGCCCCATAGATATGCAGCACACAATATTCTTCGCCTCATTATAACCGCAACAAATCCATTATACATTTTATTTTCAACTTTAAAAATAAGAGCGTTGCACAAGATTGAAATGTTTAGCGTTTGCGTACTTTTCGTGTGAAACAGATTCGTTGCACGAAATCACTGCACACGCATTTCTATTGGTCGAACGACTACATAAGATTGAATTTCTAGTTTCAAACTTGTGTTTTCGGAAGTCTGAATGAACCTTTAGTGACTTTGATTTTCTCGGGTTTTTAATATTTTTAAATATGAGGGGATTTTTTTTAAACCTAACTAGCTATGAAGAAACAATGGAGTATTTCAGGGAGTATATAATGGAGTTCTATACTCATTTTATTTTATTTTACGACTTAAAAATTGTACATAATAAATGATCTTACCCATAGTTGAGCGCGCGTCACGGATTTATTTATTTAGGACATGAAACGTCGTGCTAACTTTAAGTAACTTATAGTTTTGAGTTTACGAACGAATTAATATTTAAACAATCGATTTTCAATAATACTCATTCATTTATATACCTATATTTTCACTATCTTACTTTGCTTAAATTTTTCTTTGGTGTGGTAGAAATTTGGTCTCGGCATGGATAATTATGAATAGGCCAGAAAATTTTTGTATACATTGGATTTTAATTCATTTGAAGACTTATTTGAAGTAATGACGTCAGATTTCATACAACTTTCTCAACACAGTGGTGTTCACTTATAACGAACCCGGATATAACGAACTCTTACCTATAACGAACCACTTTTAATCATGAACCCGGATATAGCGAACTTCGTACATAACGAACTATAGATATTTTTATCTATTTTTCGTTCACATATATTTTTATTGATTTTTCCGCTTATAACTAACTTTTCGTACATGTATTTCGTTACCCATTATTACTGGAAATTGCTATAGGCCATTACTTCATTTGTACTTCTTATAACATACGATATTATACATATTTATGCTTATTGTTAATTTTGTACTCAAATATTTAATAAATAACAAATTTGTAATTGGTTCTGTTGTTACTAACCTCGTCTATAACGAACTAGTTTTGGAGGCTAGTATTGGACACCACTGTATATGGATTTAATTTTCTTGTTTATTGCAAGGTAGAAGATCGTTGAACTTTAAAATTGACATTTAAAATTTTTTATTTGTAATAATTTTGTTGCTCGCTAATATGTCGCGAACAATATTAAATATAAAATAAGTCTTGTTTTATGGAAATAATTAAACAAAATTATTCAAAATGTACATTATTTTTACGAAAGGATTCTGCTTCGTTGTATCCTAGTTTTAGTTCATGTAACGACCGAGGCGAATCTATTAACAGGAAAAATATTAAGCTATTATTACTACTATTATTAACACATCAAGATTTTAAATTCAACACACGAAGTACTGTTATATTCTACCATGTTTATACCAGCATAGTAAATTAAATCCCTAAAATCTGATATCATTACATGAGACAATTAGGACACAGTTTCCCGTGTCCAAAAAAATTAGAATCGGTCTTCTGGTCGCGTTGTTAACCGTAATATATATTTTTTTAATGTATACATTATCAATGTGAGCCACTAAGCTAAGGAATACAAAAGTAATCATTGAAAACAATATTTTCTCATCGTTTATAAAAGTAATATTCACAAGACTAAATATGTATAGTAATATATTAATTAATCATAGACTTACACAAATAATGTTGGTTGCATTTTAAATTCAGGCATTCTATGTCCATCGTTTGTATTTAAAAAACTGAATTAATCTATTTGAACTAATATGCTCGTACATTCTGAAAATTTACATACATCAATTTTTTACTTAATTAAGTATTTTTAGTTTGATATATTATCACCTATTAAAAGTAAAATATGATTAGACTATTTTTCTGGTAATTTAAAATATTTTTTAGTCTTGACTATAAAAATCGTATTAAATATCTTGTATAGGAGTATTTAATTTATAACATCAATTTCAAGGTTAACTATTTTTATGTCATAAACCGGCACGTATGTTTCTATTGATAGGTATTGAATTCGGATAATTTTTTATCATCGTTTTTGCTGCAAGTAAAATAAAGTGAGTCAGTTTAGTTTGTAATCGTGAAGTCATTACCACGTAGCAAAAAATTCAGTGTCAATTATTTCTTTAAGGTTATGATGTAATATTCAATTAACAGTAATTTTTTTGTAACGTTTAATTGTTGTTTTAGACAGTCAGTTGACGAATGATTGCCCATGGAAAATTAGCAAACCTAATGAATTACGAAAGTAATAATCACGTTTATACTTCATAAATTTTATTGAGTTTTAATATGGAATCCACTTGTGTAAACAAACAAATATATAAAATTAATAATTTCTATTTTTAAATAAAATTTTAATAACCAGTATTAACATTTGGAATTCAAATAAGTTAGTACCATTAACTTGTATTAGGGTGTTTTAATATTTATCACATTCTTTTGACAAATTCAATAATTGAATCTTGCATTTTAAGGAGCAAGTTATTATTTTAAAATTCTGTAATACAAATGTGGATTAAAACGTTCGCGGCCTAATACAGAGAGGACATCACTAGATTCTCTAATTTGTAATGAACCCCCTTCCACTGTTTTGATTGTTGCTTTGTTTAAGGCTGATAGTGGTAAACCCATGTCGCATCAGTAACATATCAGGATCAGATTCATAACAGAGCAGCAAGTCGGATGACGCCTGGAAACGAGACGTTTCAGATCAACCGTCAGAAACTTGGGTGTAGCAGTTTAGTCCAGTAATCTTAAATTATTTAATTCAGACTACTGCTACATAGCCTCCCGGCCAGGAAAATTATATGGATTGTAACTGTTGTTGTTTATAAAAAAAAGAAAGAAGTTTACCTCCTTAGTTTGTTTTTAGAATTCAATAAAATAACGTCAAAATGATTTTTTGCATTTTTATTTAAGTTTTACAATTTAAATATCTTTAATATTTTTAAACGTGTGGTGACCCATATCGTCGCATACAGAAATAGTAGTTACATATATTAAAAACTACTACAGGGGGACTCACCAGCCACGTCATAGAAATTTTTGTCATTGTAAACTCATTGGTCAGTACGTTTTTAACGCATTCATAGGAGATACCCTCAGCGTCTGCCATTTTCTGGCGAGGATCATCTTCATAGAATAGTTAGTCGTCAGAACTGTGGAGTCTTGAAGATACACGATGTATGTTCCGAATGTCGTAAAACCCGGGTCGTTATATTAATTTTTAAAATAAGTTTTAAAAAATTAGTACCTATAAGGAAGCGAGTTTTTTACGTGAGGTAAGGTTATGGTTTTTATTAAAAATAACTCAAAGAAATTAGTATAATTTTCTACTCGGAAGACATTGTGTATCTTCATTACGGGCTGACAACTAGACTCTTGTCATCTTCAATGCTTTCCCTCTCAAATTTAAATGAATGTCCCTATTTACCATTGCATATGAAGGACAAGTTTTTCCCAAAGTATTTACCATGACTTCATGAATTTACTTCGGTGTTCAGCCCTTTTTGTGTAAATATTTAGTTACTGGACGGTGGTCTATATATTTCCTTTTTTTTAAAAAAATAAATGCATCGTTAAATAATAAAATCCAGTTGCGTACAGAGCATAACGTTTCTGTCGCTTTGTATTACCAACCTTCAAATATACTGACAGTTGTGTAGTTTTAGTGCGTAGTGGTACGAGGTATAAAAATTAATTGGAATAATAGCAAAACGAAGTATTTCGAGTGAAGAGGATCTGTCACTTACATCAGCTAAATGCGCATGCGCTGAAACTGATTTCAAATCAATTTTTAAACTTGTTTTGAAAACTGCATGTAAACAGTTTTGCATAATTTTGACTGAAAACTGAAAACATTTTCAAAACTGCATGTAAACGTAGTAGAAACGGAAATAGATAATTTATATGTTATTTAAAATAGATAACGGTTAAGTTTAAATAAAAGACGCACAAAATGTAGCTGTTACTTTACTAGAAACTATAATTGTTTGTAGGTATTTATTAAAATTGAATATATTTTTGTAAAGATTGTATATGTGTTAATTATAAAAAGCAGTAACGCTGTACTAAATTATTCTAAATAGAAAACTGCAAGGGCTAAACCCATGTAAAAATAAAAAAAAATATTGCATAGTGTTTATTATCTTGTCATACTTTCGAGGATAAAGTTCTGATCGTTTTCTTTCGTTACCGTGATCTGCGGGATGATTTCGTCAATCACAGATTTCTTCATTATTTTTCCAATAGTATCGCATAATTCTCTTGGAAGTTTTTGGTTTACTTACACATACCTCTTTTACATGAAGTTTTGAAAACGGTTTCAGTTTTGAGGTGAAATTACGCGAAACTGTTTAAATGCAATTTTCAAAACAGGTTTACAAATTGATTTGAAAACAGTTTCGGCCCATGCGCATTTAGCTGATGTAAGTGACAGATCCTCTTCACTCCAAATTCTTTGTTTTGCCATTATTCCAATTATTTTGTTTACTTTGTACCACTACGCACTGAAACTACATAAATGTGAGCTTATTTGTACATAAGACAAAATGACAGTAACATTATGCTATGTACGCATGCGTAATATCGAAACTGAATTTAAGTGTTTATGTGAGTAGTTTTAAAGCTAGTTTTCAAGTCAAACCCATGAATTTTGCTTTTGGTTTGAGATAACTTAAAATCGTTTTGGCACTGTATACATGGCGTTTTCAAAACTAAAAACGGTTTGAAAACTGCATCTAAACTCAGTAATATATTCTATTCATATGGTCCTCTACAAGTTGTTTTGAAACAAATTTTTTAAAATCAGCCCTTTTCATATCATTTTAGAAGTTATAGTCACAATTAAAATAGTAGCGGTGACGTTGTGCCTTTGTGACCCCAATAAAATTTTAAATTAAAATAGAACTCATAACTCATACAAACCAATTTATTTAATTATAAACAAGTGAAATGAGTTAGCAACACAGGTTAGATAGCTTTAAAATTATACAATTTGTGTTATTTTTAAAAACAGTTGGGGTCATAAAGGCACCATATCACCAGTAGAAGGTTAAGCTGCAAACTTGTTGTTAACTATTATCAACATTTGACATTTAAATGTCTTAATATAAAATCGTAAAAAGAAATAAATATGCTAATAATAACGTCCAAATTTCTAGCTGTCAAAGTGCCACTCAATATCTTCTATTTGAATATTTACGTATAACCTTTAGGTTTCACTTTAAAATGTTATTGCAAGTTAGAGCCAATAACAATAATTTGCAAACCTGGCTACGGTTCAAAAGGTCGAATTCATAAAGCGACCGATATGTTATGTTGCAGGCTGTTTTAATTGGAGAGACCTTGGTATGATACACATATTCATATGTGCCTTGTGCCATAAATTAATTGCTTATTTAACTTATTTGTGCTAAATTGGGTTGTTTTTTAAGTGTAAATTTAATTAGAAGTTACTGCAGTTTTTAATCGTTTAATTAGTAGTTCATATTTCGCTGCAAGTGTTACTTATTACAGTTTTTAGTGTTGAAATATAACATATGCAGGTTTCGAGCAATAATTTTTCTTTTTATTACCAATTAATTTATAAATAACGCTGATTTGAATTTGTAAACAAACTTTGTTGTTTACAGGAATAAACTTATCCATACTTGTTTAATTTTATTCAAGATTACGTATTTAATTTCGAAAGTAACAAATACAAAAATGTATAACTTTTTTCATAAGGTATTAAATATATTAAAAGGTTCTTTTGTTCATGACCATTTATTATGATGCAATAAAATTGAAGCAATTTTTTTAATATCTACATTTAAAATAACACTTTAATGATGAGGATGGATAGTACTTATTTACGATACAAGTACGTAAAGCTAGTCTTTAGTCACGAATGGGTAGAATAGACAATTGCATAATTGACGTCACACGCAAGAGAGAGAGAGAGAGAGAGAGAGATTTGCGAGAGAGAGAGAGATAGAAGATCTTGCGTCCAAACAAATCCCCGCTCGTTGTCTTTCGCCCCTCTTCATAGTACTTTACCTGTCATTCTGTTTGCATCTGTCATTCAGTGATAACCTATTCTCTATTCCGATTTGTTTTGTTCTTTGGTCGTGTTTACTAAAAATGAGTTTAAAACCAGAAAATGTGTGCAATTTTTATATGAATTGTAAATACACTTTTTATTAATATGCAATAATAATGAGGTAGGTATAATATTAAAGGCACAACATTACAAATATTTACTCTTTATGAACATCAAGAGAAAACGTTCAATAAATTACTTTACATTACAGGAAGAAAATATTTCCAATAATAAGTTAATATTTCCGCTGTTACGTGCCACGCCACAATAACACATTTTACTAAAAAAAAATGTATTTTAACAAATTATCACAGTCATTTTTTACTGCCAACGCGGATGTTTTTTATGGCACGCTGTCATGACATCACTTGACGTTTAGATTCTCATACACACACTTAAAACATTAAAACACACACTTGCATCGAGTACATTACATAGCATGATACCGAAAAACCAGTGTAACTCAATTTATAATAACGACAAATCTGAAGATCGACAAGTTGTAAGATCGACATTTTTTGTCACCAATTCTCTTAGTGATGAGCCACGCTATTAGTCCAGTCCAGTGGCGGATCTAGACTTTGTTGACTGTAGTGGTTCAGCATTAAGCGTGAGTGATTTTTTTTTTGTTCAACGTCAAATACTTTTACCTTTTTTAAAAGATACATTTATTTTCATGAAATGAGCTGCTGCAATTTTTAAATTATTAAAAAAATATTTCAGATCTCATAATATAACAAGAATAATACTACCTTTTTAGTTAATGTTCTTTATCAACATTAACTAAAATGGTTGTATTACTCTTGCAATTTATACTTTATTCTTATGGGATTTGGACAGTAAAGTTAATGAAGTTATTATTTTGAATGTAGAGAAATTTAAGGTAGAAAATGTTGAGTATAACATTGTAGATTATGCTAAACAAAAATCGAATAATATAAAAAAATCAAAATTTATTTTGTCATAAATTTTCTTGTAATTTATTTTGATGCAAAAAAAGGTATCACGTGGTTTGTGACGTATAAGTGACTGATGACATTTCTAACCAATTTTGTACATATATCTGTTCTGTTAATTGACGCGATGTCAGCTGTCTTGTTCATGATCGTTTGTTATATTTATTAGTGTGTTTAAAAGTTTCCTTTTTCTGTGTATTTCTTAAATGTCAACAGCTACTCCTACAACACATCCGATAAAATTCAAATTTTCAATTAATATTTAAAAATTCAAATCTCGCTGAAATTCAATAAAAATAACTCAAAATTTTAGATTTCTAATACAAATATTTGAAAGTTTTATATTTTTTTACTAGACTACGGTTTCAGTAAACAACAAATGAAATGAATATGAATGAAGCATAAGTAAATATTATTACTAATTAATACTATTAATACTACTAAGTATTAATTCAATTTTAAAAAATTACATTGGCTCAGAAAATTTTCACAGTGGCTCGAACCACTATAAAAAGGGCCTAGATCCGCCACTGGTCCAGTCAATGGAGACCAAAAGACATTTGCCTTGCAAAAGGTGGTGTAATTCAAATAATGAACGGCATGTACTTGTAAACTGTCAAACCAAGTAATCCTGTGAAAAATAAGCATCTGACAGTTTGTCTACGATCATTTCTTGAAATAATGCAAACTAAATTTGTTTTACCACGCCTTTAAATTAAATTTACTCGGGCATCAAAAGGGTAAATTTAAAAATTTTTACACAAAAATTCTGAATTTATTCTCTAAATATTTATCGTTACCACTACATCATGTTTTTCGGGACAGATAATATTTCCCATGTTAAACGCCTATATATGTCACGGTTTCTTTAGCTTTTCAATTTTAATTTCAGAAAAAAGAACTTCAATTTCAGAAAAAGTAAATTCAATTTCCGAAAAAGTAACTTCAGTTTCAGAAAAATTATTTCAAAATAATATCAATTTACCTTTTCCGAAATTGAAATAACTTTTTCTAAAATTGAAGTTATTATAATCTATATTTAAATAGAAAATATTTTTGAGGCCGGTTAAAATCGGAGGCCCGAGTCTATCGTCTCACCCGCCTTATGACAAAACCGGCCTTATACATATTTTAATTTTAATTGCATCTGTCTTTGCTTCATTCATTCGTTGTAAAATTTGTATAGTTAAATGTCTTATTATTCTTACATAATTTCTTTGATTTCAGGTAAGATTCTCCATTTACTTCCTCATCAATTGGTAAAAGAAACTTGAAACCGTGAGTTCTATTTTCTTTTTTAGTGTAAATAAAACAAAGGATATCGTTAGAATTTTTCATTATATTCCGTATTTATTCCTGTGATTTTAATACTTATCAGTTTGCGATAAAATATATCGAACGGTAAAACTTGTCGGTCGCGTGGCAGTCGATATTATGACACACGCTCCTCTTGAACATATGCTCGCTTGTCAGAGCATTTGTATGTAAGACGCACTGTGGACATAATTCAATTTGCAAATTTAAACTCACGTCTCATAAGTATGCTAATTATTTAATTAGGAGTTGGTGAACGTCTGAAGAGGAACACGTGTGTCCACGATCAGTAGGCCGTGCATTGGTTAGTTAAACAAAATAATAACGATGCCTGTGGGTGGAATACATGATTTCTATTGAAAAGAAATTTTACTATATTCAGGTTAGGTTATGTTTGCAGACATATATGGAATTGTTATTGCGTTTTGAAATAAAGGGCCTAGAGAATATCAATTTGTTGTCGATGTGCTAGTAATAATAGAAAGGTGTTAGACAACAAATAGCAGTTATGACATTGAAGAAATTATATAATCGGTATTGTATTATATTTCCTAATTGAATTTCTTAGTATAATTTTATTTGAATTTTGAACTGGATAATTTTGATAAATAAATAATAGTTATTTATGGAAATTAGTGATTCTGAAACGAATGCATATTTTCTAAATGAGCGTAGCGGGTTTTGGAATTTTCATGGAATTACGGCAGTAGCGATATTTTCTGCAATCGTTTACAAAGAAACAATATCAAAATTTTTGACATATCATTTGGGCGACTATGTATTGTATTTTTACGCAATTATGACAATTGATGATAAATGATAAAATCATGCAACATCGGACAAAAATGAAGCGACTGTAATCGTATTTATTTTCATTTGATGTACATTTAGGTACATATAATTATTTGTTGTATAATTTCTTTTAGGTATTTATACAACAAATATCAAAGTGAATATTTTATTTAGGTTACTTGTTTCATTTTTCAAAGCCCTCTAACGATTTTTGTAAAAGAACATTAAATTTTATTTAATTAATATCTCATGAAATATGAATGATTATGTAAGTAAGTTGTAAGTTGTCTTTATTCGCGATGCCATCGTAGATGTCAGCGCTACACACGGCCAATATTGGAACTCTAACCTGGGGTATTATTTACTTTGTATGATGTATGGCTGCATATGTAACGTAACCATGTTTTTTTTTACCTTAGGACGGGACAGCGCGTTTGGGGGGCGGGGGTGTAAATTGTTGTATAATTTCTTTTAGGTATTTATACAACAAATATCAAAGTGAATATTTTATTTAGCTACATGTTTAATTTTTCAAAGCACTCTAACGATTTTTCTAAAAGAACATTAAATTTTATTTAATTAATAACTCATAAAATATGAATGATTATGTAAGTAAGTAAGTTGCCTTTATTCGCGATGCCATTGTAGATGTCAGCGATGCACACGGCCAATATTGGAACTCTAACCTGGGGTATTGTTTACTTTGTATGATGTATGGCTGTATATGTAACGTGACCATGTTTTCTTTTTACCTTAGGATTGGACAGCGCGTTGGGGGGCGGGGGTGTAAAGGGCCCCGCAGGTGAAATTTTTTTCCATTCAAGGTCAAATGCCTTATAATTGGAAGGTACATTTTTTCAAGAGATGTGAAGTTGCACGTTTTTCCCCTTTCATGTACAAAAATAAATATCCAGATTACTGAACATTTTAGAAAAAAGAATATATTTAACTGTCATAAAATTGAGATGATATGATGAACCATTAAATTTTGTAAAAAAAGAAACTTATTTTACTATTTATTCAAAAACAAGGACATGGTAACAATGTATTAATAATATGTAACTTGAATTAATCTTAGACGTTAGATTGCAGTTTCAGACGCATTTGTTTTATACTTGTCGGCGGAGCAAATCAGTTTCAAAATGTCGGATCCAGTTTTCAAGAAGGAATGGAACTCATTACATGATTTGTTGATGTTAGTCTTGGAAAACAAAATAAATCAAAAATCAAGGTATAATAAATTATCGTTTGGTCTGTTTGCAAAAGCGGGACATTTTTGCTCTCGTTGGGAACAACGGGACAGACAGCCTGAAAGCGGGACGTATGGTCACGTTTTGTATGCGGCTAGTTACTGTTTTTATATTATATATTACAGTTTATTCATTTCAAACAATATTATAAGTAAAAATAGTGACATTAAAATATAAGTGAGATAAATAAAGTTATATTTTGATTTACTATAAGTAAAAAGTGTGATTTATAACCTAGTATACTTCAGTAATTAATGTAATACATAATGTTGTTTCAGGAAATATGAAGCTAGGACTTCCAGAGTATTTTAAATATTTAGGTACTGGAGAAAACTCTAGATGTGTATCGGAAGGAGGTGTGTTTGATGCTAGCCATATCATTTTGTGCGGAAGAATGGCTAGTGATACCGATGCAGATATATATAAATATATTCATACTGCAGAATAAAAGGAGTATTTTCAAAAACAACAATAGTATTACAATTCAAACAATGATCTGTTCATGCAAAGCTGGGTAAATGTAAACACATCTCGGCAGTTTTAATTTTTTGTACCAGGTGTATTTCGACAATCAGTTTTGAAAAGCAGAATGCAATTTTATTTTATTTTTTCGCATGTTTTTCTTTTCTCTTATTTAGTCGTACCTGTTTTCTGCTTTCCGTTTGTTTGTTTCAGGAAAAATGTTGATGAATTAGATCTAAAAGTGTTCTCCAGTACCTAAATATTTAAAATACTCTAGAAATCCTGAAACAATATTATGTATTACATTAATTACTGAACTAGGTTATAAATCACACATTTCACTTTTAGTAAATCAAAATATAACTTTATTTATCTCACTTATATTTTAATGTTACTATTTTTACTTATAATATTGTTTTAAATGAATAACATGTAATATATAATATAAAAACAGTAGGTTACCGTATACAGCTATATGCCATACAATGTAAACAATACCCCAGGTTACGGTTCGAAATTTTGTCGCTAGATAGCGAGCGCCTGGCAAACATCGCGAATAGCATGCCTTTTTAATTTTTGAACAACTTATATTCTTACCTTTTTTGCGCTAAAATGAATAGGTAAAGAGATATAGCAGTCAGTATTAAAAAAATAAAGTAGATATCCCGTGACTCGGATGCCATAGCTTAAGGGTGTATTCCTTAGGTAATTTTAAGTCGAAAATATCTTATACATATATTTCCACAACTCAATATTAGAGGAGTTATACATAAATGAACGTTAATAAATTTAACAGAGCAAGCAGAATAAATTGATATCATAACGTAATATTTTATTAATATTTTTTTTTTAATACAAAGTTAATTAAATTGTTCACAATGTCTCCCCGCTGCTGGAATACAAATTTTAGCCCTTCCTATAATGGCTGCAGCCATAATTTTCTACTTATGTCCGCAAAGGTAATAGTCGAGAGGTACAAATAATGAAACATTAAAGAAAAAAAAATTTGCTACAATAAATCAAAAAAGTTTAATCATGACTACTCTATTAAATTTAATATCGCTCAAACTTCCTCTAATACTGAGTTTTGGACATAAGTATAAGATATTTTCTACTAAAATTATGTAAGGAATACACCCCTAAACTAAAGCAATCCAGGCGCGGGACATTCTATATAACGAAAAGGTAACATATTTTTCCTACGACCACTAGTGTAAATGATGTTTTACGCAGAGCCTACTACCACGATATGTTTGTATAACACACATGTGCGTTAAATTTCATTCAAACGCACAGCTTCTAGGATCTAGGAAATATCAAATGTCAACCTAACTACATAATCATTGTTTAATATAATTATTTTTATTCTTTATTTGACAAATTATACCTAAATAGTTAATTTAATTTTAATTTTTACTTTCATTTTTCTTTTAATTTTATTGTCAATGACAGCGATATGATGAATTTATATTTCATTATGTTCGTATGAGATTGGCATTCTAAAATTCTAAATACATACCTACAGAAGAAATTGACAGTCATTATAATAACAATGAAATGTAATAAAACTTGATTATAAAACGTATTATAAATTAATAATTTTATTTATAATGAGGTTGTAGAAAAAGTATTTTACGATACTTGGGTTGTAGAAGCAAATAACGCAACTCTCCTCACCTAATATAGATACTGTAAAAAATCTGATGTGGACACCACACGACTTCCTTGTACACAAGTGACACAAGACCAATATGAAGTATAGACCCAAGTATAAAATTGCACGTATTTGACATAATTTGACATTATCATCTATTTTTTATTTTTTTGTTATTTTTTGTCCTAATCCATAGCAAGCTTCATTACAAAAACCAAAAAGTATATAAGTTTTAAATAGACATATCTCGCTTATACAAAGGGCTAATTTAATAATACTTGATGTGCTACACACAGAACTTAATTCTCTAAAAATTTTATTTGAAGCATTTATTTCTAAAATCAAAATGAAACCATTTTATTGAAGAAAAACTGTTAACAACTTCAGGTAATATGTCACTTCCGGTGAGCCTGTTTTAACCAAAATCTACTATGTTTTTCCAATTGATATAAAAGTCTTATATACCTAATTTGAAAAGTGTTAGATTATATTTTAAAATAGTTTCTCATTAAAATCTACTATAGGCTTCAAATAAAGTACCATTTCTAGAAATTATGTAATGACCAAAAAGGACGGTGCACAACTAGATGTTATTGCAGTCCTAAATACAAAATTTCAACTTTCTACGGCTTACCGTTTTTGAGTTATGCGAGATACATACGCACGTACGTACAGACGTCACGACGGAATTAGTCAAAATGGATTCAGGGATGGTCAAAATGGATATTTCCGTTGAAATCTGAAAACCGAAATTTTTCGCGATTACAATACCTACTTCCTTTACTTCGTACAAGGAAGTAAAAACCTTGTGGACTTTATATGAGTAATTTAAAAATATAACATATTCTTAGTATTGATAAAAAATGACAACTGTGTCCTTCAGGAACATTTGGATAATTTTTTTTAACTATTTACTTCGTACATGTAGCTATATACCTATTATGTGTCCTTAATATGTCATTTACTCCCCAATCCATTGCTAAAATAAGTTACCTACGGTTGTTGCATGTCTATAAACAGCAATGCAGTAAATATTTACAGAAAAAAATATTTCTGACCTGAGAGATAATAAATAGGTAGTGTAAACACTATTTACTGTCATTTTTTGTATTAGTAATCAACTTCCTTTCTGTTAAATTTTTTATCTGGAAGTAAAAAGAATGAATTATGTAATCACTATATTTGTTTATTTATTTGTCTTGTAACAATAGAATGACGTTAAAAGTCAAAATTAAAATATTTACTCGAATTTTTAACAGACAGCAAGTAAAATTTGAGAAAAGTCTTCAAGGATTGTTGCTTTCTAAATATTTGGCAACGGGAGTGAAATTCCGAGAATTCTAAATGCTGTTTGATTTTTAAAATATGGTATTGTTTTGCTTACTTCATAATAAAAAATACAGATGATGAAATACTGATGTTTTGTTATACCATGTCCCTTATTCAGGAGTTTTGTTTACTTCCGTAAATTCATGAAATTTATGGTAATTTATTCGATAGGCGGCCGAATATTTGATATTATTTGTATAGATTATAATAAATTCATGCAAAATGATGATATAAATATTGTAATTATAAACAAAATACAGTAATTTGCACATAATTTTTGGCGTACTTTGGGCCGTTGTGGGTCAGTTGTTAACAAGCACGAATAAATTTATAGATATTATATTAATTTGCACCATGTGCTATATATGTAAAACATTGGAGTGGAATTTACTTTATAAATATTTTCTTACATAATTAGAGAAATTTTTGATATTTAAACAAAATGAAATGATTTATTATTTAATAATTACACATCAAACTTCTATAAACAATTTATTTATTCATTCGTTTACCAAGCAATTATTTTAAAATGCTAATTACTACTCAAAGCCATTATTTAACGATTTCTTCAAGAGCAGGAGAGTCCTCGTAAAGCATAAAGCCAAAGCGTCAAGTACAGTTTGTTGTACTATTGAACAGTACATGACCGGCGTACATTTACCATTTAACTATTGTAATCAAGACGGTAATCTTATTTATGCTAATACCTCATTTCAGATGGTCAACTAGTTTCTTCACAATATTAAAAATAAATTTCAAATGTTCGGCTTATTAGTAGCGATAGCCACAACACTTGTTTTCTGTTTTTTCTGGTTTTCATAAATTATTTTATAAACGTCAAACGTCAATTTGACATATGGAATAGTATATTCTATAACTAGTATGGAATGGATAATTTCCGCGCGAGCGAAAAGTTTGTAGGCCGAGCCGTAGGCGAGGTCTACCGTATCGTGATTGGCGGAAATACTATTCCATACGAGTTTTAGACTATACATTCTCTAACACTATTAAAAAAAAAATTTGCTCATCGCTTGACATTTTAGCAAAAAATAATAAAATATTATTGGTATGTTATAAAAGCAATCACTTTTATTTAACTTACCATGTAAAAGCTTCATAACGCGTAAAACAAGACGTATAATTAGAACTTTTAATCATTTCTTTTATAATTTGACAGTTAAGGCAGTTGAGATGACTAAATAAAAGAAACAAAGCGTCAAACAAAGCCGTCTTGATTTTGAAAACAATTGCGTTTCCCATGTATTTTAAATGGGTGAATTGAAAAACTAGTGGTCTGTGACTGCCTATTACGTAATATCATTCCGTAACAATATGACAGAATGTCCTCATTCTGTAACAGTTTTCAGTTATAAAATGTATGAATTCCATAGTAGTGTTAGAGAAAATAAATTCCGTATTCTTTTGTAACTATTTCCATCATAATATTCCTTTAGATAGGTTCCTCAGTCGAATAAACATTCATTATATAATTTATTTCTTTTCCATAAGTCAAATTGAGTTTTGACGTTTATAAATAATTTATGAAGACCAGAAAAAAGATAGCAAGTGTCATGGCTATAACTAATAAACAGAAATTTTAATATTTCTTTTTAAAATTTTGAAGAAACTAGAAACATAATAAGAAATGCAAAAAACAGTTTTCTGTACAACTTTTAATTCTGTACAACTTTGCACTGTACAGTTTTTGCCGTAACATGAACAGGAGGGCAAAAAAAATGCAAAAAACTAAAATCCCATGTTAAATCTCTATGTTCGCACCTTAGCGTCAACACCCTGTATAAACTATTATCGAACTATTCACGAAAGATGACTATTCAAGGTTATTTGTGAGCCATCTGATATAATATTACTTGCAGATAACTTCATTGCATTTCGTATGCATAGGCGTGCAACATGAAATATTTATGTACTTATTTAACTGAAAAATAAGAGTAATTCATTTGAAAATTATTTTTCTTTCTAAATAATGCCTTTCTGAAAGTTTTTTTGTTCTTCACTTATGTTTTTGTAATATACTTAACTTATAAACCAAGGAATAATAATTTGATTTAAACGTCAACGCCACTAGGTAAATATTGACACCTAGAGCAGTGTAGTAGATAATTAGGTATCTGTAAATCTACGACATATGTCATATTATGTATAGTGTGTTAGAAAGTAATGCCACTATTTACGTATATGTCACACGACATAAATTAAATAGACATAGGTCAAATAATCTTTCTCTTTCTAATACAAAAGATTGCTAAGCTACTGCTATAAAGTGATGTGTATTCTTTCTTCGAAAAAATGATCTTGAATAGTCATCTTTAGTAAATAATAGTATACACATTTAGCCGGCCGGTACTTTCGAAGTTCGAACGTATAGTTGTATTGTTTTAGTTATTTAAGTATTAAGGGCAGTTAGTGTTTCCTACCAGTTGAGGATACATCCGATGCCGGTAGAAGAGCACTTGACCTGAACACTTATAACATTTTTTGCACGATCGGTGCACAAAATTTAAAAGATAGTATTTGAAAATTATTTTCACATATAAAAAAATTTTAGTTGTCATTTTTAAAGTAAGCTTTGATCGTTTTTTTATTTACCGCCTGCACATCCTGGGGCCTATTCCACCAAACTTTGCAACTTTTCATTTTTCATAATGCCGCCGTTGATATTCTTTTTTTGCTAATGAATAATGCAAGGTGAAAGTATTTCTTTTTTTTTTCTTTGGATAATTTGATTATTTTATATTAATATGATCTGACCAAGTCATCTTGCTTGTTAATATAGGCATTTACGAAAATTCTACCGGTGAGCTGTTACCGGTATATATCGGCAAACAGCTGTTTACCAGATTACAGCTACCGAAATTGATATTTTAAGAACGCAAGTGGTAAACATGGTAGATTTTTAACCTATGAAAAATATTTGAAAGTTTGAAACAGATTTGAAATTTCACGTAGTTAACAAACTAAGCACAGTGCTACTTCCGATTCCAACATTGAAGACATTTTCACTTTTAACGCGCGCGCTTCGTTTGGCATTACTACCTTTTTGAGGTTAGATTCTTCATTTACCGCATTTACCGGCTGAATTACTCGATCCACAACTCATAGATCTGGTAGATATGGTACAATTTGCGAACACGGTAACTATTAACCACTCGTGTTTTAATATGTCATATACATAATTTTCTATATCTATATCCATACCGAAAAATTAAAAACTTAATACTTATAAAATAGACTGACAGTTGACAATTCAGGTTAGAAAATTAAGAAAGACAGCTGACAGTTATGTATGTCCATCTCACAATTATGCTTATTCATTACGCCTTAAGGCCCATTCAGAATTAAAAAAATAGAGGTAGTGTAAGAATTAGTGGCATCGGTAGCGTAAGAAATTTATAGTAAAAATTATTTCCGTTCACAATGAAAAATTATTGAAATTAAAGTTTCTAGGAATTTTTTTATTATAAATTACTAGGGTGCAAGGTTGACAGTTATAGCTGTCATTTTATTTTTGCGCAAAAAGCAACTGACATAGATGATGACTTATTAATTACACTTATCCACAAACACTCCTTTGTATGAGATAAGCGAAGGGATTAAGGGAATTTAAAATTATTTCTAAAAAGAAAATGCGTGGGTATAAATTGCTTTGAATTGTGCAAAGTTTATTAATATGTCTGTTTGTTTATATAGCGCAACATCTGAGGCACACCACAAAATGATCCTTTTTCTATTGCTCATTTTATCTGATGAAATCAGAAATTAGATGTCAATAAACGTCAAAACTGTCAAAAAAATAAGTGGTAGCGGTAGCGGCTGGCATCGTAGAAGTTTGGAGTTTGCAAACTCCTACCGCTGCCGTTGCCACTGCGCTACTACTAATTTTCTTAATTTTTGGATATGAACAAATACATTTGCTATAACGCATTTAATCCTTTACCCAGGCTACTACCTCTGCTACTACCACTGCCACTAATTCTACCGCTACGTTAATTTTTTTGTTGTGAATGATACTTTAAACTGGGAGTTTGCAAACTTTTATTCTTACGAATTGCTCTTAGTTGTATATAGCGTTAAGCCTTATATGTACATAACTGGAAATGGTAGTAAACTTTGTCATATGAGAAACATTTTTACGCATTGTGCTTAGTTATTAATTATAGCTCTTACGCATTAGGACAATCGGTGGAAATGAGGCTTAATGCAAACTACTGTACATTATTGAAATTGTTTCTTATTAAAAACACAATTTCCATAGTATACTAGATTCAATTTAAATAAATTTAGACAAAAATGGTGAAAAACTCCGAAATTATTGGTTTTAGACATATGATTTAATAATAAAATGTAGGGTGTTCTATTTGAAAATGAGTTATTGTCATTTGAAATAGAGTAAATTTGATTCGCTTTATTGAACAACCTGTATATTTATATTTTTTTTAATTATATGAGAACATATAGTTATAATTGTACAGGATTTTTTTTTCTTAATTTTTACTATTAAAATATCTTTAATACGCCTTTTTAAAGCAATGCGTGTATTAGGTATTTTTTAGAGAAGAAACGGATTAACTTGGTAACGCCGAGGAAAACTAAAACAAAATTCATATGTGCCTATAGGTGAGTTCCATTTAAAGAAAACACAAACAAATCTCGCCGAGTCGTAATGGAACATCCTGTATATGTGAAAATAATTTCAGGTTATGCTCCTTGAGTAGACGAATAAATTCTGTTAATAAATTTATGCTGTATTTCTAACGATAATGGAGATATCGAAGACGTCATTGCAAAAATTCACCCTGTATATAAAACATTGTAATGTTCTTAGAAAAAATATTACATATATATTCTTCAAATATGAGTAAACATAGTGATTACATAGAAAGTAGAGTCAATATCTTAATAGTTGTGTACTAGTGAGGTTAATATTTACACGTGCATGCTTGTCAAACAATAAAATAAAAGAATAACAAGTAACAAATGAAATAGCAATGACCGACAGAGAGCAATGAATCACCTGCAGTGCTATCAGTGACAGTTTACGAAACTAAAATACCAGGTTAACGATAGCGAAACAAAGGAGCAAACATTACAAGACAAAAGAACAACACCAAGGTAACGCGATTGCATTGTTTGTGAAAACTGACGCATTTTTATATACAAATCGCGAAATTATGTATTCATCATTATTCACTTTGTTTTCTTTATCTTATCCACTTCAAATTAAATACGAATTAACAAAAGATTTTACGTAAATAAGAATTTGTGTAATAATAGACTTAGTTTGTAATTAACATTTTAAAATAATTGCTAACTACACTAATACACACTATGTTTACAAAAGTTTTATGTATAATTATTTCATAACCAATTTTAGTGCATTTTAATTTCTTTTGTTTAAAAGAGCAAAATGTTCTCTTGATCGGTAAAGCAGTTCAGATAATGTCAATATCTGAGGTAGGTATACTTCAAGAGAATAAAATTAAGGGTGAGTGTCGTTTCGGAAGGAAATTCACTTACTGAGCAATGAAGGTCCAATGTGTGTAATCAACTTTCGAACTTGGATTTGTCAAAACAACAATCAATCTCGAGGTGTAAATAAATATATGACCCATTTCTGCTTTTTGTACGCAGATTTCAGTAATAACGACATTACCTATCGTTGAAAACGCTTATGAGGTGTCACCTGTTATCGAGGAGAAAGCACCACAGGGGTCACTTTTGTGCTAGGTATTTGAAAATTGTAAATAATTTTCAAGTTTCAAGTTTAACGTCAGCCAGAATTGAACCCGGGCCGTCCGAACCATAACTGGTTACCACCGAACGCACAGAGCCCCGCTACCCCATCACGAAGTACAATAATTATAAAATAAAAACCATACACTCTAACGGTTATTTAACTATGAAGTTATGAATAAAGGCGATTAGTATTCGAGTTATTTTATTGTTGAGACTATGAATCGCCGATTAACAAACGTGCGACAGCATTCATGAAACGGCAACTTCTGCTGTAAATCCGGTATTTTAGTGACTATTATTTCATGACCATTTTTTTAGGTTACTAACGTTTGACACTAAAAGTTTTATCTTAGTAGTTATAGTTACTTATATTTAAATCGTTTAAAAATACAAAATCAGCCATTAATTGTGGTCATTAATAAATTATTTTGTATATATTAACGAAACGATCAACCGATCAACGGAAAAAAATATTTTTCAGTAAAACGAATACGAATCTATTTGTTAAGGGCCATTTTCAACAAGCTCAGTTAAATAATTGATTCCTAAGTTTAAAATAACGAAAGGAATAAATGCTACATAATTACAGATTTTTATTTCACCAAACTCAGTTACTTTTAACAACTGTATAATAATACGGTTAAATTATCGGTCCGGACAAATATTTAACAGATGGATTAATTTTGCGTTTGAGAGATTACAATACATTGTTAGTTCGTATTTTTGGTATAAATAATATAATTTACTTTGTTATTGAAACAGGGCGTATATCACTTACCGATCTGGGGCCTGTTCCACCAAAAACTTTGCAACATTGCACTTTTCATATTAATAGTGCCACCGTTGATATATATTTTTTTTGCAAATGAAAAATACAAAGTGAAAATATTTGATTGTTTTTCTTTAGATAATTTTTTTTTGCTAAATTTAAACTATTCAAAATAACTGAATTTTTTTGTAAGAAATATCGAAAATTGCTCTGTTGTTCACCAAATTTATTTCCATTATTCAAAAATTTTCCATATCTAGAAAATGTTGCTGCTCTCGTTTACTCACTTTCTCGCCTTGAGAACTTTATTCCCGTTAAGGGACGCAAATTGAATTGTTTTTTTTACCTTCCGTCACCGTTAGGTAAGGAAGGTATTGTCTTTGGTCAAAAAATTCGATGATGAGTTTTTAATCAATAAGCACGTTTTAGGGTCCCTAGAATACGAATTTACTATTTTTACGATGATGTCTGTATGTGTGTATGTGTGTGTGGATGTGTGTGTGTGTGTGTGTGTGTGTGTGTGTGTGTGTGTGTGTGTGTGTGTATGTAACAAAATTTTCGTCTGCGATAACTTCCATACTAAAATTCTAAAAATTATAATTCTTTCGTATTTCTCTTCGTTACATCCATGCGAAGAGCTGATTAGATTTTGGTTACAATTGGTCAACCGGAAGTACCATCATTTGAAGATTTTAACAGTTTTTCTTGAAAAAACTATGTTAAATATAATTTTTTCACGTTTGATGTTATTATAAATATTAAAGAATATTTTATTCTCTATACGATTTGACTACATTTTATACTTAATATTAAATGGATATAGAGTTAAAAAATTATAAAGAAATTAAATTTCATAAAGTAGCCATAGCTATGGAAACAGCTACTATATTAAGAAAATTCTCATTGAAAGATGTCAGTGTCAAGTGAAATTGACAGTATGGTTGTGTTATAATTTTATTGGAAATATAGGATCTTTTGATTTCTGTATGGATTTTGTATATAATACTCGTACATACAACTGCTTTAAGGTAAGGTACAAGAAATAATAATAATAATAATAAAGCTTTTATTTCTGCAGATACATTACACTGTATATAGAAAACGTCACAAAATAATAATTTTCTGTATGAAATTTGCATAAAATACATGCAACTGCCGGAAGGTAATGTACAAGAAATAGAATATTTAATTTAGCAAGGAACTTTCCGTACGAAATTTGTACAAAATACATAGAACTGACGGAAGGTAATGTGCTGGCCACATCAGATTTTTTTAATTAATAACTTCTAGTAATACCAATTATTTCATAATTTTATCATTTCTAGTGAAGCTTTAGAGGAAGCGATATTATATTTTTAATAAGAGTGTTGGGTATATTTCCAAATGTATTTTTGATATCTTATTTACCAGTCGCCGGGCTTTTATCCTATTTTACCGCCCGCATGTGCTACTTTACCGCCCGCAGGGTGTAATCTTTCAGTTTCCGCCATGAAATGAAAAAGAAAAACCTGACGATAAACAGAGAAAAAACACAAACGATGATCATACACGGCAAAGACGAAAAACACGAGATTAAACTAAACAGTACCAGGCTAGTACAAGTGGATACATACAAATACTTAGGAGTGATAATAAGCAAAACAGGGAAACTAGAAGATGAAATATTAGAAAGAAAAGGAAAACAGGAAGGCTATTTAATGCAATAAGGACTACGTTCTTAGGAAAGAAAGAAATACCAAAAGAAGTAAAAGTAGAAGTGATCAAGAAAGTAGCTCTACCAGTGTTAACATACGCAAGCGAAACCTGGACAACATCTGGAAAAATAAGAAGCAAAATAGTAAGTTCAGAAATGAGATTCCTAAGAAAGATAGAAGGCAAGACAAGGAAAGACCTAATAAGAAATGAGACATTCAGGACAAAGCTTAAAACAAAGCCCGTGGAACAAATAATACAGGAAGGACAACTGAGATGGCTAGGACATATACAAATAATGGAAGAAAATAGATTACCTAAGAGAGTTTTTGATGCGAAACCTATAGGAAACAGAAGAATAGGACGCCCAATTAAAACCTGGAAGGAAGAAGTCAAAGAAGCGGCAGAACAGAGACGAATACAATGGAACCAAGTCAGAAATCTAACCCAAAACAGAAAAGCATGGAGGGAATGCTGGAAGCAAAATCCAACACACTAAATTTCACCTCACCCAACAGCCCTACACCTGCAAAGGTAGAAGGGCTCGAGATTAAGTAAGTATTTACCAGTCGCCGGGCTTTTATCCTATTTTACCGCCCGCATGTGCTACTTTACCGCCCGCAGGGTGTAATCTTTCAGTTTCCGCCATGGTAACTAATATAAACAAATATTTTTAATGCAGTTATGCGTAAAAAATATGCTACGTCCGTCCGAAAACACGGTACCTATATAATTTTTTAAAGGAATGCTCAAATTAACGAACAATAAGCAAAGAATTGTAATCGAGTAACCTTGTTTGTAACAACATGATTATTAAATACCTGATAAATAGTTTGTTGATGTATGAGCTTATTTAAGCTTCATATGTTAATAAGAAAAATACTGTACTTTATGTAAAATATAGTGGCACCCGCTGTGTTTATAAATTGAGAGATTTTGATAAAAATTGTGTTGTATTCCAATTCCAAAAGATAAATTCAGGAGTTTAATTAGCGTACCTATTACAAAATTTGTTGCAACTGACGATTCGACCTATCAATAAGACCAAATTTCGTAATGAGGGGCGGTTATGGTTATACTTGCTACTTAGTATGTATATTCATAAGAAGCCCTGAACATAGCCAAGACCCATATCTATTAAAACTTATTTATACGAATAAAATTGTAATTGAAATTATAAATGTGTAGCATATCATATTTTCGGACGAAGGGAAGTACTAAATAACTTTACGTTTTACCATTTTCAAAGTTCAATTTAGAAATGTAAACCTTTTGACAACTTATTATTGTGACAGATTAGCACAATATTTCTCCCGATAGGTTCGCTACTAGGCTAGTTACTTTAATCTTGAAAAGACTTTGAAACGTCAAAGGAGCGTCAAACAACTATTAATTATAATAAAAATAATAAATTTAGACTGTTAAAAACGTTTTTTTTTATTGCACCTACTGTATATTGTTTTATATTTTGTTTATATAATGTGCCACGACCATCACGATTACGCACAATAATATCTGTGTATCCTTACAAAAGTCTGTACATTGTAATACGTACTAAGGAGATCTAAGCTAAGCTTAGCGCTAAGGGTCTCATTGTCCCAAATTATTTGCTTCTAAATGGTTCTTGGTCATTACGAGTATACAAAAAAACTGTATACGACACACAACCGGCAGTCGTATTTATAGCATTGTGCCTTGTTAGTTCATGTGTTACGCCCTAACGGGCTAGTCCCGTGAATGAACTAGCTCCATATAATGCCAACTCACTTTGTCGTCCCGCGAAGCGAGCGGCGCCCTAGCGGTCTCACAACGCAGCAAATGCGTGATACAGTTTGAATGTTTTGTTTCAGAACTACCCGACCTTTTGTAGGGTAAAATCCTTCCTTTACTGGACTATTATGGATGTTATAACAGGCAATGGATATATATTCGCGAAATACCGTTTTAACACTATTTTAATGTATGAAAATGTCGACAATTATTACGTGCGGGTTTCGGGTAGCAGATTTATCAATATATCAAAAAAAGGTAAAAAGTTACTGAAAAGATACCACGTTCACGGGTTATAATTTTGATTTGATTTTTCTCCCCCAATAAAATGTGTACTACAAATCCTTGTGTGTTTAGTAGGGAGCCAAGGACCGTTTTCATTTCTGAAATAAAATATTTACAGATATAATTGTTTTATTCTTAAAACATAATTTTAATATTATTTCTAGGTTAAACGTTACACTTTATTGCAATTACTGTTTTCAATTCATGCTTATAGGGAGCGAGCATTCATGAGAATTTGTTGACATTGACAAGCAGATATAGGGGCCCGTGTCAGAATTACATCTACATAGATGTCAAATTTACAACAAATTTGTAGTTGAATTATTAGAACTAGATATATTTTCTTACAGCGTTTCTAGGTTCAAGAAAGTACTGTCTGCTATACTTCTCGCAAGAACCGATAATTTATAATTTAAATTTAATAATAGTTTATTTATAAATATATATGTATTTTTTTACTTTTTCTATTTTTATTGTAAGGTGTCATTACTCGCGCGTCACGCGACGAAATTTCTGTACATTCAGTGAAACAATTCCTCTGTAACTGGGATATTATCCTGTAGAGTGAATTTACAATAAATAAATAAATAAATGTCATAATTTTTCATTGCAAATTTCATAATTTTCCAATTCCACTTGAAATTTGAAAGTGATAAAGGATCTAAAAAACAATAAAAGCGCAGGGGAGAATGGGATTGTTGCAAGTTATACAAAAATGGAGGAGAAGAAATACATGCAGCAATATGTAAGATAATCCAGGATGTTTGGAAGGAAGAGATAATGCCACAGAGATGGAGAGAGGCTGTAATCTGTCCAATTTATAAAAAAGGAGATCGATTACACTGCGATAATTATAGAGGAATAGCCCTATTAGATATTGCATATAAAATATTAGCTTTATGCATACGGGATAGGCTAAAAGAAGTATCAGAGAGAATTTTGGGGGAATACCAAGGAGGTTTCCGCAGTAACAGAGCTACTACTGACCAAGCACATAGTCTAAAAGAAATCATTGCGGATAGTTATGACCATAAACTTCCGCTAAAAATATTGTTTATTGATTTTAAGCAGGCGTATGACTCGATTATTAAAGAAAAACTTTCGGCTGTATTGAGGTATTTTAAAATACCAATTAAATTAATAAGGTTGGTTGAGATGACGCATAAGAATACAAAATGTAAAGTGGTAGTAGATGGAATAACATCAGAACATTTTATTGTGAGGAAAGGTCTAAGACAAGGTGACCCAATATCTCCCATCCTTTTTAATTTGGTCTTAGAGTGGGCAATGAGAGAAAGCAAAATATATACCAAAGGATATATTGGAAGACAGAGACATCAAATTCTTGCGTATGCCGACGATATTGCTATACTCACTAGGTCGAAGGAAGAGCTGAAGAACATCTTTAAGAGGTTAGAAGAATCAACTAGAACGGCAGGTTTACGAATTAATGAGAACAAAACCAAATACATGCAAATAGGTGAAGAGTACAACAACTCTCTAAGAGTCACTACAGACAATAAAATGTACCAGTTTGAGGAAGTAAGGAGTTTTGTATATTTGGGAGTAAAAATGACAAATAATAATGATGAAAATGTAAAAATTGAAGCAAGACTGGCGAAGGGAAGTAGATGTGTAGGGTCTCTATTGGGATTACTTAAATCAAAAACTGTATCACGCAAAGCAAAAATAAAAATTTATAGAACGGTTATAAGGCCTACAGTTGTATACGGGTGCGAAATATGGACCTTAAATAAAGTGAACCAAAATAAAATTGAAGTGTGGGAAAGGCGCGTGTTAAGGAAAATTTTTGGTGGGAAAAAAGAGGGTGATATGATGGTACGTAGAACTAATGTCGAAATAATGAACATGTTTGGGGAAGCAGGAATAACGGGTGTTGTAAAAGCACAAAGACTAAGATGGCTGGGTCATTTAGTGCGGTTGCCGGTTAATAGAGAAGTTCGAACAGTGCTAAAGGGAGGAACAGGTGCAAAAAGAAGAAGAGGGCGTCCGAAAGGAAAGTGGTTGGATGCAGTTAAAAAAGACTTAGAACTCATGGGGGTGTCCAGGTGGGAAGAAAAAGCTTTCGACAGAAGCCAGTGGAGAAGAATAGTTCATCAAGCCAGGGGTCTGCAAGGCCTGGAGAGCTGACATATATATATATATATATATATATATATATATATATATATATATATATATATACTTGAAATTAGAAAATATTAAAATTTTGAATGAAAAATTATGACATTTGTCATCTGTGTAGCTTTCATTCTGACACGGGCCTCCATATTTGCTTGTCAAGGCCAACAAAGGCACATGGTTTCTCGCGCTCTATCCTTATCGGTTTTTTCGTACCCGTGCAATCTACAACTTCTTGCGATTTGTTTCCAATTCGAGATTTGGGAAAGATTAAAATGTCAAATCACCATTTTTTCTCGGCGTATATGCACAATTAGGCACACAACACACTTGACCTTACAATTTGCCACTCGTTTTAGACTTTTTGTAAAGAAAAAAAGATGTTTCTAATGTTGATTGCATACAAACTGTATACAACTGTCAATGCAACTCTCACGCAATAACTTAAAACTTTTACCGCATGGTGTCGCGTCAGGCGCGAGAGACCAGGCGTATAGACAAAGAATATAATATATTATTTACGGGTTTCAGGATATTAATCCATTGTTTACATATACAAAAGTAGGCTGGTAATTAAGTAATAACTGTATCTATACGGTAATATTATTACCATACTGACTTGTCAACAACAGTCTACAAAATGAATATAAAATAAAATGAAAATAATGCTCTTCATTAATACATACAGATAACGTTAGTGTATCGTTCTAAATATACGGTTTGCCACATTCTAAAATAATAAACATGAAGAATAAAGAACATAATTTGAATATTTGTTATATTGACATATGTCAAAAAAATTGTTCTGTTAACCATAGCATTCTGAAAGCAGCATTAACGACAGAATTTCAAAAAATAATATTTATTAATATTGTCTTAATTTTCTGAAACCGATAAACTATTGAACAAACCACGGATGTTATGAATTATAACAAGCCTTAGATGTCTGAAAACTGACATCTGCGGCAGTTATGATATACATAACATTCCTAGGTTTGTTAATAGCTATTATTGTATGGTAATATTGTTACTATACTGACTTGTCAACAACAGTCTACAAAATGAAATAAAATCAAATGAAATTATAATGCTGAATACAGATAACGTTAGTGTATCGTTCTTAACACAGTTTACTTTATTCTAAAATAATAAACCCGAGAAATAAATCACATAATTTGAATGTTTGTCATATTGACATAAATGACAAAATAATTGTTCTGTTTCTCATGGCATTCTGAAAGTAGCATTAATGAGAGAATTTTAAAAAATAATCTCTATTAATAATGTCCTCATTGTCTTAAACCGATAAACTATTGAACAAACCACGGATGTTATGAATCATAGCGAGCCTTAGATGTGTTAAAATCATACCGACATCTGCGGCAGTTATGATAGTCATAACAATCCTATGTATGTTAATAGCTATTTCTAGGACTAGCTCGGACATATATGTTTCGCTACCGGCCTAATGTGGTAAATAGCTTTTTTTTTAATTTGAAGCATCAAAATACTGATATGTTTCAAAAAACTTGTTTCACTAAACCAAAACAAATTAACATTTTAGAATATAAATATCATGTGAGTAAACGTCAGATATGCTTTAAATCTCTTCAATTTCTGTTGCAATGTTTGAATTTGAATATGTTTAATATCCGATAAAATCACATTTCCTTTGCAAATATTATATTTTAAGGTAACTGGTAACTATTTAAAAAGAACGTCAGTCAGTGTGTAATTTATTTACAAAAACTCGATCAGTTCTAGTACCTACACCCATTTTTTCCTGTTGGACAGTGTATGTCTAAATAAATAAATAAATAAATAAATAAACATACGAAATATTGTAGCATAATAGGTAGAGCATATTTATGTGAAGACAGCGTTGTTTTTATAAATTTATTTTTATTCCTATACATATAATTTTTGTTTCTTAAGACCATAAATAAAGAAATTAGATTGTTACATTACAATAATTTTTAAATACACTCACCGGCACAGAAAACGATCCATTACATTTTTCTAAAAAAAAAATGCATCATTTTCTGTGCCGATTAGTGTACTTATTTTTATTTTTCTTTCGCAATATAATTCCACGTCTCGTACAAAGTTACTCATATCCTCGATTTGAACTTGATCTTGAACGATTTGTCCTATTTCAAAATCACGGTCCAATCGTCATAACGTCTTAAAATATTGATGACATATAATTCTGGTATACCTAGCCTATAATTTGAAAAAGCAATAAATCTTTCCTTCTCATTTATTTGTTCTCTTACATGAAATATATTAATGAAATCGATTAAGTTTTTGTTTCTAATAAAAAAATAAAAAAAGTAACACCTGTAACCATTTAGTCTTAATATCATGATGAATAATTACAATTTTCTTCAATTATCTTCCTACACTAATGATATCTCCAGTGCTAGAAAAGGATCAGTAATCTGACTGTTTAATGACGTTTAATTGTTTTCACAAAACTAATTATATACTGAAACCATCTGTGATTAATAATATATATGAATTGGCAAGGATAAAGTAGCGTTTATATACTAATATCTTGAATGTTTTATAAGATAAGTGTTTATTGTCTTATTATTGTTTAAAGCTATATTTCATTAGTTTTAATGTTCGATTTTGAAACTGTTCGATCTGAATATAGAAACAGCGTGTCGCATGCCAACTTACGACATAGATTGTTGTCGACAAAGGAACAAATGAAATATGCTGTAGTCAACCCGATTCGAGGTTTACCTCTGATGCTGACTTTTAACCTTTTGGAAACAAGCTTTATAAAATTCCACTTTAATTTTCTTCGGTGAAAGGTTATTATTTTTTCTTTAATGTACAGCACAAATTTGAAACAAATTAGTTTTAATTTATTTTACAGAACTCTGGATTTAGAATTGTTTATGGCAATTTTAACATGTTATAACTTATAAATGTTATAGTTTAAAATTATAATTTATGTGAGAGATATTACTGAGTTAATTTAATTTAGACTTTTCATATTAAAGTACCTTAAATGTTTTTCATTGTTATTTAATTCAGAAGGTAGGACTGTTTCATTTTTACACTTCAAATATGACCTTATTTTATGATTCAGCCAATTTCTCGGAGTTTGATTACTCTTTTTTGTGTATAATATAAAATAATCTATTGCTTGCTTGTGATACAGAAATTTAAATAAAATATGAGAAATGTAAGATATTGGATAAATATGCAAAACAAAGTTCACGATTTATGTAGTTGACCATTTAAGTAAATTTATTGTTGGTTGGAAAAGAGAAGTCAATTTCCTGTTTTGATTAGAATATAATCATAATCACGATTGTTTTACTGGGCTGGTGTAGTTTGTGTCAAGATATATGCACATTGACTTTTACGCCCATCACAGCATGTATTTGCTTAAAAGATTTGCAAGGGTAAGCACATAGAGAGGTATCCAAAAATTTTCCAAATTACCAAATTTAAAACAGTAACCACAAATCGGGTATTAAAATTAATAATAAAATTACTACAATTTATTATTCAATAATTTATTTATATGTATTTTTTACATTGTACAAATCTTAATATGTTCTCCTTCAATATTAGATTATTTTCTTCGTCTGGAAAACCACTCCATGGGTGCCACATTTTACTTCAGTTGTTTACAAATGAAACAAGAATAATGCGATACAACGTTTAGCGAAATTTATATAGTCAAAATATATTAAAAGATTTTAACTGTATATTTCCCGGTTTGTACTGTAAATTTGGTAATCCGCTCCTGGCCGTTCAGGTAAGAAAATAGCCCGGAGTGATGGGTTAACCGAGCTTAAGCAGTTGAAGACAATGTACATTTATCTTGACACAAACTATACCAGTAGTACCATTCAGTATATTTAATTTCAGTTGCCACAATCATCCATCGTAAATGTTTTTCATCGATGAAAATGTTGCCACCATTAGGTACTTAAAGTTTTGAACAAAGTGCACTTTATGCGATAAATATAAATCGAGTTGAAACGGAATCATTGTATAAATAAAAAATCTGATGTGGCCAGCACATTACCTTCCGTCAGTTCTATGTATTTTGTACAAATTTCACACGGAAAGTTCCTTGCTAAATTAAATATTCTATTTCTTGTACGGTAGTTGCATGTATTTTATGCAAATTTCATACAGAAAATTATTATTTTGTGACGTTTTCTATATACAGTGTAATGTATCTGCAGAAATAAAAGATTTATTATTATTATTTCTTGTACATTACCTTAAAGCAGTTGTATGTATTTTATACAAATTCCATACAGAAAGCAAAAGATCCTATACCTATTTCCAGTAAAATTATAAGACGTACACACTATGTCAATTTCACTTGACACTGACATCTTTCAATCAAAATTTTCTTAATATAGTAGCTGTTTCCACAGCTATGGCTACTTTATGAAATTTAATTTCTTTATAATTTTTTAACTCTATATCCATTTAATATTAGGTATAAAATGCAATCAAATCGTATAGAAAATAAAATATTCTTTAATAATTATAATAACATTAAATGTGAAAAAATGATATTTAACATCGTTTTTTCAAGAAAAACTGTTAAAATCTTCAAATGAGGGTACTTCCGGTTGTCCAATTCTAACCAAAATCTAATCAGCTCTTCGCATGGATGTAACGAAGAGAAATACGAAAGAATTATAATTTTTAGAATTTTAGTATGGAAGTTATCGCAGACGAAAATTTTGTTACATACACACACACACACACACACACACACACACACACACACACACACACACACACACGGACACACATACATACATACACACACACACACACACACACACACACACACACACACACACACACACACACACACACACACACACACACACACACACACACACACACACACACACACACACACACACACACACACACACACACACACACACACACACACACACACACACACACACACACACACACACACACACACACACACACACACACACACACACACACACACACACACACACACACACACACACACACACACACACACACACACACACACACACACACACACACACACACACACACACACACACACACACACACACACACACACACACACACACACACACACACACACACACACACACACACACACACACACACACACACACACACACACACACACACACACACACACACACACACACACACACACACACACACACACACACACACACACACACACACACACACACACACACACACACACACACACACACACACACACACACACACACACACACACACACACACACACACACACACACACACACACACACACACACACACACACACACACACACACACACACACACACACACACACACACACACACACACACACACACACACACACACACACACACACACACACACACACACACACACACACACACACACACACACACACACACACACACACACACACACACACACACACACACACACACACACACACACACACACACACACACACACACACACACACACACACACACACACACACACACACACACACACACACACACACACACACACACACACACACACACACACACACACACACACACACACACACACACACACACACACACACACACACACACACACACACACACACACACACACACACACACACACACACACACACACACACACACACACACACACACACACACACACACACACACACACACACACACACACACACACACACACACACACACACACACACACACACACACACACACACACACACACACACACACACACACACACACACACACACACACACACACACACACACACACACACACACACACACACACACACACACACACACACACACACACACACACACACACACACACACACACACACACACACACACACACACACACACACACACACACACACACACACACACACACACACACACACACACACACACACACACACACACACACACACACACACACACACACACACACACACACACACACACACACACACACACACACACACACACACACACACACACACACACACACACACACACACACACACACACACACACACACACACACACACACACACACACACACACACACACACACACACACACACACACACACACACACACACACACACACACACACACACACACACACACACACACACACACACACACACACACACACACACACACACACACACACACACACACACACACACACACACACACACACACACACACACACACACACACACACACACACACACACACACACACACACACACACACACACACACACACACACACACACACACACACACACACACACACACACACACACACACACACACACACACACACACACACACACACACACACACACACACACACACACACACACACACACACACACACACACACACACACACACACACACACACACACACACACACACACACACACACACACACACACACACACACACACACACACACACACACACACACACACACACACACACACACACACACACACACACACACACACACACACACACACACACACACACACACACACACACACACACACACATACAGACATCATCGTAAAAATAGTAAAATCGTATTCTAGGGACCCCAAAACGTGCTTATTCATCAAAAACTCACCACCGAATTTTTTGACCAAAGACAATACCTTCCTTACCTAAAGGTGACGGAAGGTAAAAGCGTTGAAATTTACATATATTTTATTATAAAAATATTTTCGTCAACTTTTTGTATTTTTAAAAGCACCGATGAACCAACTACTGTCTAAGTGTCTACTCTCTTCGCATCTATAATTGTATCGTGGGTGTTTTGTTTGTTTAGTGACCGTACAACGGCCTTGAATATGGTACTGCACGAGACATATGTTCTATCGCGTGTATTACGTATGACGAGGAACCCACGCAGGTTAAAACAGAACTTTTAATATTACAGCATCAGCATGGCATCATGATAGCAACGAGTGATTCTGAATGAACAGATGTGCCGAACTGTGACTTGTTACCAACTCGACAACAACGTATTAATAGGAATCAATGCTTAAAATAGTTTTTAATATGAAAGGGAAATTTTATTGCACTATCTAATGAAAAGCTTTTAGTGCTACACCTAATTTAAATGTGACATATCTATATATTTCTAAACATTTTAACAGACATTTTTTGTAGGACAATCCAAAAACCACAAACACTCTTATTCAGAATAAAATGTAATTTAATATGAAAGGGAAATTTTATTGCACTATCTAATGAAAAGCTTTTAGTGCTACACCTAATTTAAATGTGACATATCTATATATTTCTAAACATTTTAACAGACATTTTTTGTAGGACAATCCAAAAACCACAAACACTCTTATTCAGAATAAAATGTAATGCTGCCACTTTTTACAAAAATGATATTTTCTTACCAATCTAAGCTATGTACCAAGGCAAATGCATAGCTAAAAGACCTACTTTCCTGTTTTGCTTCCAACTAATTCTAAATCTACATGTCTCAATAGATATCGTTAGTCCTGCGCATTATCACATGTACAGGCTGTAAATCGAAAAGTAGAACATAGGCATTTAACATAAAAAATCATTTTTCCTTTGCGCAAACGTTGCCTAATTATTTTATGCAAAAATACTTCAAATAAGTTATAGAGATTTAAATTCTACATCCAAATCATTTGAAACTATTATTGGAACTCTTCATATAAACGTTAAAATTAATTATAAAGTTACAGTTTTTATGAATTTTTAGTCTAGACTGCCATGGACTGTCAGTTTGGACTAAATTTAGTTTTCAATAGTATATTAATACAAATCACAAAATATAAACTATTCTATACCGTATCTGGTGTAAGATTGCAGTGGTGTGAAAATAGATGCAGTTTGATCTTGTTTGATTGGATAATATAGTGGTATTATCCAATCAGAAAAGAAGATCAAACCGCTCCTATCTTCGCATCAATGCAATCTTAAACCAGATACACTATAGTTTTAATTGACATTTATTTATTTTTTGACAAAAATCCATGGCTGCCTAAAGTAAAACCAAAGCACATGTAAACTCTAACTACATAATTAATTTTTACGTTTCTATAAAGAGCTAAAATAATCGTTTTACATGATTTAGATGCAGAATTTAAATCTCTATAACTTTTATTTGAAGTACGTTTACATAAAATAATTAGGTACCGTTTGTGCAAAGAAAAACTGATTTCCCATGTTAAACGCCTATGTTCCACTTTTCGATTTACACCCTATACATGGTTTTTCAAATCGTATGCCCGGATTTTTAATTGCTCTCATCCAGCAACCCTAGGGATTTTTAAACATCTGAATTGTCAGAAACAATTAGTACTGTTTGACAATTAATCATGGAAACGTCCACATTTCTATAATGCATAGAAATTATTCAGCGATATTATGAAAATTCGCGTTCTGTAATTTTTAATTTCGGCTAAAAAATCATTTTCAGCGTCGAGGCTAATTTTTCGCTGAACGATTTTATAAATAAGCAAATATCCGTATATGGGCTGAAGACCATTCACAATACCTATTGCACCCAAAAAAGTCACCGTTTGGTGCGAAGGCATCATCTTTTTAAAACCGTTAAGGATCAAGTATTGATCGTCAATGGTGATAGTTATACAGCAATGGTAAATGATTTTTTCTACAAATCTATTAAAAGTGGGCTTTTCTTTGTTTGTTTTTATCGTTAAAAATGTCATTTTTTGACACCAGTGTTAAAAGTGACAGATCATTGTTACTTTTAACTCTAGTGTTAAAAGTGAATGTCAAAAATTATTAGAAATACAAATGTTTTTTAACACTTATATCATAATTTATAAATAACTATTTTGTTGTCCATTTGCTTGATATGGACCTCCAATACAATTTTTTCTAACAAGACGGTGCTACGTGCCATATAAATGGTAAAATAATCGCTGTTCAGCGGGAAAAGTTCCCTGGATGCCTAATTTCACAAAACGGCGATATGAATTGACAGCCATGACTGATTGAACACCTCCAGACTTTTTTCTATAGGGTTATTTGAAGTCACTCTTATATGCCAATAAGCCAAGGACAAAAGAGCTGAAGGAGAACATACGACGCGAAATAGCCGGTGTAGAGTCTCAAAAATGCCAAAATATGATTGAAAATTTGACTTCTTGTATGCGAGCCGTCAAACGCATCCGTGGTAGTAATCTCAATGATGTTATTTTCTATTATTAATGTCAATGATTATACATTATACTTTAATTAAATAATAAAAGTTTGTTGGCATTTGAATTCGTTTGATATTTAATTGCAAAATCCGGACATTGAAAATGAAAAACCCTTTACGTACTAAAAGAGCTATGTATGTACCTAACGCAATTTGAAGTACTGTTATTAATCTTTTGAAAAATGTTCATATATTTTTTTACCTCCCACTACCCTGGTTTTTTTTTGGGTTTCATAAAATAAATATTGAGCTGATAATACTTAACTACCGTCGATTGCTATGATATTAGTTTGAAATACTGATACACTTACTAGAACTGTTTTGCCGGCATACAGTCAGATTCTTTATTTATTACGTACTCGAACCTTGTAATTTTTTTATTAGTTTTATAATGTGATTATTTGATAATTTGTAAATGTAAATATATAAATAAATAATTATAAATATACCAACACGACTTATTACTGCATTACATAACGGGTTCTCAAAGCATCACTGGTCACAGAGATCACTTTTGTATTATTTGAAAATTGGAAATAATTTCTAGTTTAAAGTGATTACCGGTAAATTGTTCGAATTTTTTTATTAATTAAAAAGCAGCAATTCGGTAAATTAATAAAATTATGTATTTGTAATATGATTGTTAATTATATAATAATATGTATGTATTATGTTGCATTACATGTTATACAATAAAGTTATTTTAACATTATTGTTATACAACTTTCGGACATCCACATCTGCTTATAACTTCTACAATTAATATGAAGAGGTCTAGAGTGTGATTATTTCAAATAAAAGTGAAGAAAAATTAATAGATAGAATACATCCAACATTGCTTTCTAGAATATCGCACCAAACATAGTGTTTGCTCTGGCGATTCTTCAAATTTTTATTTTTGGTAACCCATAACATCTCTATTTCTTTTGTAAGTAGAATAGTAGATTCCTTTAACCATTGTATTTCTTTGCATACACGTAGGTGTAATCAAGGAAACTACATCACCACAACCACACAGACACACACGAAAAGTTTAATTGAATTTTATTAAAATATTATTATGTTTTTAAATGTGGACGCGTTATAACTATTCTTTTTTAAAATATTCTTTGATCATTACCGCTCCCAAAGGGATAAAATATAAATATTGCTATAAACGCAATATTTTGCTATATATTATTTTAGAAATTTTTGAAATAAGTTACAAAATATGGTTATATTATCTACCATCATATATATAGCATATGTGGACGGGTCTTTATACAAGTTCCTGCGGGTGTGAGTTGCCACGTTTGCTTAACCAGATCGTAAAATCGAATTATATTTTCAGATAGAAAAAATCAGAGGAAAAGAACCAAATCAAGCTTCTTACACCTCTGAATTACTACTTACTCAAATATGTTGATAAAATATGATACGAGTATTGTACGCCAAGTAAAATTTGGAATACCAGGAAGAGTTATTTAACAGTGATAATTTTAACATGCATATTTCATCAAAGTGTAGTATTTTCAAATATTACGCGCACTTACAAAACCCTCTGTATGTTATATTTAATTTTGCTTTGAAATTCTAAATAAGATTGTATAAATAACTTATTGTTTTTCTACCTTTATCCTGATGCAAGAATCCCTTTGCCAAGCATGCCTCAATCAACATCTCGCAAGGTGCAGAATAATAACACCCAGCCAAATTCCCCTCTCCGTACGCTATCGTAGCTCTATCTATACGTCAGTGAGTTCGCGATGACGAATGCTCTGCGTTCGACTTCGACCGCTCGCTCACTCATTTCGGGACTCGTTCAAGGCCAAGGAGGATTTATTGCTCTCGTGGCCTTGACAGTTTCACGGTCCCACGTGCTGAAAGTGAATCTGGCAGGGCTTTTTGCAAACAGCTGACATAAAAACTATTTCCAGAGATTAGGTCGGCTTTGTGAAGTTTAGGGACGGATTGTGTAGATGAAAGTTTATTCCTGCTGAAATATCGTGTGAGGAATTTATTATTTCCAAAGTTTACTGGCTTGCAATGTGCTTTTTAATAGCGTTGTATAAATGTAAATTTTTAAAAAGCAAATAGCGCATTATTTTTTTCAATAAATATATACTACTGTAATAAATAATAATAAACAAAGAAAACAAAAAAAAATCATTACGTGTAAACAGAGCTAGGCAATACTTGCAAGAAAGGTACTTTATTAGGCTTGCAAATACTTTCAGTACTTCAAGTACTGTACTTGAAGTACTTACTATTTATAGTACTTTGTACTTGACAAAGTAAACCTATTCACATGTACTTGGTACTTAATACTTGGAAAAAATACTTGAAGTACATTGAAAAGTACTTGAAGTATTTTTAAATACTTGAAGTATTTTAAATGTACATGAAGTATTTTAAATGTACTTGAGGTATTTTAAATGTGCTTGAATTATTTTAAATGTACTTGAATTACATTAAATGTACTTGAAGTTCGATGAATAATTTAAAAGTTTGTTTGTCAGGGTTCCTTTTGCAGTGGTGTGATATTATTCCTGTAGCACATAATCATGTGAATTTCATTAATAAATATATTTTCAGCGATAATATGAAAATAAAGATATATTTGCATTTTTTTTGGCATAAATAAATAAATTCTAATCTGCATACTGCATATACATATATAATGTTTGTATTACCTAACTACAGCGCTGGGACTTTGCCGTATCGCTTTTGCGAACTCATGACGTAAACATGTCATTCTAATATCTCGGTACAGCTTCTCGTATCGTTAGGCGATCATATGACGTCAATTTTACGTTGTGAGATCGCTAGGTGATATGGCAGTCCCAGCGAGGAACTCTTGTTTTAACATTTTTGTCAATAATCACCTTTTAAGGTCCATATAATCAGAAAAATATGAATTATCTAAAAAAGTACTTGCACCCAAATTTACAAGTACTTTTCCAAGTACTTGATACTTTCAGGTACTTTAGACACTAAAAAAGTACTTGTACTTCAAGTACATTTAGAAACATCAAGATACTTGGTACTTGTACTTCAAGTACTACTTTCCGGTACTTTGCCCAGCTCTGCGTGTAAATATGAGTACGATTCTAATTTCAACCTGTTGAGAACAGTTACTTGTACAAATAAACAAAAAATATTTATAAGTAGTTACATATTTTATTTACTAGAATTTAATAGAAATTTTAAAGTATTGGTTAGAAAACAATTGATTTCAGTACCTATACCAAAAATAATAAATGAATATCTATCAACTGTCGTAAACGAAAATGGTTTGACGAAAGACAGATACCGAATGACAGCTAATATTGTAAAATATGAAGAGAAAATTTGTTTCTAGCCACGAAATTCTTTTTTGAGAAATACATCCAAATGCGTGTGCGTGTGCGTGTGTGTGTGTGTGAGAGAGAGAGAGAGTGTGTGTGTGCGTGCGTGTGTGCGTGCGTGTGTGTGTGTGTGCGTGTGCGTTTGCGCGCGCGTGTGTGTGTGTGTGTGTGTGTAACAAAATTTTCGTCTACGATAACTCTCATACTACAATTCAAAAAATTATAATTCTTTCGTATTCCTTTTCGTTGCATCCATATGAAGAGCTGATTAGATTTTGGTTATAATTGGTCGACCGGAAGTACCTTAATTTGGAGAATTTAACAGTTTTTCTTGAAAAAATGCCGTTAAATATAACATTTTCACATTTAATGTTATTATAAATATTAAAGAATATTTTATTCTCTGTACGATTTGATTACATTTTATACTTCATATTCAACGAATATAGAGGTAAAAAAATTATAAAGAAATTAAATTTCACAAAGTAGCCAGCTTTGCTATAAACATGGAAACATCTACTACATTAAGATAATTTTAATTGACAAATGCCAGTGTCAAGTGTAATTTGCATAGTATGTTTGTTTTATAATTTTACTGGAAATATATAGAATCTCTTACACGAAACTTTCTGTATGGAATTTGTACGAAATACATAGAACTGAGTGAAGATAATGTACCTACTGGAAATATGGATCATTTACAAAAAACTTACTGTGTGTAATTTATACAAAATACATAGAACTGACGGAAGGTAATGTACTGGCCCCAACGTCAGATTTTTTAGACAAATAATCAAAAAGTTGAATTACGCTGGAAATGGTTATGAGTAAATTGTTTTTATTGTTTCGAATGTAATACTTACTATTGAATTTATTGGCAAAATAAAAAAATCTGATGTGGCCAGCACATTACCTTCCGTCAGTTCTATGTATTTTGTACAAATTTCATACGGAAAGTTCCTTGCTAAATTAAATATTCTATTTCTTGTACATTACCTTCCGGCAGTTGCATGTATTTTATGCAAATTTCATACAGAAAATTATTATTTTGTGGCGTTTTCTATATACAGTGCAATGTATCTGCAGAAATAAAAGATTTAATATTTTTATTATTTCTTGTACATTACCTTAAAGCAGTTGTATGTATTTTATACAAATTCAAATTCCATACAGAAAGCAAAAGATCCTATACCTATTTCCAGTAAAATTATAAGACAAACACACTTTGTCAATTTCACTTGACACTGACATCTTTCAATCAAAATTTTCTTAATATAGTAGCTGTTTCCACAGCTATGGCTACTTTATGAAATTTAATTTCTTTATAATTTTTTAACTCTATATCCATTTAATATTAGGTATAAAATGCAGTCAAATCGTATAGAAAATAAAATATTCTTTAATATTTATAATAACATTAAATGTGAAAAAATGATATTTAACATAGATTTTTCAAGAAAAACTGTTAAAATCTTCAAATGAGGGTACTTCCGGTTGTCCAATTCTAACCAAAATCTAATCAGCTCTTCGCATGGATGTAACGAAGAGAAATACGAAAGAATTATAATTTTTAGAATTGTAGTATGGAAGTTATCGTAGACGAAAATTTTGTTACACACACACACACACACACACACGGACACACATACATACATACATACACACACACACACACATACAGACATCATCGTAAAAATAGTAAAATCGTATTCTAGGGACCCTAAAACGTGCTTATTCATCAAAAACTCACCACCGAATTTTTTGACCAAAGACAATACCTTCCTTACCTAAAGGTGACGGAAGGTAAAAAGATATATCATTCCATATAAAATTAAAAGTAGCACCGCTTTGAAAAACAAATAGTTGGTGGTTGTCTCGGGAAACTTCTAGATACCAAATTTTGTAAAATTATATCAAACTCGTCGTCTGACACCCTGTTATGTTTTTTTACTTATTTTTTTTTTTGTAAAATATGTGTATCTGTTAAAGAAATAAACAGTATTCTTTCCTATGCGGAAATATGTATTATGTATGTATACATTTTATGCACATAACAAATACACTAGAAGATGTAACACCAAAAGCATTATTGCCAAAATAATATTGTTACATCATGCTGCACAGCATTAAGAAGTGTTTTAATGAAGTGACAGGTTGCCAATTGCATAATGGATGAGGTTTCGAGTAAGGCCAAATTCTTTTCTGCCAGTACGCTGACTCTTGTAAACACAAGACACTACTTTCCTATACTCGTATGCATTGTGTCACCGCATAATTTACTTTTGAAACGAAGTGTTGATTGTTGATATTCCGAATATACGTATTGGCACCTACACACATTTTTTATTTTTGACAAGAAAAATAACCTGCGATAAATAACGTACTAACAAAAGTTTTGAGAAAAAGTTTAGACATCCTCATCATTTTTTTATTGAAACATTGACATAAGGGGTTGTTCCTATAAACTAAGGAGATAAGAAATTTAATTTTTTAACTCTGATAGGGGACCATTATCGTCAATGCAACGCGGTTTTTTAATATCTTGTCTCATTTGTCCCTGAACGATATTAAATCCACTTCCCGGATCGTCAGAAAAATTCTTGGTTGTAACTATTGTTCTTTTGGTATTCACTGCTATTATTGTATACTTTTCTTCTAAGAAAAGTTCGAAACTGTTCAATCAATTGCACCTTGCTCTCTCTCTTTCTATCTCTCTCTCTTTTTCTCTCTGTTTTCTATAAAATGTTGATTTCATAATGTTCTGCATCATCTGAAGATTCGGTAAAGCTAGGCGGCTGGGCCACAGTCTATTTGGTTACATTATTTCTTTTTCGAAATTTTAAATAATTTTTGACAAAAGTTCTTCTAACAATCATCTTAAAATTCTAAATTGTCAAGTTATTTTGGCAATGTTCTGACTTTGTTTTGAGTACTTTGAATCACTCTGCTGATTCCAATTGGGGGCAAATGTTCAAGTCGCTCAGGTTTGGTAAATTAATACATACTATACATTCTTCACATTTCCGCATATTTCGGTAAATAGTCGTTTGTCTAATATTTTGATCCCCAGAAACGTTAATAATTGCACGTATCGGCTATCTGTCCAACTAACCTTGAGACAGATTTTCGTATTTCAAGTTTGTATAACATTTTTTGAAACATTTTCTGGCAATATTAACATGGTATATTATAAAACAACTATTATATATTTATTATATCCGGTGACAAGTAGATTAGACCATGTTTGGAGCGAAAATTTTTTATCAAAAACTTTCGTTACATACATAAAATCACGCATTTCCCACTTAGTGGGTTAGCGCAAACCCAAAACAAAAATAATAACATGAACCACAAAAATAATCACTCTCTTGCAACAACATTCTTACTAATCTGACATCATACAACAAATATTCCTCACTCTTAACATATTAAAGTGACTGATTTTCGGTAGCGAAATACCGCAACCGAACCACAATAATAATTACGAAACAATCATCCTTCGCCACACATTCCTGTCTAAGCACATTTTTTTCGCATCGGCCACATTCATAATCGCTCTTCTTCTCTTCCCACTCGGAAACTTGTTTTCTTTTAGCACCTTATCGATCACATCCATCCACTTTACACACTGGACGGCCACGCAATCGAACACCCTCAATTTCACCAAGATATATACGCTTTACAAGCCGTTCACTTTTCATTCTCTCCACATGACCAAACCATCTCAACTGGCTCATTCCTACTCTCTTAACAACATTCTTCCTAACCATACATTCTTCATTCACCAAATTATCCTTCACGCGATCCCGTCTTACATATCCACATACACCACGTAAATACATCATTTCTACAGCAGTCACTCTCTTTTTATGCTTTCCCGTCTATACCGAGGTCTATACCCAACATTCGCTTCCATACATCAAGCAGGCACTAGCACTCCATTATACACACTTAAACGAGCTTCTCTAGATACGTTTACGTTTCGAGCAAACGTACCCAGAGCACTCATTACCTTACACCCCGTACTCACTCTCCTTTCAATTTCTCTATCTATTCGACTATCCCTTGACATCATGCTACCCGAATATTCAAACTCATTTACTTGCTCCAGTTACACTCCATCCACCAACACATTGCACACAGTCACCAATTTACTCCTTTCAAATACTAACACCTTGCATTTATCAACATTCAACTCCAGATTCATATACTTCTTCCAACTACATGTATTCTCTCTATCATTATTCTGAGTTGCTCTTCATTTTCACCTAAAACAACTACATTATCCGCATACGCTAACGCAGGCACAATACTTTCACCGATTTGTTCACCATCCATTTCACTCAATGCTCTCCGCAACAACACATCAATATACATACGTTATGTATAATTATTTATTTCTTTTTCAAGACGATTTAAGGCCAACGCGCACTTCAGCGGCCGAAGCGAAGCGCGGCGAAGAGAAGTTTTATCATTCAATGTATTCTTATGTGTATACGCGTATTTTAGAGCAGCGAAGAGCAGAGAACTAGGCGAGTATTCACATAAGAATACATTGAATGAAAAAACTTCTCTTGTCTGCGCTTCACTTCGCCGCTCTTCGCGTCGCTCAAGTGCGTGGCGACTTTTATGCTACTCATATTAGTACTTCTTATACTAATGGCAAAGATACTTCTTTAAAGAATATTTTATAGAAGATGAAGAAATTTTGGCCTTGAATAGGATGAAGTACAACATTAAATATGCATCATGTTATTCTTAAACACTCAACAAAACTGTCGTCGTTAATTTAAGAATATTGTATTACAAATGTGTTATTTTTCAAATAAATATTTTTCATTTTCAAAATCCAGTAGTACAATATTTCTTAGGTTGTCTCGTTATTTTGTAAAATATTTATTCTAATTATTTACGAGCAATGTTTTATAAGTATAATCTTTAATTGTCAGCAAATAGTAAATCAAGTAATGCACATGCGTCGTAAAGTTCGGATATGAGCATAAAAATATTATGTGAGTGCAAAGTTTATTTATTTCTGCTTACTGACTGTTGACAATCTCGTTTATAATAAATGTACCTACTGCACGACAATTTCCTAGTTTTTGTAAATAATGTTCTATATTTTTGGTTATTTATTACCCCAGATGTTTTTAACTGAAAAATGCTTAAATATTTTACTACAAGTAAACAACTTTATATCTTCATGTCATGTTTAATTCCAAAACAAATTCTAGCAATTGACGTAGTAAATTATGCACATGCTTTAAAAGGATATTTTCATTTACTTAATACGTCATCTCACGATATGACGTTTACAGTTTTAAATTCTTTGGTTCAAAACGTATGCCAGCCAATACTATAAAAACTTTACAAATGGTGTTCAAATGTCAAACTCAAATACCTCGTTTAATTAAATTATTTTTGTAAAGTGATCTTTTTGTGAAGCTTATGTTGATGACACATTATCATTCATTTGAATGATGGGGAATAAGAAAGAAGAAGAAGTGATCTCCGTGAATGATGAAATTTTTGCGGGCCTCTACTTTCTCGACATTTACAATTAGTCACGGCTAATTTCATTCGTGACAGCACTGTAAACAACTTCACTTTATTGTATATATTCGGTAAAAATTACATCTTTCACGCATCACTACTTCTTCTTTCTCATTTCACCATCATTCATATGAATGATAGTGTGACATCAGCTTTACATAAAGTTTAAAACTCGTTTGTTAAACATGTACCTAACTATAGGATTTGATATTGTTTTTAAATTTTAAATATGTTGGAAGAATAGTACATTTTGCCATTTTATTGTTTTTTAAATTTATTTTTACCTTCCGCTACCCTTTGTTAGGGAGGTATAGGGATCGTGCTAAAAATCGCATATCGAGATTTTGGTAAATGACCCCTAGAATCCGATTTTAACATTTTCACGATGATGTATGTCTGTGTATGTGTGGATCCTCCACTCTAACTCAAATATTATCATTCCCAAAATTTTGAAGCCTTGTATTTCGAACTTTTTCTGTAATGGAAAGAGCCCGTTAGATTTTGGTGAAAATCGGTTAACCGGAAATGGCACTTTACTAGAAGCTCAAAATAGTGTTTCTTCGAAAAATACCTTTAAATGTTATTTTTTTGAGATTATTGTTATTATAAAAATTAAAGATTATTAAATTTTTTATAGATTTGCATTAATACTTTTTCTATATATTTATCGATAAATTTATAAAATTATCTAGAATTTAAATCCCAGAGCCTACGCTTTACTCAAACCAAGACTCAAACAAAACGCAGTTATTCAAATGTATGTAACTGACAGATAAATGTCACTATCAAAGAACTAATCATTTCAAAATAATATTAATAGTGTTTTAAAAAGAAAAAAGTAAATATCTAGAACAATATAGAATAGGAATTCAATACAGCTTCCAGCATAAGTAAATATGTAAGTGTGTATTTAGATTAATAAAAATTAACGATTCACAAAAATGTTTAAGCTAATCCTCATTTTTGGATTAGAGAATTCTGTTCTATCCCGGTATTTAAAATTTAATCTTCATTTTATTATAGCTCCGGTATCTCAATGGTTAGAGCAACACCTCGGGGCTCTGGGTTCGAATCCCACTAAGGCATGGATGTGTGTGAATGTGAACCCACTTTGTAGGTGTTTTAATCCTGTTGATAGGTTTAAAAAAGGTAGTTACTTGGATTAGTTAATCCAAAAATAAGGATTAACTTAATCTTTTTTGTGACTCGGGCTGTAAATGGCGGAAGGTATTGTGTTGGCCACACCAAATTTTTTACATTACCTTCAATGTAGTCCTTTTTTAAGTCGCTATACTTAGTTGGTTTATAGCTGCAATGTCATTTTCCCGGTCTTATAAAATGCTTCGTTGTGCATGGTCTACAAAATACTCCGTTACACCCACTGATCTCTATACATAACTGGATACCGTTCCCAATGTTAAGCTAGCTGTTAAATTAGTCACAAAAGCTTTTGTGATTAATTTAACACCGCCGTGTAGGAGGATTTCGACACAATTGGCGTTCTTTTTGAACAAACATAACATACGAAATATTGAAATTATACACTCAAAGGTATTTTTAAAATTTGTAGTATTTATTTATGTAATAATAAAGGTTAATAATAATAATTAAAAATTTAAACGCAATAATTTTTAGAGGAAAAAAGGATTTTTTTAAATATGCTTCAATGACATTATTTCTTGTTCAGTCTAACATTAAATAATAAATGAATACTGTAAGTAACAAATAATAATTAGAATAATGCTATTTCATTGAAAATTAAACACATTTTTAATAAATTATTTTAAAATTAGTACCTAATATATTTATGTTTAAAATAAATATTATGTTAAATTAGAGAAGCTTGTATTGTCGATCCCAACTATAATCATCAAAAGAACTGTTACCTGTAAAAGAAAAAGGTAATTGTTAAACAAAAATATTCAATATTAACTTCATTTATTTAAATTTAGAACATAGTTTTAGTTAATTTCAATATAATTTTATAATTTTATAGAAGATTTCAAGTAGTAAAAAAAATGTTATTTCATTAAGAACTGTCTGTTTACATGTGGAAAGAAAAAACATTGTACAAGAATAACGTCATTCAAAATTTATACATTCACATAGAAAAGTAAAAATTGCATGTTTTGAAAAAAGAACACTGAAATATTATTGGAAAAATAAAAATTGTTTAAAACTGGGAAATTTCTCGATTGTGGTATAGGTTAAGTGTTAATAATTATTACTCGAAATCTGCCATACAGCAATTACAGCATTTATTCTTACACAACCAACTTTTCAATCGTTCAAAAATAATATATTGTTTTATGTACTATTTTGTAATATTATTTTTCATTCTGTCATTACTTGAAATGAATATTAACTATATTACATGCAATGTTATATAGAGTGAAATAAATTTTACGCACTTGTGGAAACTTATTTTATTATTATCACGTTTTAAACCACAATAAAAGCAGACAAATTCATTTAATTTTAAAATTTTACAAAAACAGAAACATAACAACTCGCACAAAAGTTAAACTAACACTGAAACTAGCGCTGATGTGCCGAAATTCTCCAACATGGCGGCGTTCAATTTGTCACAAAACGCTGTATTTAACATGGCTGCTATACTATCCAGATATGTATAGAGATCAGTGGTTACACCAGTGGCGACTCGTGGGTTAAAGGTATAAGTTTTGGTTTATCAAATTTGCTAAATATATGTAGTATGTATTTTCCATAATATTTACTGGTATAATTGCCCTGGATTTGGAACAATGTAATTGTGGTAATTAGTAATATGTATAAGCTTTTTAGTTTTTTAATTTCTTGAATTGCAATACTGTCGCTACTAGACTGACGCGTTGAGCGTTGGTCATTGACGGTGTGTAAGCGAACCATATTGATCTGATTGTCTTCGTCTACCGCAAACAAAATTACAATTCGTTTGTCTCTGTCTAACGCATGGGCTTTTATATGCACCGTATAAAGCAATATTCCCTTCACTTCCAAAAAAACTGAAGTAATCTCTGATAACCCAGCCACAGCCATTGTTTTTAAGGAGGTAGTGAACCCTTACACTTCCACTGTTTCTATTCGACTGTTGCTTAAAGTCATGCTAATAGTAAAGAACCTATGTCTCATCGGTAATATAAAAAAGCCTATAAATATATTAAGATCAGCGGCATAACAGAGCAGCAATTGGGAACACGTTTATGATTCAACCATCAGAAGCCGGGGAACCCACCTCGAATTTTTTTGTCTTTCTTAACTCATTCGTCATTTCTCGCCTTTTTACCTACAACTTCACAGGGAAACTAATCATAGTTGACATAACCTCAAAAAAGCATGCGTCTAGTACTGCCCTTGTTGTATTAGACCACGAACTTTTTAATTCACCTCGTATATCAATTATACTATATCGATTGATTTATTTTCAAAATTATAAATTTATAAATCTGATGTGGCCAGCACATAACCTCTCGCCAGATATTTGACTTGGTTGTACGCATAAAACAAAAAATATTTTTAAATACAAATACATATATTCATGTCTCACTACAAAATAATTCTCACAAATAATTGCAAAATTTATGGGATATTTTAATATAAATTATGCACAATATATACATTTTCTTTATATTCAATATCCTGAAATTTTCTTTTTCTACTTTCCTTTTCTTTTTCTTTATATTCGTCATTTTTTCGCAAATTTCTTTTATATTCCTTTTTACGTGTATTATTTTGCGTCGTTGACTTTTTTTATTTTCATAATCTTCATAATGATGTACAAATATTTTTGACAGTGGCATACAAATATTTTTGACAGTGACATTTATGTGTCAATTACAAACATTTGAATTTCTTGCCTTGAAGTAATTTGATCTGAGATTTTTTACATCAAATTATTTTATATGCATTTCTTTATCTATAAATCTATAGAAGATATAATAATGAATTTATATTTATCGAATAAAGAATTTAACGTTCTTTAATATAAGTATTTACATAAATTTTCGATAATTAATATTTAGATGATGTTTTTCTTGTAACTACTACTTCCGGTTGTCCAATTGTTACCAGAACTTAATCAACTCTTCCCATTATTGTTAGATTGAGGAGTCCGTAGTTAAAAATGTCTAAAGTCTTATAGTATTTGAGAAATCGTGGATCCAACATCCACACACACATCCACACATACATACGGACATCATCGTAAAAATGTTATAATCGGATTCTAGGGACCTTAAAACGTGCTTATTCACTAAAATCTGGATATGCGATTTTTAGCATGAATCCAATACCTCTCTTAGCGAGAGGTAAAAAGAGGATGATTGTGAATAATAGTTTATTATATACTCAGGGACTAAAGTGCATATTTAATTCTGTGGGTGAAGTTTATTTTCCGAGCCGAAGGTGAGGGAAATAATCACCTGAGGGATTGAATACACTTTAGTCCTGTGGTATATACGCTATTTTTCGCACTCCCGTATCAAATGGAACCATATTAGTGTAAAACAAATTAATCTCACAATTTGACAATACAAATGTCAAAAATTTTGTTCAAATTTAAAATCAACGCCTGCTGAAAATGTAGTGCAGATACGAATAAATAAATTATAGTAACTATATGATGTTATGGAAACATCTTGTTTATTTTTACTTTAGTCCCCCAGGGATTTTTTTCATATTTAATCCCTCTGGGACTGAATTTGAACTTTAGTCCCTGAAATGAGTGATTAGAATCGCTCTTTAGTCTCGGGAGTGCGAAAAATAGTATACATACCTCTGTGTGAGTTTCATCACAGCCTCGCGCTGTATGCATTAGCCCTCGGCTGTAATGAAACATATCCCACGTAGGGTGTAATATACTATTTCCCACTCCTATTAGCGACGTGATGGAAGTATTGCCTTTACTTCCCTGAGCAGCTGGACTTACACCCCTCTTTGAAATTTCAACAGAAATATAGCTATTTTAAACTTGCTATCGCTCGGGTGCAAAATCGTCCTCGAATGGTAAATGGTACTTACATCCCTTGTAGCATAAATAACTAATAAACCAGTTTCAGAAAGAAATTTGTAGATAAAAAATTATCTACTTCAACCAGTAAAATTACCAACATTTTCCGGATTTGATACGTAATATACTATAATGAAGCAAATTGAATTCATGTCTCGTGTTTTGCAAGAATGTTAAATAAATTCATATATTTGTCGGTATTATTTTCAATGCCAGGAATCATGTACAGTCTTTTTGATTCTTTATAGTAATAGTGAGGAATATAAAGTTGTTAATGGAAAAGTATTACGTTCTGTCATTTCTGAATATTTACTTTATGCAAATCTAAAGTGTGTAAACAAAACTACAAATAATGTACAATATACTGTTGGAATAAAACATTAACGATAAATTTAACTGCGCTCTTAACTATTAGAATGTCTATTCACATCTTGAAAGTTGAAACGCATTTGCAGTATAAAAGGAGCGCCACTTAGCGCATAAGGTTTATTTATTTTGTTGTTATTTCCACTTTCCAGTTGTTTGCAAAATGTTTAAATGTTTTTCTTTTCAAACATCCATAACAGTAAATGATGAACTTTGTAACAATCCATAACAGTAAGTTATGAACTTTGAAATCATCTTATGAGAAGAAGAAAAAAACTTGTTCTATGATTCACATATTTAAATGAATTTATGTAAAATTTAATCTTGAATTATTAATACTAGATAAATTTGAATATGATGATATCAATGTAAACAAGAAATTATTGCAAAAAGGTAATGCCAATGTATAAGGTTATTTTGGTTTATTTTATTTTTAGAATCATAACTAGGATGCTTAAAATTTAGACTAATTAAAATTTAAGATTATTATGAAAAAAATTATGTTTATTTTGATTTTTTGTCTATTTTAAAATATTAAACATCGAATAGAGAAAAGAATGAAGAAATTATTAAAATACCACATGAGATGAAAAAAGTTAAAATACCAGCGAGGGTATTGCGGCAGAAATGGTTATTTGTTTACCACGGGTTTAAACCTGAAATTAACTCTGCAGGACGAGGCTAAATATTGATATTGCCGCCCGAGGTAAGCGAGGGTTGCAAGTTGCGACTAGATGTTTGCAAAGATACTTTCAGCTGTAAGTATACACATTACTTTTTATACAATCAGAAAGATTAATTGATTTTCAAATGTAATTAATAAAAATTATGTATATTAGCACATCTATGACCGCTGTGGACAAACTTTGTAGAAACTTAAACAGCAGGAAAAAAAATCGACACCCACAGGTACAAGTGGAACCGAATATATATATATATATATATATATATATATATATATATATATATATATATATATATATATATATATATATATATATACAGGGTGATTCATAAATACTGTAAAAAAATTAAGGGTATATAGTACTGACCAAAATGAGCTTAATCAATCCATAGTTTCCGAGATTTGAGGCAGTGAAAAATGAGTTTTTACAGGGTTTACGTCTGCTATCTCGAAAACTATAAAGCTACGACTTTGATTAAATGGGATTTTTTGTTTACCTTTCAGAGGTCATCTTAGACGAGCTTTTATTTTTTTAAAGAAAATCAAATAGCTACTATGTTAAATGTTGTGGCGACCTTGGCCAATATTTAATTTTCAAATAACTTCGTAACTATTAGAAATTGGGAAAACGTTTCATAAAAAATTTTACTGACAAAGAGAAAATTTTGTTCGATCACTATCTTTGTCAGTTTTTTCGATTTTTCGCTTTTCTCGGAAATAGTTGAAGATCAGTCCTATGTTGATTAAGCTTTTTCACTTATTTTGGTCAGTACTATATGCCCTTAAATTTTTTTACAGTATTTTTGAAACATATATATATATATATATATATATATATATATATATATATGTAAAATAATTAGAGGAGCAAATAACTGCACATTAAGATTTTATCATTGAAACCCCTATGTTGCGTCGTCCAAGTCACCACCCTGTATATATATATATATATATATATATATATATATATATATATATATATATATATATACAGGGTGGTGACTTGGACGACGCAACATAGGGGTTTCAATGATAAAATCTTAATGTGCAGTTATTTGCTCCTCTAATTATTTTACAGGAAAATTATATTGAGATTTTTGTTACAGAAAAAAATAATGCTTCCGAATATGTTATTGTTTATAATTTTTCAATTTCCGGAACCGTAAAAATAGTCGAAAACAATAATAACATTTTTGCAAAAATCATTGATGTCATGGAACAAAAATTTTAACAAAAGCGCAAACATCTGCCATATAGATTCTTCAAGTTTAAACATTAAAGAAATCTTAAATTTCGTTCTCGTCAAACTACATTGTAGTAATCAACTAAGTATTACATTATTGTCATCAACTGCAATAAAAATGTTTTCATTTTACTCGTTTTGAAAATAAGTTTAAACGTCGATAATCTATTACAGATGTTCCATGGCATCAATGATTTTTGCGAAAATGTTAATCTTTTCGACTATTTTTACGGTCCCGGAAATTGAAAACTTATAAACAATAGCATGTTCGGATGCAATATTTTTTTCTGTAGCGAAAACCTTAATACAATTTTGCTCTAAAATAATTAGGGGAGCAAATAACCGCACATTAAGATTTTACCATTTAAAGCCCTATGCTACGTCTTCCAAGTCACCAAGTTATATTTTGAAAGGTGCATGGCGATACACACGGAAATTGTGAAATTATTATGGTTCTCTGTACGATATTAAATTTGCCCAAAATCAATGTTATACAAATTAAAAGTGAGAATAAATAAACACACATTCATAGATCCATTTACCACAAGAATAATTATTGCTATTGGTATCGATAGATCGATAAGAAAATTTCTCTTTATGAGACGGTTCAAGTCAAGTCAATTCACTGTTGTAAATGTTAAAACAGGCTATAAAAATAAATGTTACATGGAGACAAAAATAATTTCAATACTTCCTTACAAGAGACACATGGAAACCATATACTTAAAACCATCTTTTAGAATGACATACATTAAACGTGTTTATTTTTAAAATTTTGTTTGTAGTGATATTTACGGATAACATCCTTTTCCGTCCGTCTACAATGTATTTTGATGCAAAACTGTATCCTCGTGTATCCTAGAGCAAAATTTAATGCCAGATCACATTTCTCCGCAATCTTTCAATCCGTATTCAATACTGTCATTATAGTTCTCACAATTTCCAATTCCATGGAACATAAACAGCATTTTTGCAACTAGGTACCAATTTGGAAATAGACCTAAAGCAAATCCAATCTGCTAAGCCTGAGGCTCGCAGTTGAATTGATGAAATTTGCATACAAAAAACTTGCACCGGAAAATGTTTACGTCGTCGGTATCGCGGTTAGCCATGGATGAGTGAATAAAAAAATGTTTTGGCTTCAATTGTTTTGCCATCCACGTGCTAATAGACGAAGATAGCTAGAGTGCAAAAAGTGTTATTGGGTTCTGCACAAGGCCAAGGTGAACCAGTTGAAATATTAACATATTTTGCTGGAGTTGTACTGTTCTTTCCTTAATGAGATACTTTTTACATTTTTGTTTCTTGGACAGTGCCGGTTTTACGTTTTTGATAAGTTGTCACTTTTATGGCCTTTTTATACTTTTCGTATGAAAGGTATTCTAAACAAGGAATGGTGTTTTTATATACTTAACAGAAATTATTAATTTTGGATTATATATGAAATATTTTGGCATATGGAAAACAGTTTATGTTTGCCTTCTTGTGCAAATATTTTGAGATAAATTTAATTAAATAAAAAAATCCAGTTATACTGTTTTCCATAACCTTTTTTCTGCAAAATTAAAATATATTATTTAATGAAGCTGGTGGACTTACTGCTTTTACCGAACGATGACACTTTATCTAAATAATGGTCGATGGTGATTGACGACCAATTCTTTATTGCGGAGGAATATATACACTTACATTTGGATATTTATGAACACTTTTATTAAGGACGCGGACATTCATTGAGATTTTATACTAATATTATTTACACATATTATTTACATTTACACTAACTTATTAGCAACTAAACAAATAAATAAAATGTAACATGTTACTATGTAACACAGTGGGCTGCCGTTTATCACGCGTCCAAAACTAAAACTCAGACTACATGGCTTGTCGATATGAGTATCTAATGCCGACTGCCTAACAATGTTATCATTTTCGTAAGAGGATATTTGAGGGAAAGCAAGGTATTTTTGCTCTAATTTTGGCAGTTTCTTTCTTAAAATATAGTCTAATCTAATCCAAGTAACTACCTTTTTTAAAACCCCTCAACAGGATTAAATCCCAATTACAGAGTGGGTTCACATTCACACACATCCGTGCCTAAATTGGATTCGATCCCAGAGCCCCGAGGGCACTCATGACATGAGGTTGCTCTAATCATTGAGTCACCGGAGCTATAATAAAATGAAGATTAAATTTTAAATACCGGGATAGAATAGAATTCACTAATCCAAAAATGAGGATTAGCTTAAACATTTTTGGGAATCGTTAATTTTTATTAATCTAAATATATACATCCCTATATATTTACTTATGCTGGAAACTGTATTGAATTCCTTTTCTATTGTTCTATTTACTTTTTTCTTTTTAAAACGTTACTAATATTATTTTGAAAAAATTAGTTCTTTGATAGTGACATTTATTTGTCAGTTACATACATTTGAATAACTGCGTTTTGTTTGTTTAAAGCATAGGATCTGGGATTTAAATTATAGATAATTTTATAAATTTATCCATAAAATATATAGAAAAAGTAATAATGCAGATCCATAGAAAATTTAATAATCTTTAATTTTTATAATAACATTAATCTCGAAAAAATAACATTTAAAGGTATTTTTCGAAGAAGTGCCATTTCCGGTTATCCGATTTTCATCAAAATCTAATGGGATCTTTCCATTACAGAAAAACTTCGAAATACAAGGTTTCAAAATTTTCTGAATGATAGTATTTGAGTTAGAGTGGAGGATCCACACATACACACAGACATCATCTTGAAAATGTTAAAATTGGTTTTTAGGGACAAAGATAACAGAGTTGAAATATTGTTCCTGAAACTATAATTTAGAAAAGTTTATAAAAAAGTGATTTACTTGTTATTGCTCTTACCCTCGCCTTTTCACAAAAATACACATCCAAGTGGACAAATTCAGATAACAAAATCACACAGATATTTCGTTTCAGAGATATTCGCATGAGAAGGCATATTGATGCGATGCAATTAATTTTAGTTGTAATAATGTAATATGTATGAGTACACAGATATCGGTTAATGATGATGTCATATTCGTGCCGTGCGGCCGATTACCGATTTCTTTTGATTGTTAAAAAAATACTAATTAGTTCCGCGTAAACTATTTGTTTAATAGATGTTTTCAATTAAAAGAGATAGAAAATATACGCAATAGAATCAGCAAATATTAAACCAACAAAAGGCGGGAGTCACTGTTACATACTTTTGATATGAGTTCCATGGCATTTGTTATTTTCAAAATTTAGACGTAGATTATGGGGAAAGTCCTTGAAAACTGTAAAAAACTTCTCATTGGAAGATTTAAAAGCTTTTATTGAAGCCAAAATGTCAAATGATACAAGATTTCACACAGGTATTTAGTGACTGCAATATTTTTGACGTTTCGTTTGACAGCAGTTGCAGAGTTCATTTTTCTTAATATGTGCATCAGTGCATCGATAGAAAGAGATAATAACTGTTAAGTTTTAATATGTATTCCATGACTGGACCAAAGTAATACTGGGAAAACTTGGAGAAAAACAGTCTGATGAAAACGTTTAAAAATTGTTTTATTACAAAGCCAACGTTTCAACACCAAATATGCCTTCTTCAAGGAAATGTAAACTAGGTGAATTTTTTTTTGTAAAATGTTGAATTACAGTATATTGTCAAAATTATTTTTAGAAAACCACACTGTTCATCTTCAGAAAAAACACTTGTTTCAAACGTTTTCATCAGACTGTTTTTCTCCAAGTTTTCCCAGTGTTAAGTTTTAAGTAGTAAAGATCTCTTACTCCTTTACATAAAATCGAGAGATGTGAAAACTGTAGAACATGCTGGTCATGACGTCTTACCGACGAAATTCATTGTTATGGGGATAATAGTGAACGTATCCACTTATTTTTACGCCCTATACTTATTTTGTAAGTTAAATCTTGGAACATCCTGTAGAACCAAATAAGCAAAAACATAATCATTACCGATATCTGCGTATAAAGCAGATTGACATGCCCAGCTATGGGTAATATGCCGTGATAATGTAAACAGGGTAGGCAGTGGCGGCCCGAGACTTTTGAGCGCCTTAGGCGAAAATTGTAAATTGCGCCCCTCATTTATTACAATTTTGTTTATATTATATAGGAATCTTAATCTGAATGAAATTTTTTGAAAATATTTTGGATATTTAAAATACAGAGTTTTTTTTCTTTTGGGTTCTACAGAGTCGCTTTTTTTTTGCTAATACCATATACGGGATTAGTGACGGGAGAATTACTTTCGAAGTCCGTTTGTGTACAACCCGAAATACAATTTAAAACGGCGTCTAGCTTCCTTCCTTAAAAAAATAGAATATTTAATTCAGGATTGCTTTGCCTGTCTAGTGATGGTCCTGTCATTTTAAGATTAAACAATTAAATATGGTCTGTTGTCATTAGTATTTTGGGTTGCAAACAAACGGACTTTCAAAATAACTCTTCCGTGACTAACCCTGTATATAGGGAAAGAAAAAATATTTCTCAGTGTATGTATAAGTCTTGGTATAATTACTTTTCGTTATTTTAATTTTAATTCGGAAAATCTAATTTAACTCTTTAACGGTTCATCCTAGGTAAAAAATATAAGAATTTTGTTTTGTAATTTCGATACGAATTACCGTTTTCAAGAAAAATGTCAAAAACTAAAATATGTCACCTTTTTCCAAATTGGCGAGGGGCTGTTGCATCAGTGTATTGTTCTGTACATGATTCCGTATAAAGGCTTTAGTTGCAATTTTTTATGTTGGGGGTTATTTTGCAGTAGATTTCCTGAACAACAATTACTTCTTCCGTATTTGATATGACAATGTTTTTAATTGATATAATCGCCAACGAATTTAACCTTTCTTCTTTCTTAGTATAACGTAAAAAAATATAAATAGGATTTAATTACTCGTAGTTATAGTTTGCTGCAACTGGAATTGTCGGCATTATGATTAAAGCTACACACTTAACGTGTCAATAAACTTATAATTCTATTTTTAATTTATTTTGCAAAAAAAATAGTCTCAAAAAATATCGCCCTAAAAGCATTTTCGCCCCAGGCGGTCGCCTGGTTTGCCTGTAGCTTGGGCCGGCCCTGAGGGTAGGTCATCATGTGTCGATTGCATGCAGTTTTGGTATCCTTTAAAAAAATATCCGAAGATCTAAAAAGTAAATTAGACATAGTTTAATGTTAATCCGGCACTGTTATTTAATAATTACAATTTATTTTGTTTTGGAATCATAGACTAGTTTATACGCCCTCAAACGAGGGCGCAATTTGGCTTTTATCGCCCGAGGGCCTATAAAGTTGCCAAGCAACAGCTAATAAAATCACATTTTTTGAACTCCGCTACTCGCAAAACTATTCGTATTCTTCTTCGTATACGTCTTTTGACTTTTGTATAACCAACTTGTCCTGTGCAGCCTCAAATTCATCTAATATTTATTTTGAATAATCGATCTTCCATTTTCATTTGACTCTAAATTAAAATTAGTTATTATAAAGATACAATAGAGCTAGAAACCACAGCATACTTAGAATTTGCAACGCCAGCACTATACGATTCCGACTATACTCGTATACCTACTGAATCCGTGAAAAACATTCCCCATGCTACAATCGTTTGATTATGCCCTTAATACGTAAATAACTATTAAAATTTTACAACAGAATGCTCTTGTATAATATACAATTATTTTCAGTGGGAAAGTCTGGTTATTTGGTCGCGTGTTTAAACATGTGCAAATTTTATTGTGGTGTTTTGTTGATTATTTAGGTCAAGGTGAGATCCACGAATTTAAATTTTTAATATTCTGCTTTAATTATTTTACATATATGTATAATTAGACAGTTTTATGTAATACTATCATAAATTTTAAGACAAAATAGAAAAGGTAGATAATTTTGTCATAAAATTCTTTTTTATTAACCTTCAATTTTATTACATTAACCTCTAAACTCTTTTATAATCATATGTTGTTATGTAAACGTTGCACGATGTAAATTGAAGTATGTAAATTTGGATGCTAAATTTTGATTATTAGATTACCTAATAAATATTTACATACATTTTTCCATAGTTATCTTCGAAGTAGATAATAGTGTTTGATTGTTTTTCTCCTTTTATTTAATAGATAATTGAATGATTGAATGCTTTGTTTACATTGGTTTTATTAAACCTGTTCTTTTACTTTTTTTGCTCACATTTCAATTGTATGAGTAAGACAGACAATATGCTATGCAAATACTTACAGGTACATACTTTAGTACTTTATTCTAAGTATACTTCACCTGTCTGCCGCATATAAATAATGAATAAATAAATCATAATATCAGAACAGGACAACTTATTTATTACCTATTATTTGATGTAAAAATCTTATTCTATTTTGCGTCTGTAACAAAGCTGTTACAGCACCCAAAAGAGTTCGTTTATAGCTCATTCGAATGCTGTAATAGATTAATACAATTTATTTTTGTAAGGTTGGTGGGTATAAGAATATCAAAACCTATCAAATATCAAATCTCACTAAATAAACGAACGCAAAAGTAATAATAAGAAGACAAGAAACAGAGTAGTACAGTTATAAAGAAATAGTATATATCGTAGATATTTGATGTTACAATAATAAGTACGTTATTGAAAATCAGACTCGCATCACCAACTGACACAAAATTCCCTAAATTTTTTATTTAAAAAGATCTTAAAAGGTGCAAAATAGCAAAAAAATAGTATAAAGAACTCATTTCATAATTGTCGATTATTTTGTTCGAAGGGTTGGGCAACTCCGCTGCGCGTCGTTACCCAAACTTCTATTTTTTAATTTGCAGCTCGAACACAGGCTGAACGCGACATCCATGACAGCCGTTTAACAAGAGAATACAACACGGGCGCCGATTACGTGGGTGCTCTGGGGCTCAAGCACCCACAGTAATTATTCAAAAGTTAAAAGCACTGATTTCACCAGAATTAGAAAGGTTATGTCAGTCATAAAATATCACTATTTAATCAAAAAATGTTGAAAACAATTGAAAGACATGTGAGCACATGACAATGATCAATACAAGTCGGCCAATACAATAATTCACAGATACGAAACCCAACTTTCTCAGCCCGATTCATAGAACATATAATCCTTCATTAGTCGCGTGGACTTTTCTGACGAGTTTAATTGCGTGTTATGGTCTACATACGTATAGACAGTTTAAATATTGCTTTATAAAATTTGATTTATTGTTTGAAGTTGTTTCTTAATAAAATAAAATGGTAATATTTACATTTTGAATGGCTGCAAAATTTTATAAATATACAAAATAAATGTTATTCGGATAAAAATGGTAAAGTATGTTATTTATACATAACAGCTAATCATAAAAAATAAAATAAACAACTATATAACGAAAAAAAAATTTACATATTGAAATTTTTTATGCAGATATGTAGAGACATGTTTACTTCTAAAATTAAAACAATAATAAACGCCTAAAGTAAATTTAAATAATCTTGGAACGGAAATAAAATATAACACGGTTACTCGCGCGGTCTACAGTCGTATTTACAAAATGTATTTAGCAAGCTAAGGACAACAAGATCCCACCATCACCCACCCGCCCCTTCATCGATGAGCAACCGCACAAATTTTGGAAAGTCGGTGCCCGTGGAGCATAATTATTTTGAAATTCGTATATCTGTTCCGAAAAATATGCTGTGTTTCATACATAAAAATTTACAGATTAAAAATCTATTTTCATACAAAAATATTTAAATTTACGCTTTTGGTGCCACAGTAAAGCTAATTTAAATTATTTTCAGAAAATATAAATACATATACAGGCTGTCCAGCGACTCAATGGCCGTAACTTCAGGGCATATAGTATTGGCCAAAATGAGTAAAAAAAAGCTTGATCAACATAGGTCTGATCTTCAACTGTTTATGGAGTCTCGTGGCTGCGTGCCTGAGTATCTGGTCGCGAATCTGGGTAACCACAAAATTGACCACTGTTGTGCACTCTCCACGCCAACAATGAGTGCACGTGAGGTGACGCCTGGTAAACGTCCGCACGGTACAAATATGTCATCATCATTACCGAAATCTGTGTACAAAGCAGATTGACACACCCAGCAATGGGTATTATGTCGTGATGATATATTTATATTTATTTATTTTTTTTATTTCAAATGTTTCTGAGGAAGACGCCATTTTGTATTAGAATCAAAGAAAAACTATGACAAAGATAGTGATCGAACAAAATTTTGTCTGTCAGTAGATAGACTATAGAAATCATTTAAATTTTTATTAAAAAAAAAACAAAAGTACTTTTTAAGATATTCTCTCAAAGGTTAACAAATAGTGTCATTTAAACGAAGTCGTAACTCTTACAGTTTTCGAGTTAGTTGCAGTAAACTCCGTAAAAACTTATTTTTCACTAAGCTTTTTTACTCTCTTTGGTAAGTACTATATACCCTTAACCTATGGCCATCGAATCGAGGGACATCCTGTATAGAAGATTATTTAAAAATTAACAATACTGCTTCCGACGAAACCGGAAATAAAATTCAAGATCTTTTTACACCAAAAAGAAAGTTCCATTTAAAGTAGCCCCCCCCCCACCTTCTAATTTAAATTGTAGAGGGCTAAAATTAATAATACAGACCTGGTGTGAAAGAATCCGAAATTATATTTTAATAATTAATTTATTTTCACTGCTTTTATAATTTTATGGCAATAAATTATAACCTACTTATCATAAATTAAGTTAAACAAGATAACAGCATAAATATGCACACTGTTTACTGGAAATAAATATAAGTATATGCAAAACATGTAACTTTACTGACAAACACAAAGTTTCTGCAGTGTAATATTATTTTTAACATTAACATATTCTCACTAAGATTATTTACATTTCAACATTTAAAAATCATCAACTTCGTCATTTGAGGGCCTGTTTGTTTTAGGACATCAATGTTCAATATGTAAACCTATAAACGAATTTTTGTTACGACATAATATTACCGCCTCTTTCAAAATTTGGCAGCGGATTACGTGCCACTAATCATGTGTTAATTTTACGAAAGTGTTATTGTAAATTAAAATAAGAACTTACACAATGCTTGAGAAATTTTCGTGAAACACATACAGAATACAGAATATTCATCTCGTATCCAAAGTTAGTTAATTTAAGAGAAATATGAATTACCTTCATATATGAAAAATTTATTATTTTGATTGACTTGAGTGATGGTCAACTGTAAAATAGATGAAGGGTCCAAAAGGAAAATAATCAGACTAGCAGTCTACTGATGCGGGAATTTGATTGGACTTGTTAGTAAAAAAACATATTAAAAGTTCTTAACCCTGGGGGGGGGGGGTCTGGCAAGGGGGGAGGTCAGCACTTCAAGAATCCCCTTTCTTGGTTTTTGGTCCTACGAAAAAAATTCATACATAAAAATTGTAGTTGACAAATTTCCTACATTTTCTGTATTTGAAGTTTGTTTCGATCTCCAACCGTGAACGAATTACACGCTTCTGAAAACCGCTATTTTTGAAAAAACATTATTTGCATCACATTTTTCGCCAAAGTTTTCTCCCCAACATCTCAGCCTTTCACTTAACAAAAAAAAATCTCTTAGAGGAAGCTGTAAAGAATTGAATTTCTTTCAAAATGGTTTATCAGTTTACCATTTTGAAGGAAATTTAATTCTCTATAGCCTTCCTTTCTGAGATTTTTTTGTAAAATGAAAGGCTGAGGTGTTTGAGAAAAAAGTTTGATGAAAAATTTGGCGCGACTAATTGCGTTTTTTTTTTTTCATAAAATAGTGGTTTTTGGAAGTGTGTACCTCGTCATAAATATAGAAAATGTAGGAAATTTTGTCAGCTACAATTTTTATCCATGGAATTTTTTCGTAGGATCAACTGTTTTTGAGATACGAGGTCTGTTAGCAAAGTATCCGACCGTTGGCCGGGAAAAATACTGGCATACCTGGAGCGTTGGAAACCTAATCACCTTCGAAGTTGTCTCCTTGGGACTCCACACACTTATCCCAGCGGTGCCGCCATTGTTGCAAACATTCCGAGAAAGCCTCTTTCGGAATGGAGTTTAGCTTGGCTGTTGTTGCAGCCATAATGTCCTCTCTTGTCTGAAATCGCGTTCCTTTCTTGAGTTTGGGAAACAGCCAGGGGTCGCAGGGGGCTATATCAGGGCAGTAAGAAGCCTGTTGGTCCACAGGAGTCTTGCTCATCGCCAAAAAAACTGAATCAAGGTCGAGGAATGTGCTGGAGCATTGTTGTGATGGAGGCGCCAATTTCCTGTCGACCAAAACTCCGGTCTCTTGTGCCGCACAGCATCACGTAGGCGTCGGAGGACATCCCTGTAGTACCCTTTGGTGATTGTTTGATCCTATGGTGCGTACTCGTGGTGTACCACACCGCGGGAGTCAAAGGAAGCACCACCGATGCGCGGCCGTGTATAAACCGGTTGTACCACTCCTTAATCTGTGTGATGCCCATAGCATCTTCACCGAAAACCGTCTGAATTTGTTAACTGGGGTATTTAATGTAAAATCTAAATGTGAAAATAATGAGTATCGTCATTTAAAACAAAATAAAAAAATCATCATTTCGTTATTCTTTATATAATTATAATAATAAACTCGTATTTTTTTGTTTCCTAGACCGACTTATTTCGCAATTTTTTTTAATAATGACCCATGATTTAGCACGTTTATTAAAGAGTAGAATGAGTTCCTCAACTATTTTTTTAAATTGGTTTTAGGAAACTTGGATATGGGGGAAGCGATCTATAGTTGTTAGAAAATCTTAATTGTTAGTTAAATGCAAACAGTAAATTCGAGTCACATACCTTAAATAAATATATCATCACGGCATATTACCCATTGCTGGGTGTGCCAATCTGCTTTGTTCGCAGATATCGGTAATGATGATGACATATTTGTTCCGTGCGGGCGTTTATCAGGCGTCACCTCACGGACACTCATTGCTGGCGTGGAGTGTGTACCACAAGGGTCACATAACTTGATATATTTTATAACACTTTTCGTTAAAATTAATAAAAAAAACTTTTGATTACTACTAGTCTATCAGTCGACATATCGTATATTAATTGGTTTATTTTCGTTGTTTCGTTATTATCTGCATTTATTTACTTGAAAATGAATAGGTACTGGATTTCAAAAAGGCGATAACAGACGGATTGAAAGTAGTAAGAATTCGGAATTGAGTAGATGTGGTACATAGGGCATTAAAAACCATTAACTTTTTTAAACATTAATAGTCCTTAACTTGCAGTTTTAAGGTCTAGATTAATATAAGTGGCCCATATTCTAATTTATTACTATGGCGTGGAAGACGCAATTCGATATGCTAACAATTTTCAACTTGTATTTAGCTGTAATATCCGAGATAATTTCTTAATTAGAAATATTTATTTATTGTGTAGAAAAGTTAAATAATTCGTGTTCTTAGTAAATAAATTGAGACGTTTGTAGTGTATAGAACATCTATATTGGGTATTTTGTGGCAGAGTTCCCTTTCCGTTTCCCTGGATGAAGTTGTGGACTCCCGAGTGTGTTTGATTAGCAGATAATTTAGAGTTGTTGATTGAATTAAGCCTGATAATGTAATCTGATTCGACCCTTCGCTGTTTACTCTGATCGTGGGAATTGCTAGATTTGTTTAACATGGAGTGCCCGTTAAATAAATGAAATGTTTGCTTTCATATTACATATTGATGTTTAAGCAAGGAGCTTAAATTAATATTCATATAATATATGAAATGCACTAAATTTAGGGTTTAATAATTGAGGCTATTTTAATGAAATTTTGCAAATTAAATTATGAATTTATATTCGTCGGGATTTAACGAATTTATATTTCATATCTATTTATTATATTTATATAACGATTTGAGAATATTGGGTGAAATATTCATATACGTAGGTACATATAATATGACACATTTTATTTTATTTTACTTTACTTTATGCTATTTTATTTTACTTTATTTTATTCTTTAATTGTGTCACGTCCCGGTGAAAGTTATTACTAATTTTAAATTTTGAAAAACTTAATTATCAATAATAATTATTTAATAATTCACCATTAATAAAGTTTCTTGAAACATAAACATTTGTGTAATAATTTATTTACATTTATTTTTGCAACTTTGTAATTATTTTAAATATTTTCAAAAATTAAAAATAAAATATGTTAGAAACATATTTATTGACATTTTTACATCTCATTTATATTTATTTCATATAATTTAGACATGTATATATATATATATATATATATATATATATATATATATATATATATATATATATATATATATATGGGGTCTCGTGGCCGCGTGCCTGAGTGTGAGGTCGCGAATCTGAGGAACCGAGTTCGATCCCGACCGACGCCAAATATTTCTAATTTTAAATGGCACAAAATTGACCCCTGTGGTGCACTCTCCACGCCAGCAATGAGTGCCCGTGAGGTGACGCCTGGTAAGCGCACGGTGCAAATATTTCATCATTACCGATAACTGTGTACAATGCAGATTGGCACACCCAGGAATGGGTAATAAGCCGTGATAATTTTATTTATTTTATGTGTATATATATATATATATATAATTACATGTAATATGTTAAGAAAGATCTGATGATGCTAATGTTATAGCGAAAATAGTTATACAATAAAATATTTTTATATTTTGCGTTTGTAATGACCTTCATTTCGATACGCAATTTTTTGTTTTAGACGGTTGGTACTAGTTGACGTTTCTTTAACCCATTTTTACCTAATTTATTTTTAGTTAATTGACAATTCATTTTAATAATATAATGTCGAAATTATTATTATTATTTTTTTATTTGGGGAAGATTATTTACATGAAAATGTACAAATGGTTACAAATATAATCACAAATTGAGTAAGTAAATGTTGTAGAAGGCGCAAAATATAAAAAATAGTATAAAGAACTCATTTTATAAGACTTTCTTTCGCACTTGTCAATTAAATTTTGACGCGTACGAAAAAAACATGTCTTATAAAACACGTTCTTTAATATACTATTGTGAAACTAAAAAAACCCAGTATATCAATAATTACAATTATTTTATTCTATTTTATTTTAGTTTATTTTATTACAATTGTGTTGAAATTCCAATTAATTGTAAGTATGTGATTTCATATTTTTCCATATTAATTTTTTTTTCCAATTATAAAAATGTATAGGTAAGTTTCGTGTTCGTGCGAATAGACTAGGAAAGTAGGCGGTGCTAAAGTACGCGCGAAATTTATTGGGGTGCAAGAATGCTTGAGAACCGTCGAATAAATCAATATTGAATGAGTCACCATTGCTATATTAATAATTATAGGTACCTGAAAACGTGCTTGTTTACTAAAATCTTATTTGCGATTTTTAGCATCATTCCTATATTTTTCTTATATACAGGATGTTGGGGCGTAGAAACTTACTTTTTATGATGGTGAATAAAATAAAAAGTATTGCTGATAGACAAAATTTATTTTTGGGTAATAAGAAAACATAATTTCAAGTTTTAAATCATGAAATTTTAAACAAAAAATCTTGAAGGTGGTGGCCACCGTTCTCTATATACTGATGTCACCGTTTTCTAAAGCTCCTCTCTACACGTTCCAACATTCGGACTCCTTTTTTTAAGGCGAATAAAATAAAAACTACTGCTGATAGACAAAATTTAGTTTTGGATAGTTAATGGAAGAATGTAATTTCAAGTTTTAAATCATGCAGTTTTAAACAAAACAAATGAAAGTGGTGGCCACCGTTCTCTATACACTGAAGCAACCGATTTCTGAAGCTCTACACGTTCCAACATTCGGGCTATTTAGTGCCAAATAAAATTCTTCAGCTGAAGCAGGGTTGAAGGACGGCGCGCTTGCCCGATCTAACGCCATGTGATATCTTCACACTTGTTCATGAATGTAATTATTAAATTATACAAAAATATGTTTATGGCTTTTGTTTACATTTTATAATATTTAATTTATATATATTTTTTTGTCTGTTTCAGGTGAGCCATAGTCATTTTCATTTCAACTGACAAAAATATTCTAAATCCTTTCGGTAAGAAAAATATTTCTCTTATTTTTTTTAAATTAAATCTGAAATCAATAAATATAATTAGTATTTGTAGTTTTTTCCGCTATAGATGTCCTTAATTTAATGGAACTAAAATATTTTGTTTAATAAAATAAACCATGACCTGTTTAACATTGCTAAAATATCGACAATTCATTAGCTCACAAATAGCTTTGATTGCATATTCGACATATAATCAAGTGACCTTCATACTGTTTGCGTATTAAATTATCGTTTACCGGTTCATAAAAATTTCTATTGCAATGCGCATATTCATTTTATTTGTTTCGAAAATAATATTTGAATTGTTGACATTTTGTATATGTAATAACGGTTAAATATAGAAGAAAAAAAATACTCCATTGTATAAATTTAATTCTTACAGGACAATTATCCATTAGACAAAAACCCTTCGGATAATAGCCTCTTGTCAATAATGGGGGTCATACCACATTTTCCAATTTTTTTTCTGCAAGTACATTTAAGAAAATATATATTTTATATAACATAGGTAAGTTTCTATAGTTTTACAGAAATAATTTTTTAAAGTTTATATAAAATTTCAAATGAAGTAATAATTTTGCGACCGTAGTGTCATCTACCGAGTAAAAATTAAAATACATTTGACGTTTATGTCATTGTGTCTTAGAACCATCCTTGAAACTTTTGGAGTATGTATTGTCTTATACCACATTTCCGTTACATCCTGAGGTATAATAATAAGAACAAGTTGTCCTCGCAGGACGTCACAGAACAATATTGTACAACCATTGTACTCATTTCCAGTAATGAGTGCCCCTGAAGTGACGCCTGGTAAACGCCCACACGGTACAAATATGTCATCATCATTTCCGAATTCTGTGTACAAAGCAGAATGACACACCCAGCAATGGGTAATATGCAATGATGATATATTTATTTTATTTTTTATTTTTATTGAAATATCTAAATCAAACATAAATTGTAATTTATTTATAATTTTTATTTAGCATATTTCTTTATTTGTACTAACTTGTCTAAAAAACAACTTGTTGCAAGGATATTGACGTTACTTTCAAAGTGTTGATTATATGAGGTTATGTTAAAAAAGTGACAGATCTGATTCATGTACACGCTGTCTCATTTTCGATGTTTTTTGAGGTATTTCGAGTAATATTAATGATAGAGTAAAACCGTTTGCTCATTCCATGGTCTACTTTTCGAGAAATTTTTTATCTTCTTTTGTTTCTGATCTAAGGCAAAAACTCGTTTTTCGTTCATTTCAAAAAGTATCTCATATCTTATTTATTATGATAGTTAAAGAAAAATTGTTTTCATAAATTTTGAACTGTTTTTAGGTAGAATAAAATGGCTTAATTAGATTTTTTGAAAACTTAATAATTCTCGAGATATAACACAAACTTATGATTTTTTAAATGGGAACATATGTTAAAAATAGTGTCATATTTTTGCTTGTTTTACAAGCTTTTCAGCGATATAAACACGAATAAAAGATGATTTATTAATTTATTGGGGTGAAAATAATGAAAATTATTAAGAAACAAATGAAAAAAATCTATTAAAAATTATCATTTTTATAATTAATGAAAACCCTAAGAAAGGCATTGGCATTGGTTTCGAGAGCGGGGCTAGCGTTGCTAATGACCCGGGATTCGGGAGTATTCGCAATATTCGCAAGTATTATCGAGAACGTCGATCAATATAACTTCTTTCGCTTTGATTTGTTGTATAACGGCTGCTCATTGCTATGTTTATTTAATGTTCGTCAACCGTAAATATAAAATTATTAACAGTAATATCGATCCTAGTCCAGTGCTATTATGATAGATTAGTTCTGTTTTTTTAACTGTGAAAATATTTTGGAATTTGTCATATAAATCTTAGCCAATCATTGCAGGTTTTACAGTTTCAGTTTCCAATAAAGAGTTAACTGCAAGTATACAAATTGGCAGATAGACTGTATATTGATAAACAATCTTGAAGTTTATCTAAAAGTTACCATTAACTGTCAAGCACTTTTAAAATTGCATTGAGCCATAAATTATTTATTTATTATTAACTGTGTTGTTTTAAATTATTAATCAAAAGTACTCATATGTATTTTTAAAAAGCAGGTGAGATAGTTTTAAAAAACCAGTGTAGAAGAGCAAACATTGAAAATACAGAAAATTTATTAATTAATATCATACCCCATAATATTGTTTGTTGCAAATACTTTTACGGGTGCAGCTATGTAGTATAAAGTAAAAAGGTAAAATACTTTTGTGAGAAAAGATTTACTTCTGACTCAGTCTTAGTCAGTTTATATTATATGACGTATAGAGGCTCTCTGGATTTCGGAAATTGTAAGAGATACGATTTCGGTTAAATATAGGACATGCAGGCGGTGCACATCTAAGATGGCCCATCTTAGATGTGCTTTTGTTTTGACAAGAATTCTCATAGATTACTAGAAAATGGCGCAAAACTGTATTTGCGTTTTGAAATTACTTCTAAACTATTAGTAATTGAGAAAAGTGGTTCAAATAAAAAAGTTTGCAATTTGTTTGTCTATCCAGTGGCGTACGAAAATAGTTTTTCTATAGTTAAATTTTCGAGTTATAGCACAAAATTACATTTTTACCTTCCGTCACCTTTAGGTAAGGAAGGTATTGTCTTTGGTCAAAAAATTCGATCATGAGTTTTTAATCAATAAGCACGTTTTAGGGTCCCTAGAACACGAATTTACTATTTTTACGATGATGTCTGTATGTGTGTGTGTGTGTGTGTGTGGATGTGTGTGTGTGTGGATGTGTGTGTGTGTGTAACAAAATTTTCGTCTGCGATAACTCTAATACTACAGTTACAAAAATTATAATTTTTTCGTGTACTTCTTCGTTACATCCATATGAAGAGCTGATTAGATTTTGGTTACAATTGGTCAACCGGAAGTACCATCATTTGAATATTTTAACAGTTTTTCTTGAAAAAACTATGTTAAATATAATTTTTTCACATTTGATGTTATTATAAATATTAAAGTATATTTTATTCTCTGTACGATTTGACTGCATTTTATACTTAATATTAAATGGATATAGAGTTAAAAAATTATAAAGAAATTAAATTTCATAAAGTAGCCATAGCTATGAAAACAGCTACTATATTAAGAAAATTCTGATTGAAAGATGTCAGTGTCAAGTGAAATTGACATAGTGCGTTTGTCTTACAATTTTTACTGGAAATATAGGATCTTTTGCTTTCTGTATGGAATTTGTATAAAATACATACAACTGCTTTAAGGTAATGTACAAGAAATAATAATAATAATAATAAATCTTTTATTTCTGCAGATACATTACACTGTATATAGAAAACGTCACAAAATAATAATTTTCTGTATGAAATTTGCATAAAATACATGCAACTGCGGGAAGGTAATGTACAAGAAATAGAATATTTAATTTAGCAAGGAACTTTCCGTATGAAATTTGTACAAAATACATAGAACTGACGGAAGGTAATGTGCTGGCCACATCAGATTTTTTTAAATGGAACTCATATTTGATTTTTACTCTAAAAAAATTGGTATAAAGCTTAATGTGTTTTAAATTTATTTTACCCTTAAAATCTTAGATTTTTTCATCTTATTTTTTTATTTTCTTGTCAATAATTTCTTTAGTTTTTTAAAATAGTATTTAATTTACTTAAATAACTTACTTCGTAACCACCTTGTTTCATAATTTAATTTTAACTCTATATTTTCAAATTCTCATATGTAGGTATACCAGGTATGATCTAAAAAATATTTAAAACACAAAAACCTCTACATAAATGTAAAGAGATAAAAATAGGCATCTTTTGGAGTAAAAATCAAATAAGAGTTCCATTTAAAAAAAAATATGTAATATTGTGTTATATCTCGAAATTTTACCTATAGAAAAATTATTTTCGTACGCCACTGCATGGACAATATAAATACCTAACTTTTTTATTTAAAACATTTTTCTCGATTACTGATAGTTTAGAAGTAATTTCATAATGAAAATATCGATCAAATTCAGTTTTCCGTCATTTTCTTGTAACTTATAAGAACTTTTGTGAAAACAAAAGCATATATAAGATGGCCTGTCAAAGGCGCACCACATGTCCCGTTTAACCGAAGTCGTATCTCTTATAGTTTTCGAAATCCCATAATGGTAGCTTTGAAATCCGGACACACTGTACAATATTTTTGTATATAATATTTTATTTTAATATATTTTACTTTATTAATATTTATTTTATTTTTTTAGGTGACTTATTTACATATGTAACTGGATTAATTTGTGAAATGAAAAACACATTTTAATTCTAAAATATGTGTGTATATTTAAAACAGAGATCTAATTTATTACCGGAAAATATATTGTTGTTTTGTTGTTCCATTAAGCTTATTTAAAATTTAATACTTAATTTCTCATTTTTCAAGGTTTTAAAGTATTACATCATTTAATTAATAAAAGGAATATGACAGTTAAACATGATCTAATTTTCTGCCGTGTGGCAGTCCATATAAAATGTATTGTTCTGACAACTTTTTATGCTAAATATGTACGAGTATGGAATAATAGATTTTTTTATTATGATATCACATGTATTTATAATTAGAGCAAAAGAAATATAAATAAATATATCATTGTCTACGTCTTTTACATAGAATTGGGTTTGCAGGACTCAATTATTTTAAACGCATTTGAAAATATTATAGGATGAGATAATAATGGTATAATAATATTACATATTTTATTAATATCATTTTCAGACATGAGGTACAGTTTGATGATCCTATATGGTTTTGGTTGTTGTTACAAAAGGACAAACAATAAAATGTGTGATGTGATTTATATGTATATTAAAATTCTATTATCGCAAACACAGTGCACCCATATGGGAGGTGACTTGTGCTTGGTTCTACCATCCTTTTAGGTCGGCTACGCGGGGTCACTAAGCCCGAATAGACTGCTGTAGGCTAGTCTATCCCTGCGGGATTATTATTATTATTATCATTATTATTTTTATTATTATTTTATTTTTTGTACCCCTGTGGTGCACTCTCCACGCCAGCAATAAGTGCCCCTAAGGTGACTCCTGGTAAGCGCCCGCACGGTGCAAATATTTCATTATTACCGATATCTGTGTACAAAGCAGATTGGCACACTCAGCAGTGGGTAATAAGCCATGATGATATATTTATTTATATTTATTTTTTATACGACCTTAAATAATATTCCTGAAACGAATTAGAAATTTGACAAATGAGTAGACCTCAGTTTGAACACACGAAATATTGAGCACACATTTGACAGATAACATATCTGAAGTTTAATACTGTAGTTTTGAGCCAATATTACCAACATGAATGCACAGAAAAAACTAAAATAGGTAAGATTCATTAAATTCCACAAGTATATAAATGGTGATTGCTCTGTAATGTGTAAAGTAAATAAAATGCGAAAATCGTTTACACATCGGAGTATAAAAAAGAAGTTTGTACAAAATTTTACAAAGAAATATGTATATAATGTAAAACTGGCTTTACATTTGTATCACGGTATCAGATAAAAGTTTACGTCCATTTATTTGTTATCAATTTTTCACATACAACTTATAATCGGCTTGGTAATACCACTCTGTTTTTCGGTTAATAGCACTTGAGAGGAGAATTTAAACCCACGACCCCACTTTCAGTAAACAACTTCGTTACCATTACGCCACTGTTGTCCTTTATATAATTAGATCAGGTGAAGAAATGTTTACTCCTTCAAAAAAACTGGTTCTTTTAGCGTCTTTAATTATCGAGTGCTCCATTTACTTACTGCCAAGAGAAAAAAATATCTCATTTCCAAAAGTGGAAAGCCAAACAATTTAGGCTGGTGGTTGGTCCCTTCCAAATAGGCCTAATTGGCTACTTTGTGCATGTTAGTATGTAAGTAAGGAAAGTTCAGTGAACAGGGAATGACTTGTGCACATTAAGGATGTCGTGGACGCTTCGCGTCTATGTTTGCGAGCAGCTATTTGCTATTTTCTCTTCGGCAACAAGATTGTTTTCCGGGTATTTTCCTTGCTCGGGAAACATAAATGCTCGCTTTCTGTTTATTTCTGTATTTTATCGCCAAAAAAGCCAAGCAAATACTTGCTCAACGCAAGTTCTCAACATTTTTCACAAGCATTATTTTGTGAGATTGTTATAGTTTTCCAAATGAATAAGACGTAGCTAGTAACATTGTAAAAATATACTATTATTTCCCTACACAAGTTTGTTATTCTTATATTTCTTTAGATACGAGTCTTTCTTTAAACTTCCAACTACAAGTATTCAAGTTTTATGTGATGAAGATTCTTGTAAATTAATTAATAATTAATTTTGTACTAAATCTCCACTGCAGATATGAGGTGTCGCCCAGTAAGCAACCTCTGCGGTACGGGTACATTTTCTTTTGTTAAATTTGAGAGCAAACTGATGTTTATGTGTTTTTTATGAATTTTTGTACGATGTTGAAAAACTGAATGTAAAAACGAATGTATTTTTTGTACAAGAGAATAGGTATGTACATTTTTGTAAGATCTTACTTAACCAGATGAAGGCAGAAGAGTGTACCGAAACACCGGTTGTTTAAGAAAATAAGTGCTGTATAAACTGAGAATTCCAGTACATTATAAGTCGCGTTCTTTTTATCATTTGCCTCATCTCATCTCAAAATGAGATGAGTTTGACATGAACTGAGCTGAGATTAAGTGAGATTTTTATGAAGTAAAAAGAACGACAAAAGACAAATTTTGTTGGTAAATTGAACGACTGATGTCCGCTGGATGTCTGTGATACTTTTCAACGGTCAACCACGATATTTTCAGATATTATTTTGGAACGCCCACTATGAGCGGGCATTATTTAGGCTTCTATTATTCTGTCGATTACATAATAACATATAGTGCGACACATTCTAAAATGTTTAAATTATACAGTACTATAACTTCCACATGATTTTCAATTCTATGAAGTTTACGTCTCTTTGCTATATTATTTTCCACGGAATTGTCTGCATAGTTATTTATTCTTCAAATAACAATAATATTTATTAAAGGAATAAACAAATAATTATAATAACCAAACTAATTGTATGTGACAGCCCGTGACAGCAAAACATTTATCCCCACCATTCATCTAAGATTAAAAACTCAACAAGCACAACCTCCAGAGGTGACTAAGAATCGGGAAGGGGGGTGGAACTCTTCTCACTTCGGTTTCACTTTATCTCATCTCCATTAGGATAAAAAGAACGGTCAAAATTAGCGAGGCAACTGAAGTGAGCTGAGATAAACTTAGATCGCATGTAAAAAGTGGTAAAAAGAACGCGTCTATAATTATTAACACCTAGTCTATATCACAGCTGAGAAATTCCCATATTTATATTTGCTAATGTATCGTCATTCCCGACATCTGCGAATAAAAGTAGATTGGTACGCCTAACAATGAATTATTACCTATAGCTATGATTGATGTACTTATTTATTTTTTTATTCCAGTTGTTAAAATGTGACTTACTTCTGGTTTCCCTAGCGCTAAGGCTGGTTACACACTAGGCGGTTTTTACCGCGCCGGTAAATTGACCGTCGCCGTCGTTGCTTCAGTGGTACGAAGAATCAAATGGGAGTTTGCACACTGGGCGGAAGAAAAGCCGCGCGGTAGATTTGCCGTTGGCGGTAGCTATGCTGCCGCCTACTACCACTGGCGCTAACGGTAGTTTTGCCGTCGCCGCCTAGACAGTGGCACATGTGACCAAATGGGCGCTTACACACTCAGCGAATTTCTCGCCGCATGCACGTGTTGGTAGTACACATTTTTATTTTGAAAAGAGTACAAAATCGAAAAATGAGTAACGTAGATAACCTCAAAGTGACTACCAGCATTTCCACAAGTCCAATACAATTCCTCAAACGGGTACTTCTCCTTTGAATGCTATCTTTTAGATTTCCAAGCAGTTCATCAAATGACAAAACAAATATACGAAAATAATTAAAAAACTTGGTGTCGTCATTCCTCAAATCTTCCAATAATGTAAAAGCTCTTTTCCTATTTCTCCGTCAACGGTATAACCATAAAGCGAGAATTTCTTGGCGGTTCATTTTAAATTTACCCAATTAAGTAACTTGTCAATTCGCGAAGTAAAATACAAATAAGCCAAAATAAGGTAAATTAACGAAAGTCACCAACTCGAGCGGCTGCACTTTTAGCGCTAATAAGCGGCGGCGCTTTTTCCGCTTAGTGTGTAAACACATCAAATTTTGTAGACGACGACGGTAAAAACCGCCCAGTGTGTAACCAGTCTAACAGTTGACTCATTAAACACAATGTGAAGTTAGCTGCTAAAGCTGACAGCTGTCATTCTGTAAAAATATGTAACCTAAAAAGTGCATTTCTTTATTTCTGCTGTCTTAATTTGCAATCCTTAAACAAGTACAGTACGTGACTTAGGGCCGTTATTTTCATCTTCGGTTAAAGTGCTGGATAACTTATCTGTCAGATAAATGAACAATATCGCACCAAAAAATGACATTCAGTATAATTTACCTCATTTATGCTTTTATTTCGATGCGATATTTTATCATTTATCTGACGAATAGTTATCCTGAACTTTATCCGGAGATGGAAATACCATCAGCCCTAAGTGATCAGTTTTATAAACTCTACGTTTAATGTTTGAAATAATGAAAGAATTTGTCACAGATAGATTCTTGTGGTTGGTTCGGCTCCAAAATTATCCTCTTTTGACCAATAAAATGACTTGTATCACAAGAATCTATCTGTCAAAAATTCTTTCGATATTTCAAACTGAGTTTAATATACTATTACTTTTAATAACAATAAATTGGAGTGTATAGAAATATTGAAGTGAAATAAACATTGTGTGACTAAAAAAAAAAAGAAAAAATGAAAAAATCTGATATAGCCAACACAAGACCTACCGCCATTTAGTTTTTATTAAATACTTTCCTACCTATTTACTTATACTGGAAACTGTATTGTTCCTTATTTGTATATAACTATTGTTCTATTTTATATTTTCTTTTCAAAACTTTACTATTATTAATTTGAAACGATTAGTTTTTTGAAAGTGACATTTATCTGTCAATTACATACGAGTACATTTGAGACCTGAACTGTGTAACCCAAAAGTTGTGCATAGGGCGTAGGCTCCAGGATTTAAATTGTAGATAATTTTATCCATTAAATATATAGAAAAAGTATTAATGCAAAGCAGTAGAAAATTTTAAAATCTTTAATTTTTATAATAACATAAATCTCGTACAAATAACATTTAAGGGTATTTTTTGAAGAAAAACTGTTTTGAGCTTCAAGTAAAGTGCCATATCCGGTTATCTGATTTACACCAAAATCTAATGGTTTCTTTCCATATTAGAATAAGGTATGAATACAAGTTTCAAAATTTTCTTAATGATAGTATTTGAGTTAGAGTGAAGGATCCACAAATACACAGAGACATCATGGTGAAAATGTTAAAATTGGATTATAAAACGTGGTCATCGATATGCGATTTTTAGCATGATCCCCATGTCTCCCTTACCAAGAGTCAGGGTAGCGGGAGGTAAAAAGTAAATGAATAAATAAAGTACAATTTAATACATTTTTTTTGTGTGAGTACACATTTTTATTTATATAAATGTATTTATTATTGCATTGGAACAAAATGACGTTATTCGTATTTTTTTTTTTTAATTCCGAAACTTATTTGCAGTATCAGATTGCTATGACAATGGGCTATATGACCATTGTCGAATTAAAGAAAATAAAGTATAAAAATTAAAAATTAACCATTGTGTCTACCAATAATAATGACTATTCACTCATAAATTTACAAGCCAATCCAAATTCAGGATTCTACTTAGTTACCAAGTTTCATTTCGACAAAACTATGTCACAAAAAAAATTTCGCACCCTTTAAGCCAATAAGATGTTGTATTTTTACAAGTAAGTGAGTTTTGATAAGCGAAATTTTTTTGACGTTTTAGAAACATATTGTTTACATACCTGTCAGTATGTATATTTTCAGTGTTATCAGTTTTTATTAAAAACGAGTCGATTCGGGCAGGAATCAATTTAAAACGTTAAAAAAGCAACCTTAAATATAACATCTCAAAACACAATAACAATTAGAAGATTTTTGTCAAGAAACAAAAATATATAAATGATTACCTGATTTCTATTTTGGAAATAGTCATCCAAATACCATTCGTGGTTAAATTTTATCCTGGAAAAAATTTCCGATTGCTTTACTCGAGCCTGTTGCCAATTTATCTCGTGACATTGATCAAAAATCACTCGTTTGACAACTTGTGATTTTTTTGTCAATGCCACTCAATAAATTGCTAGGCAACCAGCTCTCGTAACAATTAGAAAAAAATTCCGGCAAAATTTACCACTTATTATATATGATAAAAATTATATATTATCTTATAATTTCACTGAAATTAGTATTTAAAATTAAAATTTATGTAATGGCGCCATAACTCTGACGTCATGTAGGAGAATGAGAGAGCAGTTTTCAAAGCTAAAAGTGGGATTTTAATGAATGAACTTTTGATACACAACTGATTGTTTTGATGTAAATTTGGTTTGCATTGAAGTGTTAATGTCATATATGACATTGACACTTCATCATATGACTAAACCATATGACTCATATGGTTTACAAAGGCTGCTTACATATACATCATTTTAAAAATCTGATGTGGCCAGCACATAACCTCTCGCTAGATATTTTACCTGGTTGTACGCATAAAACGAAAAATATTTTTAAATACAAATACATATTCATGTCTCACTACAAAATAATTCTCACATATATTTGCAAAATCTATAGGATATTTGAATATAAATTATGTACAATACATACATTTTCTTTATATTCAATATCCTGAAATTTTCTTTTTCTACTTTCCTTTTCTTTTTCTTTATATTCGTCATTTTTTCGCAAATTCCTTTTATATTCTTTTGCGTTGTTGACTTTTTTTATTTTCATAATCTTCATAATGATGTAAAAATATTTTTGACAGTGGCATACAGATATTTTTGACAGTGACATTTATGTGTCAATTACAAACATTTGAATTGCCTTGAAGCAGTTTGATCTGAGAATTTTTACATCAAATTATTTTATATGCATTTCTTTATCTCTAAATCTATAGTAGATATAATAATGAATTTATATTTATCGAATAAAGAATTTAACGTTCTTTAATATAAGTATTTACATAAATTTTCGATAAATAATATTTAGATGATTTTTTTCTTTTAACTACTACTTCCGGTTGTCCAATTGTTACCAAAATTTAATCAACTCTTCCTATTATTGTTAGATTGAGGAATCCGTAGTTAAAAATGTCTTAAGTCTGATAGTATTTGAGAAATCGTGGATCCAACATCCACATACACACACACACACGGACATCATCGTAAAAATGTTATAATCGGATTCTAGGGACCTAAAACGTGCTTATTCACTAAAATCTGGAGATGCGATTTGTAGCATGAATTCAATACCTCTCTTAGCGAGACGTAAAAATGGAACCTGATTTCTTAAACGCAGATTCCAATAATTTGCCAAATGTAGATTATTCTATGATTGATGATTTTTATCGAATTAATTCTTGTACTCCTACGTGACGTCACATATCCCCTCTCCAAACCTCTATTGTTGCTTTTCTCCGGAATTAACAACAATTAAGCGATTTGAAAAATTATGGCTATTTTTATTTTTTGTGAAAAATCATAAAACAGAAGAATAAAAAATGGTCATATAGCCCATTATACGTTCTTTGCTTGAAGATATATTTTGATGTTTATCTTATGTATATAAGTTTCTTTGAAGAAAATATATTTATTTCTTTGAAGGACTTATGTAATTTATATTTTCTTGAGCATATTAATCGAATATATTCTTTTTGTCATTAGTGTATTCATATACATTTATCTTTCTCATATTTTGTATACGTAACGTAGAAATAAATTTGTAACTAGCAAAATTAACACACATTTTGGAAACTGCTGTGACACAAGTAGTAAATTATGCAAAATTTTATTGTTTTGTTTGTTACAATTGTTATAATTTATGAGAATAGGTTAATGTTACTTGCACAATATATCTTGTTATTGTTTTAGATGTTTGAGTTCACACTTCATCATTATTATTTAAATATTTACTCCAGTAATCTAAAATTAAATTAAATTTTATATTTCAAAAAGCTGCGAAATTAGAAATGCTTTCATTAGGTTAGGTACAAGAAACAAATAGTACATTGTTTTGTTATTAACAAGACTATAAAAACTACCAACTTTATCAAAATCAACCAAATACTAAATCACAAACATATGAGTCAGAAACAGCTTGTTTGGCTTATATATATACGATTACAATTGTTTTTACCGCTGTCCGTGAATTAAAATAAAAAACACTGGTATTATTTTAAATTTTGAGAGGTGTGTACTACTTCGGAGTACAAAAATTGTCCGGATGACAATGCTGTGTGAAATGTTGTTGAAAACATATCTCTTTCTCAGAATATTATTTTCACTTTTGGCGACGTGCCCTTACATTCAGGGCAATCACATGTATCTTTGCTGATCATCTATCGCTCTAACATTCTATTTCGCGCACACCTGAATCAACCATCGTAGAGCTACTTAAATAATAGATGTATTTTTACATTCTAACTTTATCGAAGTATGATACGAATAACAAGGTTTTTTATACAGGTTTATTTACATATATTTTATTTTTATCCACATTATGATACACAAATTTTATTTATTTTATCAATAATAACATTAATGTCATATGTATATCTTTTTGTAGGTATTATTATCCTACATAATAGGAGAATTTATTTATATTACTAATGTGCACAATAAGGTAGGTATTATGTTACTTAATTAAACGAAATCGAACTTAAAATAAATCTGTAGCTCTTGCCTTTTCAATTTAAGTTAAATAAGTATCGTATTTAAAATTTCTTGCAAAGAGATTTGTTTATAATTCAATGCACTAAGGGAGGGAAATTCACAAATTTTCTGGAGAGTTACAGAGCACCGAGGGCAAAATTCTCTTTTCAGTTGTATGTATAGTATGACTAGCGAATGAAAGTTGACGGTTAGATTATTTAATAGATGTGGTTTCTTTTGAATACATTTCCCTATATTTGATTTTAAAGGAAACTGACCCTTATGTATTCTTTTACAGAAGATAAGAATTGTACTCTATACCAGGAGGCATTTAGAATGACCTTAGCAACAGGATTCAGGGATGTATTTAAAAAATTTAATATCGCAAATTCTAGTTCGTTCGTCTCAGGTGTAAGCAACCCTCGAGTCGGAATTACTGTTAGAGGAAATTAAAAATTATCCTATTTCATAGAATTGCCAAACTAAATAGTTTAAAGATAAAAATATTTAGTTATAATCAACATAAACGAAAAATGTTTAAAATATTTTAAACGCACCCCTGTTTTAATATTCAGTTACCCTAGCCAGCCATCTATTTTCAGCCACACATAGTAATGTATTTCTGTGCTTTCCCAGTCCAGTATTTAAATGGGTTCATGCATAAATTTCATACCATTCTATTCTTCTCTAGGGTTTCAAAAGAAACCACATCTATAAAATAATTTAAATGCCAACTTTCATTCGCTAGTCATACCATATAAATTTTTCATCGCCGGGAGTAGAAAGAAACATGACAAAAATCCAAGTTTTTAAGAACTAAAAGCTTGTGAAATTCAACTGACATGTTTGAAAATTCAATGAATCCTAAGAAATTTGTAGTTTTTGGAATTATTACTTAACCTAGACAATACAGGCTTTTTATAAGCAAGTTGAATTTTCTCCTATTTCGTTTAGACGATTTTGAAAAAGTTATTTGTGATTTTCTGAAAATATTAATTTCAATAATTGTGCTTTTGCATTTTTTACTGTTTGATGAAATAATTTCATGGATTTTTATATTTATCATACAACTGAACAGTCAAAATAATATAAACTCTCTAGGGTTTATTTTTGCCATATTTTCTCCATAGAGGCAAATGATGTACTTCCGTCATAATTTTGACATCAGAAATATTGAATTCTACTCCCGGTTTTAATTTTCAATAATTAGAATGTTATAAGAATTTAATGTAATTATGTTCCGTAGATGGCTACACGAAATAACGTTTTCTGGGAACAAGTAACTTTATAATTTAGCAAAACTGTAACCTTGCAGATTTTCAGGGAAAAGTATTTGTAATATTTCTGGAAAATGTTCTAGGAACCTTTATAATATATTTATACACAAAAATCTCGGAGGTATACGTGACATACAGGAATAGCATTTTGAATAATGTAACATCATAATCAGATTTAGGAATGGTCGATTTATATACGTGCACAATTCAGGTTGAATATGCGGTCAGATGGAACATACAACAGATTCTGCTATTTTAACACCGGTTCGGCGATCCGATCACTACCGGTGTAGATGTAGATGATCTGAATAGCTGTAGAGCAGGCAGTTCCTCCTCCTCGTGACATTTAGGTTTATTATAATACTCTCGTCCGGGCCGTGGAGAGTTTATTTCTCCAACACTCTACTCCTCCTCCGTTGGTAAACATGTTTTCGCTGTTGTGCTGTTAATAAGGTCCACATCCTAGTTTCAAATTGCACCAACGCGGAATGAGGACGCTGTTATTGTATTCTTAATTACATTAAAATTGGAGTGTATTTGTTTGTTGTTACTAACGCTAAGTTATTATGTAAACTCAGAAGAGTGGCTTGTTTCTAGGTTAAGAACAAATGGAGTACAAATTGTATATATCATCCAATTAATTGTCTTTTAGATTTATCTTCTATCTTCGTGCTTTTAGCTATTTATGTTTGCGAATTTTTTTTTCGACTTCACTAACTAATAACGTTATAAGCAGAGTTAAATGGAACTGTTTTAATTCGATTTATTTTCTGTATCTTTTTGAATTTACCCACTTTCGTAGTCGACTTCGCAAATAATGTACCTTAGTTGCGCGCTTTATTCGTAAAGTTTAGTAATTTATTAATAAAATTATTTATGTATATTAAAATAATTTGAAGAAAATAAATATACATCTATTTTGAGATTGACGAAGGTACTTGGGATTAGAGCTGAGCGCGTGAGTAACTTTTTGTTAACAATCACGCACGCTCACGAAACTAAGCATATAATTACGATCAATCATGCACGACTTTTTATGTTTGCTTCACGGTCACTCACGCTCACGATTTTATTTTGGAACTCACGCCCGATAACGCCAGGTGGGTCACGTTCGTGTCACGTAATTGTTTCTAAATTTAAGATATTGCCCTATTCTCTCATAAAAGTGAGCAAATTCTATGTAAAATTACGAATAATAAAGTAACTATTGCCAAAAAAATAAAAAGATTAATAATGACAAATTTCAACGAAGTAATAAGAATGCATAATAAAATATGCAACTTACAGCGTTAATAATAAATAAGAGTTAAATTCAGTATAGCCTCCTTATAACGCAGGAATTGTTTATCACGATCTTAACCTACGAATGTGTAATAATAATCATTGAATAAGACTTAACTCTCAAAATACCTAATCTGGAAATAGGAATTTGTTTATTATTACCACTGTAAAAGTTAGATTTTTTTCTGATAAAAAATAGGAAAGAGCGTATCACTCACGGCCAAATAGTATATTATATACTCAGGGACTAAAGTGAATATTCAATCCTGTGGGTGAAGTTTATTTCCCCAACCGAAGGTGAGGGAAATAATCACCTGAGGGATTGAATGCACTTTAGTCCTGTGGTATATACGCTATTTTTCGCACTCCCGTATCAAATGGAACCATATTAATAGTGTAAAAGAAATTAATCTTACAATTTGACAATACAAACGTCAAAAAATTTGTTTAAATTTAAACTCAACGCCTGCTCAAAATGTAGTGCCGATACGAATAAATAAATTATAGTAACTATATGATGTTATGGAAACATCTTGTTTATTTTTACTTTAGTCCCCCAGGGATTTTTTTCATATTTAATCCCCCTGGGACTGAATTTGATCTTTAGTCCCTGAAATGAGTGATTAGAATCGCTGTTTAATCTCGGGAGTGCGAAAAACATATTAATCACGCTCGCTCACTCACGAGACATTTTTAGTCCGTCACGCTCACGATTAGTCATTTAAAATATATTCACGTTCACGCGGGTCACAATGTGACCCACCGTGACCCGCAAAATTCACGACCCGCGCCCACCTCTACTTGGGATCTATAATTTTACGCCGGACCTGAACAACACTTCGAGAAGCTTCCTTTGTGAAATACTATTGGTGGCCACCGCTTTTTTTTTTCCAATAGGAGACTAATTATACCGCTGTATATACTTTGGATTCGATTTTTATATCACTAACGTAGAGATCCGTCGCGTTTACCAACTACGATATCTCACCCCTATGTAATGATATCACAATAAATGTGCCATATTTAATTTTTAAATATTAAATTATACTCATTTTGCCCCCTGTTCGGAGTTTCTAACCTTTTTCATGAAATTATCGTGGCTCCATTTCATTATCAACACGTTAGATTTTGTCTTGAGCTCGGGAATTATTTGCGGATTGTTGGTATAGAGATAGAACTTTGATTTTGAAAAACCCCCCAAAAAGAAGTCGCATATAGGTCAAACGACAAAATCGTGCTAGCCAGTTGATACCTGAAGAACCCCGCAAGCATGTTGCGGTAAGGAACACTATTAACCGGTTCAGCGGTTCCAGTTTCATTTTCAAAATGCGTTTTCACAATAATAAAGCGTTGTTCTTTACTGAAGCGTTCCAGCTTTACCATTCGCAACAATGTTAGATTAGAAATATCTAGTGTCCGACCGAAGATACGTTTTCGGTTTCCGTCAGTTTCAGCGGCAAATTGGAGTTTCGGTTTCGACAGCAAACCGGCCGAAACTGAAACTTCGTTCGTGAGTTGTCGGTGATGATCGGCAAAGCGGATACAGTGTCCGTCCTTCATAATAAAGACTGCTTTGATTAATTTTTTCTGCGTAAATATACACCTCACCTCACATACAGTAGAGAATTTGTGATACTTTTGTTTGTTGATTTTCTATAAGAGCAATAAAAATCCGTTTATCGAATAATGGATTTTTTAAACACATACGCACTTAAGACTTGCTAAAATTAACAGAAAAATAGGCTCAAATTTTTAAAAAATCAATAAGGTATTACCATAAAATGAAATTTTGGTTTCGGCCGAAACTGAGACGGATACCGAAATTCTGTTTTGGTTTCGGTGGTAAAAACTAGGTTCGGTCGGACACTAGAAATATCATAATTTCAGAGATTCCAACCAAATAGGAAAAAAGTGGCGCCTAATATAAATCAATTGGAACACCTTAAATTTTATTCCATACATAAAAATTGAATTAAAATAAGGTATCTTATAACGTAATATTATATTTCCTTACACCCGAAAGGATAGAAAGGCTTAAGATTTTGTATGTATAATGTTATAATTGAAGACCGTACGGCAACATGGAGGTATCTGTCTTTTTACACATTTTACAGTAATGTAAAAAAGTTTTTAATTAATTCATTATAAATAGTAACGTTAACTCGCTCGTACTCGAAGTTCATTGATACCAAAAGGCTATTTTATGATCAAGAAATACTGAGAAAGTTTTATACATTTGCAAATATAAAATAAGAAAGGTGGAAGATACCCTCTTTTAGCTGCCAACATTATAAAAAAATGGACATATTTTCAAAATAATTTTTATTCAAAATGGGAATATAAAATAACTTTTATTATTAATACAGAACATTGTAACATATTAAAGAACTAGTTTATTAATCATCGTTTGCGTTATCGTCAGTACGAGTATAATCCGTTTCTTGTGCAGTTACCTCGTCTCGTCTGATACTAAAGCTTCCTAGTAGGATATGTTCGCCAATGGAACATACTCTCTTGCAAGCTTCATAACATTATCATATTAAACTTTTTTTAAGGATAAATGAGCCCTATTCTATAACTCGGTGGATAATTTTTAACCATTGGTTAAAATTTTATCGAATAGTTATTGATTTGACAACTAAAAATATCTTTTTTGTTATATGTCAACGTACTTGATTGGTTGAAAAATTTAACCAGTGGTTAAATATTAACCACTGAGATATAGAATAGGCCCCAATCTTGATTATATAACTTATTTCTTGTTATTTCTGGGCATTCCTCTGGTATTTTTTGTATTACAAATTTCGAGAATATAAGAAAACTGCTTGATTTGCTACACCAAATTTGATTTTCCTGTTCTTTGGAATATTCAATCACTTTATAATGGGACACTGTGTAGTTTTCTGTATCTTTATTTTTTATATTTTTTAAAAATACGGCTTTAAAGCGTCAGTGAAGGTAAAAATCATATCTTGGGTAACTGGGATTTTAACAAAATATTTTATACTACCGTAATTTTAGCCTCCACTGTATGGATCATTTTCACTAGTTAACTCACTCATTTTTTGTAAAAATACCGAACAACACACACGTGTTACATAAAACTAATTTAGGTTATGTGCTAACTAAACGTAAACATCAAAAATATCAAACGAAAGAGGATGTATGTGTATATTGTAGCATTATTGCCAACTTAATAATTACAAATGACTCGCTGTTGCACCAATCGATAGAGCGATTAAAAAAAAATAACCGCCGACAACTCTTCTTGACAAAAAATCGCATATATCTTCTTATTGCTGCAAGGTCTTCAATTATAACATTATTATAACTTATAATATCCCCGTATTAAACATGAAATAAAGGATTAAAAAAAATGTTACTAATTCTGTTATTTGTCACTATAAATGAGTTTTTAATAAGTGGACCAACTGCGTATTCTTTTATGAGATATTACTTGGCGGGCATTCAAAATATTTGTGTGCTTGAGTCGGAATCATATCCGAACTAAATGCAAAAGTAAAAAAAATATATAAAAAAACTCTTCCCATTGCTAATTTTTATTCGGCATCCTGTATTGTTACATTGTTAATTCCGTGTACACATCAAATAAAAAATATGAAATACATGTTTTTAATCCTCATTTCGTTAAAAAAAGTTATGTAACAAAAAACTTGTAAATAAATGATTTGTGATATATGACTGTTTTCCCATCAGTTTAGTATAGTTATTTAAATTTCTGTAAACTTATTCTATAAAATTTACAGCTTCCTAAACATAATCGTTTCTTGTAAATATTTAAAATAATATAGTATGCGATAATTTTTATCCAAAGTTTCTAGATTACCGGAATATTCTAGTATAACATTATACATTTGTATTTTATCTGTTTACCTATTAACTAATGACAATGTATTTTAAATATGTACATTAGACATTCTGGATCAATCTTGTTTGTATTAAAATAACTACGATTTAATTTTTGTTAGCACCCAGCTTATATGCAACTAAATATTTAATGTAAGTAGTGTAATGAATGTGTGTTTTAATCGGTTACTACCACACTACCACTGTTCTAAATTGATTATGAGATTAGCGGTCAGTTACACTACACAACATGTTTTAGATTTGTTTTAATCAGCCTTAATTCACCCAAATAAACAGCATTAAGATAACGAAATCTTATGCAAATTGATTATATAATAGGACGAAAAATCATGCGTTTAGACGTAGTTTCATATAAATATGACATATTGTCAATTAATATTGAACAGCCATAATATTGTAATTTTAACCAGCAGATAAATATGTAAATATAGTCTCAATGTCTCTTTAATTGGTTTTGAACTTCCTAAATTATGATAAAGTTTTATAAAATATAAAATAGTACAAATAATAATGATAAAAATAATTTACATACATAAACTTAGTAAATAATAGATATATGTACAGGTGTCTCATTTTCGATGTTTTTTTTAAGGTATCTCGGGTAGTATTAACGATAGAGCAAAACAATTTGCACATTCCAGGGTCAACTTTTCGAGAAAAGTTTAACAATCACCACAGGAATTTTCGATCTTCTTTTGTTTCTGAACTAAAGGCAAAAACTCATTTTTCGCTCATTTCGAAAATATCACATATCTTATTAATTATAATAGAGAAAAAGTGTTTTAACAAATTTTCAACAGTTTTTTAGGTAAAATAAAATGGCCTAATTAGATTTTTTAAAAACTTAATAATTCTCGAGATAGCACACAAACTTATGATTTTTTAAATAGGAACCTATGTTAAAAATAGTCTCATCGTTTTGCTTATTGAAAAAATCAATTAAAAATCATCAATTGTTTATGTCGAGATTTTGGTAAATGACCAAGTTTTAAGGTCCCTAGAATCCAATTTTAACATTTTCACGATGTGGGTGTGGATCCTGTTTACGCTCTTACTCAAATACTATCATTCAGAAAATTTTGAAACCCTGTATTTATACATTATTCTAATATGGAAAGAAGCCATTAGATTTAGGTGTAAAAAAAAATAATCGGAAATGGTACTTTACTTGAAGCTCAAAATAGTTTTTCTCTTAAATATATATTTAAATATTTTTCGAGATTTATGTTATAAAAATTAAAGATTATTAAATTTCCTATTGGTTTGCATTAATACTTTTTCTATATATTTTATGGATAAATTTATAAAATTATCTATACATTAAATCACAGAACCTGCGCTTTAAACAAACACAAACTACTTGATTAGACAGTTCATATCTCAAATGTATGTAACTGACAGATAATTGTCACTGTCAAAGAACTAATCATTTCAAATTAATAATAGTAACGTTTTAAAAAGAAAATAGTAAATAGAACCATAGTTATATGGTATGGATTTTAATACAGTTTCTACTTAAATTTGTAAGTATGTATATTTAAATTAATGAGAATTAAATAGCGGGGAGGTGTTGTGTTGGCCACATCAGATTTTTTTATATTGCAACAACCATTGTTTTTAACCTATAAATTTAAAAATTGTTGTATTTTCGATGATTGAAACAAATGAAAATAAACAAATTACACATGGTTGGAAAGCTCTTTTCAATAGTGTAACTTTCCAATATGACGTTCACATAAAAGTTAAAACTTTGACATCATAACTCGAAAACTAATAGTGATAAAAAAATTAAGCACCGCCATTCGAAAGAACATAAAATAGTGCCATAAAGATGTGCAAATTAAAATCAGTATTATTTCACATTTAGAAGATATTTGCAAAAATAAAAAACTGCAAAAATTACATTTTCGCCTGTATCAAGTAACGTATGTATTTTTTTTTTCAAATAACAAAACACCATAAAAATAATCTCCTAATGGAGCAACTTTTGTCTAATTTAACCAACTTCGTATCTCTTAAGCCGGGTTTATGCAGTAATAACACAGTCACTATCATAATCATAGTCTTAAGTTATAGTCATAAGAACAGTCGTAACATAATTGGCCGTTTATGCAGCATTTTTGATGTCATTATTAATTTGTCACTTTCCAAACTCAATTACTTAAATATTATATTTGCCGAATAACTAAATATAGATATGTATGTTAACAAATACTTTAGAAAAATTAGTTGTTGCTATTTTGTTCATAATAAATAACATTACAATTAAAATAGAGGTTATTTTTTGATTCTGACAGTTCTCGAGCATGCGCAGATTGTAAGTTGTCATAGTAATAGTCTTAAAATTAATCCAATTCTGTGATTATGCTTATGTTTATGATACCGACTATGACTATGACAATGTTGCATAAGCAGATCTATTATATAAACATATTTTAATTCTTAAGACTAAGACTACAACTAAGACAATGACTATGATATTGGGATTTTCAAATAAGAAAACGCTAACTAGCGGCAAATATTAGAACTGCAAGCAGTGGTACACATTTGACATTTACATGAAACTACAACTATATGACTACAAAAACTCTATTATACTTACTTGAATTATAAATAAAAAATACTAATAAATAAGAAAATAATACGAAAACTAAAGAAATACAATTGACAGAAATGCTACGTTGACACACGTCAACGAAAAGTGTACCAGTGTTTAATGCGATCAGCGCCATCTCTTGATACTTGAAAATCCCAATTGCTGCATAAACACTGCTTTATAGTTCTCGAGATCCCCATGTTGGAAAATTTATCCTGGACATCTGTATAGTGAAGTGGGACACAGAGATATTTTTTGGTTATACAAAGCTCAGTACGTAAGTTCCTAACCATTAAGCCACAATTGCTCGTATAAAAAAAATCACAATCTAAAATAAAATAATGAAACATCCACCAACCATTTGTTTTTTGTTTGTCACTATCATTTTTTACAGCCTACTACAATTGTCTCTTTTCTAATATGTGTGTTGTTTTCGCTCAATTTATTCTTCCTACTTTGTGTTATATTAATATTCTAGACGTGTATCCAATCCCAGGCATAATTAAACCATCATAGTATATTTTTAATTTGTTGCGAGGATAACAGACATGAGCTCTAAGAGGCGGGAGTAACTTCATGGCTCATTTAATAGGCAATAAACAAATGTGAGTGGCGTGTCTGCTGGATGTTTGTGTATTTGCAACTTGTCACCTTGGAAACGCATTCCGGAACGTACATGATTTTGTTTTCCACTAGTTTGGTGGAGAGGAAGAGGAAGTATAGCATTTGCAGAGCTAATTTACACAGAGAACATTTTAGTTTCGCAAACAAGACGTATAAGTACTATGTTATTATAATTATTTATTGCTTACTCTTTTTGGATTGTCTAGTACATAATATAACATAACTGCAAATTAATTCAAATAAATGGATCCTTCGCACGTGTTGACAATATGGATGGCATATTTTTATAATAATAATAAATTATGATATTTTGTAGTTTTCTGACAAATTAGTTTTGGTTAATAAATTAAAAATGATATACTTATTACGTTTACATGCAGTTTTGAAAATGGTTTCAGTTTTCAGTCAAAATTATGCAAAACTGTTTACATGCAGTTTTCAAAACAAGTTTAAAAATTGATTTGAAATCAGTTTCGGCGCATGCGCATTTAGCTGATGTAAGTGACAGATCCTCTTCACTCCAAATACTTCGTTTTGCTATTATTCCAATTATTTTTTATACTTCGTATCACTTCGCACTAAAACTACACAACTGTCAATATATTTGAAGGTTAGTAACACAAAGCGACAGAAACGTTATTCTCTGTACGCATGTGCAGTGTCGAAACTGAATTTTAAGTGTTTACATGAGTAGTTTTGAAACTAGTTTTCAAGTCCAACCCATGAATTTTAGTTTTGGTTTGAGATAATTCAAAACCGTTTTGACACTGTATACATGGCGTTTTCTAAACTAAAAACGTTTTAAAAACGGTTTCAAAACTGCATGTAAACTCAGTAATGTTATAACTAGCTTATTTAAATGGTGTCATACGAGTATATTGAAAAATGTTTTTGCGTTATAATTTTCTCAGCAAGCAGGATAAAGATTGAGAATAATCTTCAAATTTAATTAGAAGTATGTTTTTATAAAAACAATTTTGTATGTCAAAATAATCTATGCAACTTTTTAAATTTAAAAATTAGTGACATTCAAGCTCAGTTGCACCGCTTGCACTTAAAATTTAAGCTAAGCTTAAACAAAAATATGCAAATCGAATTCTTGACAGCAATATTCAATTACTCATTTGACGTTTCGTTTCGATACGATATTGTCAATTTAAGAAACACTTAAAAGTTAGTCGTCAGCGGTGCAACCGGGCAGGAAGACATAGTAATTTTTTTATAGTCTTCAAATTTCCCTACTGGTTTTATATACACAACGTTCGGAGTCCGGATCTTGGAAACATTAAAAATATTATATATTGAATTTATTTTACCCTCAAAATCTTAGATTTTTTGTTATTTTTCATTAAATATTATTTTGAAGTATCCGAATCTCTCCACGAAAGCTTTGTGACCCCGTGAGGTAACTCCTGGTAACTGCTCTGAAGGGAAATCTGCGAATAAAATGAAAACTGATTTGTAGATTTTTGGAAAAAGAAATATTATTATTATATTATAATAGGTAATTCTTGAGATCTCTATGTTGGACACGTTATTCTAGGCATTCTGCATAGTTTAAAGTACAAAAATATAAATTAGACTAAAATAACGTATTAAAAAAGAAACAACCTCAGTACCTCTAAAAAACTATTTGTGACAAACAAGAAACAAATGGTTCCTAGATGTTTCACTATTTTATTTTAGATTAGAATCGTTCTGGCAGGAACTACTAACATAATTTAAATTTAATTTTAATAAGAATAATTTTTTTCGCACAGATTTTCGATGTAATAAATGTCATAATTATCTACTCATTAAATTCATTATATTGCTGAGTGCAGATTGTCATAATAATGACCGAAAAATATTTGTCAACAAAAATATTACATGACGTATAATATATTCGAACGTTGACATGCATTATAATACTACAAAACAATTTTATTTGATTCTAAAAATAAGTGAAAATAATAACTGTCCAATCTGTTTTCAGTTTCTACAAGTTAGTCAAGGTTACAATACTATCATGATAGTAGTTTACTAACCTGTAAATAACACAGACCATATTTTTAAACGAGTAGACATGGAGCGGACTGCTGTGACAAATATAAAAGTCGCAGCTATGGTGTGTTTGTGATATTTGCAAATCTACCTGCTTTCGTAATGACGCGGTACACCGCAAAACAGCATGATATTTATGATCCTATGCGTCAGGGGAGGATTAGCAAAATTTGGGAAAACGATGTAACGATACTTTCTCAAAATCCCGCTAATTAATATACCTGCTTTTATTTATAATTTGCGAAAATTTACTGCAATATCATATTCTTTTTTCTGTATTTCTTAAAATTCAATTGAAACATTAAATTTCACACAAATATTTCGTGTGCTGGATATCAAATATTTTGTTACAACCCTGTCATGTTACCCATCAAGCCCATTTAAAAAGCCATCCGCTACGTAAGTCGAGGCAGGTACGTTTGCAAATATCTTGAAACACTATACACGCCTCGTGGTATTGATGCACGCGAGGCGAGACGAGACGAGAAATATAAAATATTGATCTCGTCTCGTTTTCGCATCTGTAATCACGATTTCGCTCTCGTTCTTGCACATTTTTTTGGGTCTCGTTACGTTATCGCACGAGAGTCTCGCTATAAAAATAAGCGCTTGCGCACTACGTATTTACGTAATAGTTTAACTACAAGAGACAACTTCGCACCAATCGTACCGTCTTCCGTGTATTTGCTATAATAAAGAGACGAAACACTAAAATCTACTCACCAAATTATTTCAATACGAATATAATGTTTATTCATTTTACGGTCACCAGAAATTGTGTTAAGTTAGTAAATAATTTAATTTACCTCTAAAATATCTAATTTATCACCAAATTGTGATCTCCGAGCTATTTCAATACGAACATCTGTTAATACATTCATTCTGTCATCAGTAAAACTAACTAAACATTAAAAAAATATTTTTTGTAACTAAAAGTACCTGCACTTTATTTTTAAATATATGCCACTATTTAAGTAAGATTTAATCATAAAAAAACCGTTACACTGGGAACTGCCGATAACCAATCACTCCGCTTCGCTCCGTGTTGGCTCCCATCGACGGTTAATATAACATTCTTTACTTTTCAGGGACGATGTGCATTTTATTAACCGTGGGTTTAACTTAACTAGAATGAATTAGGAGCTGAAATATTTGAGAATCTAGTTCCATTGGATACAAACAGAATTTGTCTTTATTTCGCACTTCCTCGCTCTGGGACCGATCCCAATCGACTCTAGATAGACTCAGAAAATATAGTGAATGCATATAATTTTCACATTCACGTGCTTATGGACAAATTAGCGTTGACTCCACTCCTTGTACGGTGTATTTTTCATTGAATTTATTAATCAAAGCTGTAAAGTTACAAATACTCTCGCGAGATTTCTCGTTTCTGGCAGTTGTTATACCGATCTCACCTCTAATTTTAAACAGTAATCTCGCTCTCGTTCTCGCCTCGCATAATGCAACGAGACGAGACGAGATGCGAGAGTACTCTCGCTTCGTCGTGCATCAATACCGCGTTGTTCGTTCAGATTTATGACGTAAATGGTTCGCCGAACTGATGTGGATACTATCGTGTTTTCGTCTTGTGAGTACATAATCACAATCACGAATGCTAGGCAACAAATGATTGCGTTTACGTCCTTGTGTAATATATAATCTGGATTGTTGATGCAAAATCGTTTGAAAAAACGTAAAAAAGGTGGTGGATAGCGTCACATTTGAAAAATAGATAAAAGAAAGCAAATTTGTAGCTGGATCGCGCCGTATAAAAATAATGCTATCTTTCTATAATATCGTATCGTGCGCTGTCGTATAATAGAGTAGAAAACTATGTCGGAAATGTTCGGGCAAATATTAGCTGTTCAGTAAAATTCGATTGTTATTACAAATATTCTGTCAAAAATTGACATTTAACCTAAAAGGTAAGATATTTTAATAGTTTCATTTGTCTTCTGAAATATTTCATCACGTATTTCATAATTGTACTAGTAATAATTTGATTGTATCGTGTTTGTAGAAGCTTATTAGAAGACGAAAGAAAATTGGTTATACATAATAATAATTTAGAGACGTATAATGAGAAATGAAAGTGATCCCTTATCATTGTGCAATATACACGTATCATACAGCTAATTAGATTTAAGCCTGCCTCACACGGTCAATTTATTGAAGCAATATCGATATTGTTTACTTTATTGATCGTGGGGTATAAATATGGAAGCAATAATATTGACGGAAAAAATATTGAAGAAAATTAAAAGGATATAATTTTTATTGAAGCTTTGTCAATATACTGAAGTGACGGCAATATTTATTGCACGTGTGAGCGATATATTCTTCAGGTGAAATGGCCCCCCCTCTTCACCGTATCTCAAATGTTTGTAACTGACAGAAAAATGTTACTGTCAAAAAACTATTAATTTCAATAGTAACGATTTAAAAAGAAAATAGGTTTACATCACAGCCATGTGCTTTGCTTATGTTTATTTTTGTTCTCACTTCTACACGTAGAAAAGAGTGGGGTAGACAAGCAAAGCGACAGATCCAAATCAGCGTTTTAAGTCGATTCTACACGGGTGTTACGATGTGAGGGGAATCAAGTTAAAAAGGTGGCACGATACCAAATTTTAGTTTCGTTGGTAACGTAACATCACATTTCTACTTTTCTATATGTTGCGATCCAGCCACTGGCTTTCTTATTGATGTTCTTTGATGAATTTCAAACATTTATCTGAATATGTCAAAGCTTTACTACTGTGACTTGCACTGCAATTGGTCCGCGATACTACGAGCCTGCCCGAACCTGCACAAACCAACACGAACCTTGCACGAACCAACATGTTCAGCGCCTTTTATCTGTGCCAATTTACCGAACCTCACGAACCACCACGAATTACGCACCACGAACCGCAAGCTATAGCGAACCGTGTATGTCAAACGATGTAAGGTTCGTGGTTCATCGAGACAAATTCGCCGAACCACGCGCCTTGTAACTGCGCCTTAAACATATCTCAATATGAAATTAACTGAAAAACAAACAATTCAGAAGTCAAACAATGAACAATTTATTTGTCGTATGGAATTTGTTAGCAATTTATTATTGTGTGTGGATCCTTGTAAGCACTCTTAGGGCCGGTATTTCCACCTCCGGATAAAGTTCAGGATAACTATCCGTCAGATAAATGATAAAATATCGCATCGAAATAAAAGCATAAATGATGAAAACTATATTGAATGTCATTTTCTGATGCGATATTGTTCATTTATCGGACAGATAAGTTATCCAGCACTTTATCCGAAGATGGAAATACCGGCCCTAACTCGAATACTATCATTCAGAAAATTTTGAAGTCTTGTATCTCTATTATAAAATAAATAGAAAGAGTCTGTTAAATTTTAGATAACCGGAAATTGCACTTTACTTGAAGCTTTAAATTGTTTCAATATATTTCTCTTGCGATTTAGGTATGTTATAAAAATGAAAGATTATTAAATTGTCTACAGGTACGTTCTACAAAGGGTGACACCGAAAAACGGGTTACTTAAAATAGCTTTTTTATTTATAATTATTTTTTAAATTTCTTTATATACTTGTAAACTATGTTTAGGGGCTCACAAATCATGGTATTGGCATGCTGGTAGCGCTTAGGGTTTAACCGGAAGTGATATTAACTTTCATATTTCAAATGGGGCAACCTACATTTTTGGAATCTACGTAAAATTACGAATTCAATGATATGATTGAAGTGAATTTTTGTTGAAGAAATAAGTTACAAAAAGGTAAGAGTTAATTACGAATAAATAAAGGTTGTAAAAACAAATTGACCATAATAATAATAATAATAATAAAATAATAACAATGGTAAAAATTAAATGACAAGACATAATCTTGTTACAGTAAACAATTATCTCAACTGTTTTCACTGCCTACCCGATTTCAAGGAGGTGTTCAATTTCTTGGAACATTCGTTTTTAAAGTATTACCAAAAAAATAAAATATATATAAAACCTTCCTTTAAGAAATCTAGAATATTAGATTAGATTCCTTTAAGAAATCTAGTACAAAATCTATTGTAATACTATATGCATATACAAAAATTTTATATTCCTATTTAACTATGTTACTATTTATTTATTTTATATTATTTATTATAAATTACGTTTTATTAATGAAATTAATCCATAATGTTTACCTTAGCAACTAATCTTTATTACCCGTATCATTATTCATAATGTTTTTATTACAATAATTGCATTTAATTAATGGATATGTAAATCCAAAAAATGTAACTTAATGATAAGTAGGTCAAATGTCATTAAAATACTCATTCCGTCATACTTTTTTCTAACCGTCGCTGTATTTTTTCTGGAAACCAATAAAACTGAACTATCTATTGAAACTGAATCTTTATTTAGTATACAAAATGCTACAGATTACGTACAAAATAAATAAACATTAAAGTTATAAAATGCAAAATTTGAAAAAAAGCATTTGGCTATCTCTCTCTAACTATGCCGGTGAGATGCCTATTTTAGCCGGGAGAGATGCCTTGCGTAAAACACTTATTAAATATCTTTTATATATGCACTTAAATAGTTTAAAGTTAGTTCTTTTGTTTTGCAAGTATTTTTCCGCCCAGGTCACAGAGGATTACATAATTACTGCACGATTCGTGCGCCCATTTCTTGCAAAAAACACATTGGGTCCAATCTTCTTTCCTCTTAGTTCTTCCCAGGAGCCTACACAGCTTTCCTCTTCAGTTTCACTGTCGCGGGAATCATCACTTGAACATTAATATTTATTATTAATTTTTTTATTTTTTTGGTTAATTACACGGGACTTTTACCGGCGATCGCTGTAAACAGTTCTTGTTTACAGTATTCAATAAACGTGATTCCAGGTTATAATACAGGTTGGGGCAGTGAAATGGGCGATTTTGAAAAGGGCGGGGCGGCTAAGGTAATGTAAGGAAGGGATTTTCGAAGTCACCGTCGCATTCCTTGACTTAAAGCATTTCAGTAACCATGGATCGTTGGACAAACCAAAAACACGCATTCGCCGTAAAAGCGTATTATTAAAACGGTAGTTATATAGCCGCCCAGCGTCGTTTCCGCACTGAATTCGCGATAAATCGTAATCGCCCAGTACCTTATGCGCATGCTATTAAAGTGTGGGTTGAAAATTTTGAAAAAGCTGCTTGAACAAACCAAAGCAAAGGCCGGAAAGGAGAACAGAGTGCGAACTCCCGAGAATATCGAACGTGTAGGAGTCGCAGTTGGAAGAAGCTTCGTAGAGAAGGACGTCATCTTGCAGATATTATTTATAATATAACACTTTTCTTAAATGCTTATTTACATACTTTAAGATGGTATAAATAAATTTGGAAAAAAATACATGTTGACTTTTTACAGTCATTTTAAAATCTCCCGTTGCACTGACCCACCCTTTACTTCTATTATTATTATTATTATTATTTTATTATTATTTGAGAACCATACCCAACAGGCTGAGCCCATTTACAGGGTAGGAAAAACAGTATATAAATTAATAAAATATTTTTTTTATATTTTGCGTAATGATCTTCATTTCGATACGCAATTTTTTGTTTTAGACAGTTGGTAGTAGATGACGTTTCTTTAACCCATTTTTACCTAATCTATTTTTAGGTAATTGACAATTCATTTTAATAATATAATGTCGAAATTATTATTATTATTTTTATTTAGGGAAGATTATTTACATGAAAATGTACAAATGGTTACAAATATAATCACAAATTGAGTACCTAAGTAAATGTTATTGTAGAAAGCCCCTTGTACCAAATAAGTGGAGGCCTGAAAAATTTACATACTTGTTCTGATGTAGCTCAAATATGGCCAAGAAACCTAAAGCTGGAAATCTAAGTACCGTATTTATATAGTCATATTTGTTTATTTATTTCATTTCTCTACTTCTTTTTATTGTTTTATTAATATTTTATTATTGATTGTATTGCTCATGCCATTTGAAGTATATATTGTAGAAAGCGCAAAATATAAAAAATAGTATAAAGAACTCGTTTTATAAGACTTTCTTTCGCACTTGTCAATTAGAAAACTCGCTAACGCTCGTTTTCTAAATTTTGACGCGTGCGAAAAAAATATGTCTTATAAAACACGTTCTTTAACATACTATTTTAATATCAATCAATGAGCAAAAGAATATATCTAGATTGACAGAATGATACGAATTAATCATAAAATGTATAGGTGATTTGTTCAAAGCGTTGGATTGGCCAGAGGTTACATAAAAAGTTGTTGCATGTCTCGATCATAACCTTGGTACATGAAAATTTATTATAGGCAACAAGTAAGGGCTACCGATTATATTATTAATGATTTTGAACAAAATAATAATTGCATGCATGCGTGTTCTTTGTTGCAGAAGAACTATATTATATTTTGCTAACATTGATCTTGCGACGTACCCTCAGCATAGAAAATGGCTGTCTTCAAAAATCTTCTCTGAACTTTAATAGCGCGGACATAGAATAAATAAATTCCAGACTGTTGAACAGTTCTCTAAATAAGGGCGTACGAGGGATACAAAAAGCAATTTCAATACTTGGCTATTGAAGTTCTCAGCATTTCGGATGAGAAATCCTAGGTTCCGAAAAGCACATGAGACTTTATTATCAACGTGTTCTGTGAAATTTAACTTGGGATCGAAAATAACACCTAAATCATTAATAGAATCCGGCTTGTCGAGCACACAGTTCTTGATGTTGTAATCATATTTGATAGAATTAAGCTTTCGGGTGTATGTCATGACTTGACATTTCGAGACGTTGAGCTCAAGATTATTGTTTTTGCACCAACCAGAAATAATGTTCAGATCCCTCTGAAGGTTTTCACAAGCAGCATCAGAAGATATTCTATAAAATAACTTGGAGTCGACATTTTTAATAATACCATCAGTGAAGATGTTGAACAACAAAGGGCCAATACCTGAACCCTGAGGAATGCCTGATTTTTGGAAGAAGTGATGAGCCTTATAGTCCGGATAACAAACATATTGATATCTATTTTGAAGGTAAGAAGACATTAGATGGATTAATGGATTCGACAAACCAAAAAGATCAAGTTTCTTGATTAAGATCGAATGATCAATTTTGTCAAAAGCTTTTGATAGATCAGTGTAAATTACATCAACCTCAGAATTATAATTTATAGTTTCACAAATGTAATGTGTAACATACATTAAATTGGTCTCAGTTGATCTGCCTTTGATGAATCCATGTTGCTCACTAGATAGCATATTATGAACATGATTATAGATTTTCCTATGGAGAATTATTTCAAATATCTTACTAAAATTGCAAATAATTGAAATAGATCTGTAATTATTAATGTTGTTCTTGTCACCTTTTTTGAAAACTGGTGTAACTTTTGAAAGTTACCATATTGAGGATGAACAGAGGTTTTAAAAATAAGGTTGTAGATAATTAATATAGAGGTTGAATAATGACAGATTTACAATCTTCAACTCGTATATACTTTTGTTTTAGTTAACAATAATATAATTTGCAAAAATATTGTCGTACACTGTGTTCACATGATGATGTCAAAAACACTAAAATTATTTTCATACATGTGAAAATAAAAATGTGTTAAAACTTACCTTATGCTAAAGTTGCAAACAAGCGAATTACGTTGAACGTCTACCTTCTGCACTGATACACACTGACAGCTGAGCAATTTAACGCATGTTCTTTAAAATAAAAGCCTTGGTCATCTCACCCATACGGAGCATCTCTCCCGAATTTACCCTAATTTGTTTATTTAATTATGAAAACTTTTTGTGTAACAGGGTTTAATATCTTCAGTCAATTATATTATCATTTAAAAAGTCATTTTTGTTTAATGTCAGTCTAGATTCCAGTCTGTCTGACTTAATGTTGACTTATCATGTACAGCTACAGTCTGTGACAAATGGTTTAAATGATTCACATTCTAGGAATAAAATTATATCTGCTCATTAGCATCGAATAAACATTAAAGAAATAACTTTGTGTGAATAAAAAGAAATTAAATATGAATTTTTTTTTGACGTATGATTTCATAATTGATATGGTCATATGCCACCAACCAATAGGAGACTTTGTCCTCCAGACGTACAACGAAGCTTACTTCTACTCGTTTCGTGAATATCAATATGTTAGCATAAATATGAGAAAGTCCTTGATATTAGCGTTAGTTATATGCACTTTAATAAATGTAGATGTAGGTACATATATTGAGGATTCAAATCTTGTATCCATGAGAATAGCTAAGTAATTAACAAAGGCCTGGTGTTATCAGCTCTGGTGAAACTACAATTTAGACTACATAAGAAAAATATTCCATCGAAAATTGTCACATATATAATCTTTACAATTTATGCCATAATATCGAAAGTATATTTTTCTTTTAAATGACAGGTATGTTAATAGACAGTTTAACCATCGACGATACTACCGCGCCTTAAAATTAACAGAAATAGTAACCAATAGTGATAGCTGGCAATGGGGTACGTAGTGAAAGAATTTTGTATAAATATTAATTAGTTCGCAAACTACAAGTGATTGAAGTCTATTAATAATTAGAATGATGTATCAGGTCTTTGCAAAATACACTACCGCCATCCGTCGCCATAAGTTTGTATCACAATATTGTCAAATAATGGTGAAACTTTTTCAATGTTCTATAACTTATTAGAAAAAAAAATTGATGTGGCTAACACAACACCTCCCGCCTTTCAATTTTTATTTATTCGCTGTTTGTTTAAAGCGTAGGCTCCGAGATTAAATTATAGATAATTTTACAAATTTATCCATGAAATATATAGGAAAAGTATTAATGCAAACCTGTAGAAAATTTAATAATCTTTAATTTTTATAATAACATAAATCTCGAAAAAATAACATTTAAAAGTATTTTTCAGCTTCAAGTAAAGTGCTATATCCGGTTATCTGATTTACACCAAAATCTAATGGCTTCTTTCCATATTAGAGTAAGATAGAAATACAAGGTTTCAAAATTTTCTGAATGATAGTATTTGTGTTAGAGCGTAAACAGGAACCACACATACCACACACACACACACACCCACACACACACCCACGACCACACTCACACACACACACACGCACACACACACACGCACACACACACACGCACACACACACACACACACACACACACACACACACACACACATATATATATATATATATATATATATATATATATATATATATATATATATAAATCTCGATATGCAATTTTTAGCACGATCCCTATACCCCCCTTGCCAAGGGCATCGAGAGGTAAAAATACATTTTATTTATGTTATTTTTGCTTAGTCACAATTTCTTCATGAATATAACGTATAATTTTATAGGTATATAACAATATTTCAGCTATGCGAACATGAAACATTTGTACGTTGTCCACCACTGATGAATTCATATCTCGTTGTTACGTAAAATTTTTAAGTCGAGTTTGCACTAAAATTCGTACTCCATTCCTATATTTCAGGAAAATTTTTTAAAAAATGTTTATGACCCCATTTAGAATGCTACCGTAGATGTCAGATGAATGCGATTCTACTTGTTTGAAATCTCTGTAGTATGCACATTAGCATTATACTATATTCGCTTTAGGTATAGGAAATTTTCGGGTTTTATAATATTGAAATAAAAATATCGTGTCTCTTGTAAAAGCAGTTATAATCTTTAATCTCGAATCATATGATTTAAGCATATTATGCTTACATGCGAATATTTAGAGACAAGCATGCTAAAATATTTTTGCTTCGCGACGAAAAACGAAAGCAAATTACTTATATGATAGAATTCGTAAGTGCGTGCTCTTATTATAGAACTCCAATTCCAAAAATTACAATTTATTCGTAGTCTTCATTCTTACATCGTTTTAAAGAATTGATTAAATTTTGGATATCATTGGTCAACCGGAAGTACCGTCATTTGAAGCTCCTAACAGTTAAACTTTAATTTCTGCGAGGTGGATTGTCCCGGCTTCTGACGGTTAATCAGAAACTTGTTTGTTTCCAGACGTCGTTTATGAAGCTGATCCTGATATGTTTATGGAAGGATTTGTTACTAGTGATGAGACATGGGTCTGAACCAAAGCAATAGTCGAAAGAGTGGGTTCATCATCTCCCAAAAAAAGTCAATACACACGTTAATTAGGAAAATTTTAATTAGTCTCAAATTAGTGGAATATGTAACATAAAATTTTATATAGCCACTAACGACGGTTCACGTAACCTCGCAAAAAATAAAAGTGTGACTGGGGCTGTCATTTATGCATTAGGCCACGAAATTTGCAATCTACCCTTTTATTAAAAATGTATCTTCTTTGCGAACTATATTAATTTCGTGCAACAAGTACAAAGCAAATAATAACTTGACAAATATATATAAAATGCACGTTCTAAAAAAGCAGTGTAAAATACATATGTATTATGTACTAAATATTTCTCGTTAACCACTTTAATCTATTTATAAGTATCTACGATGTGTGGCTATAAAATAACAGGATTTTTTTTCCGGCTTCCCCGTAAATTTACCAAAATCTGTGGAAAAAGCAGATTGGCACACCCAGCAATGGATAAATTGCCGTGATGATATATTTATTTATTTTATTTTGTAAATTTGGAAACAGTGAACGGTCTATCATATTAATTTGTTGTCTTCTCTCCATCCGCGGTTAAAATTTCAAAATAATTAGGCAAACCGTTCGGCAGTAGCCTTTGATTGATGTTGACCGCTTTCTTGGAATCAGGTTAGCGTCAATATGAAATTCTGATGAAACTTGAAGAATCCACTACAGAAACGTACGATTTGATGTATAAAGTTTATGTTGATGAGAGGGATGATTAGCGCCTCGAGTATGGACACCGTTTTTTTTTTTTCTTTTTTTTTTTACTTAATTATTCACATGAAGTAGGTGCCTGAGTGGCATTTCGTTAACTAAGTGTACTACAAGGAGGTTTTGATAATAATTCGTACACGGGTGAGAAGGAAAAGGATTGAAATTAGAAAAAACGCATCATGGAATTTCCACCAAAACAACGAGTCGGCACACAACGCCCTGTCTGACAAAATTTAAATCTGTCGGAAAAGGAACCAAATTTTCGAGTCCGAGATGCGGTTAAAGAAAAACTGGCGAAGCTTTGGGCAATCTTCGAAAAAAAGGCCTGCAGCATTGCTTCCAACAATGGAATATTCGAATGAGGCGTTGTAGGGTTCGGGGAAGAGAGTACATTGAAGATGGCAGCACATATTTGTTTTGCGTAAGTTTTTGAATTTTCATTATCTAAGATCAATCTTGTTATTTTATAGCCAGACCTCGAATACTATATACTTGTAACTTATTCCAAATATATTGTGGCAACTAACTAAATTTAATATTTTGCCTGACATATACCGTGAGTGTATATGAAGTAAAAATAATATTTTATTGTGCGTTCAAAGAAACTTAATTTTAAATGAAAGGTCTTATTTAGATTCAGAATTCGTTTTGCAGTGTTGAGGTTACAATATCTCAAAGTTCATAATTAAAATATGGAAATGCGCAATTAAACTTTATAGATATGATGAATAATAATAATTACATAGTTTTACAATTTAAATGAAAATAATGAACTTTTAGCTTTTGAAACTTGCAAATTAAGTTGCGAAATTTAATCAATGTATAAAATTAAACTATCTCTATTTGGGATGGTAAACAACTTAACATTCAAATTGTGTATACAACAAGCGGATAAAAATAGAACACAGAGAAAAACATGGGAAATAAAACTGATTATTCAAATCGAAACCTTTGACTCCGTGGAATGGGGTTGTCCATGAAAAAATCCAAATCTGTGATTGTTATAGTTGATGCAAGTGTTAATTTAGTTTCATAATGCAATCTTTCAAGGAAAGCAAAGGTTCAAATTGACCCCTGACATAAGGTCACAAGATCACGCGTGTGGCATGTTGCCTACATTTTATATTTATACTTTGATTCACTGCATATGTAAATAACATTGAATAATCAGCTGTGATAATATGCAAAAATTGTATATTAAAATCATGATGGTTAGTACACTATATTTTTAACTAGAGTGTACAAATGTACATGTTGAATATTCCACTGAATATCATCTAATCTTGGGGTTAGTACCATATGGAATGAGTATAAACACTCTGAACAGCTCGTGGTGTATTAATATAATAAATATCTGATATGGACACCACACGACTTCCTTGTACGTATTTGACGTAATTTGACATTAACATTTATTTTTTATTTTTTTGTTATTTTTTGTCCTAATCCATAGCAAGCTTCATTACAAAAGCCAAAAAGTATATAAGTTTTAAATTTACATATCTCGCTTATACAAAGGGCTAATTTAATAATACTTGATGTGCTAGACGCAGAATTTAATTCTCTAAAACTCTTATTTGAAGCATTTATTTCTAAAATCAAAAAGAAACCATTTTATTCAAGAAAAACTGTTAACAACTTCAGGTAATATATCTCTTCCGGTTAGCCTCTTTTAACCAAATTCTGCTATGTTATTCCAATTGATATAAAAGTCTTATATACTAAATTTGAAAAGTTTTGGATTATATTTTAATATAGTTTTTCATTAAAATCTATTGTAGGCTTCAAATAAAGTACCATTTCTGGAAATTATGTAATGACCAAAAAGGAAGGTGCACAACTAGATATTATAGAAGTCATAAATACAAAATTTCAGCTTTCTACGGCTTACCGTTTTTGAGTTATGCGAGATACGTACATACGTACAGACGTCACGACGAAATTAGTCAGAATGGATTCAGAGATGGCCAAAATGGATATTTCCGTTGAAATCTGGAAACCGAAATTTTACGCGAATACAATACTTCCTTTACTTTGTACAAGGAAGTAAAAAAGAATCCTCGTTCTTTTTAGTCAAACCTCGAATATTCGTAATCACATTAAGATATGAGGTGACTACCATATGTTATTTATTTAATTAGTAATTAATTTAAAAGGTAGAAAAAGTGATTTACTTAAACAAAAACCAAATGAAATGTACTCTGAGGAAAGAAATAACTAATAAATGTGCTAATGAATATGTATAAATTAAAATACAAACAACACCTATTTTAATAATACACATAAATACTTAATCAGATATGCTGTAATAGCTAGCTAGGAAGTACTTTGTACCATAAGTATGATTTTTTTTATTAGCACAGAATTTATTATCTTTTTACACCTTATCACGGTTATTTTTATTTTAGGTCATACGTGCATAAAATCAAAATAACACATTATACATTGATTAGTGTCTAAAAATGATAGCAGAAAAAAATGATATTAAGCGTACTAGAAAATAATTTAGTTTTAAATAATACAGGCTGAGTCAAAAAGGTGTACCAAAATGAAACCATATATTGGGGAGTCATTTTGAGTAAAAAAAATGTTTTATGGAGGTATGTCCGAAAACTTTTCGTTAAAGAATTACGCCCTTTGAAAGTGCACCTTTTCAGACACATTTTTACCTTCCGTCACCTTTAGGTGAGGAGGGTATTGTCTTTGGTCAAAAAATCCGATGATGAGTTTTTAATGAATAAGCACGTTTTAGGGTCCATAGAATACGATTTTACTATTTTTACGATGATGTCTGTATGTATGGATGTATGTATGTGTGTGACGATTTTTTCGGATTGCATAACTCCAATACCACCTTTCCAAAAATTATATTTTTTGCGTATTCCTCATTTATACATCCATATGAAGAGCTGATTAGATTTTGGTTATAATTGGTCGACCGGAAGTACACTAATTTGAAGATTTTTACAGTTTTTCTGTAAAAAACGCTGTTAAATATTATTTTTTTATATTTAATGTTATTATAAATATTAAAGAATATTCTATTCTGTATTCGATTTGATTACGTTTTATACTTCATATTCAATGGATATAGAGTTAAAAAATTATAAAGAAATTAAATATCATAAAGCAGCCAGCTGTGCTATAACCATGGAAACATGTATTATATTAAGGAAATTCTGAGTGACAGATGTCAATGTCAAGTGCAATTTACATAATATGTTTGTGTTATAATTTTCCTAGAAATATAGAATGTACGGAATTTGTACAAAATACGTATATTTGACTTAAAGTAATATGCTGGAAATGTAAAATCTTGTGCAAGAAACTTTCTGTGTGGAAATTGTACAAAATACATAGAACTGACGGAAGATAATGTGCTGGCCACATCAGATTATTAATAGTAACTCTTGTACTAATGGCACTAAATTTTGAAACTTATATGAGGATACTAAGTATTTCAGATGCATATTAATACTTTCTTTTGTTTCTGTATAGGCGTCTTATATGGGGAAGTCATAATAGTACATTAAGATACAAGTTTCATAAGACATGATTTTCACGCACGCGTCATTCTTAGAAACGAGCGGCTGTCATAAAGAAGTACTTTATGACATCCAAATGGGTTTCATAAATTACATATTAAAGAACCAAAATAGAAAATAGTACATTAAGATACAAGTTTCATAAGACATGATTTTAGCGCACGCGTCATTCTTAGAAACGAGCGGCTTGCCGCGAGTTTTCTAAGGGGACAAGTGCGCTGAAATGTCTTATGAAACGTGTATTTTATACTATTTATTCTACTTTGGTCATTTTTTCAAAAAAATTACGTTATTTCATGTCCAGGAATTTCAGGATGTCATAAAGAAGTACTTTATGACATCCAAAATAGAAAAACGTTTTTTATCGTTTTACCTTTTAACATTTTTATTTATTACATTTACATATAATGCAAAAATACACAAAAAACGGTAATCTTACTAAAATTTGGTAAACACAATAGTTTTTGAGATATTTTAATTTTTAGAACAAATCACGTATTCAAATATAATTAGATAACAATTAAAATACAATGAAATTCATATAAATTAATTCTTGGATATCTACGTCGATAGTTTCTGGACGTACGACTATCATTACCTTATACAAATAAATAGAATGAAAAAATAAATATATCATCACGGCATATTACCCATTGCTGGGTATGCCAATCTGCTTTGTACACAGATGTCAGTTATAATGATGACGTTTTTGTACCGTGCGGGCGTTACAGTATCCATAAATAAACACAATGTGTGCATATTCACCAGCAATAACATTTTCCATTTTTTAATTTACATAAAAATTATTAATAATGAAAATAAGATAATTAACAATAGTTATAAACAGATTTTGTTTCGTTTTTTATTTTTTATTCTTGCTAACTCGATTGTATTATAACTGTTAACTTGATACTTGATTTATTCTAAAAATTAAAATATCTCACAAACACAAACTACTGCGTTTATCAAGTTTCGTCGAGAGTACATTTTTGGTGTATAAAAAAATAACGATAAAAAATGTCATGACTTCCTCATATGAGACACCTTTGGTTGAGATACAGAAACAAAAGAAATTATAAACATGCAAATAAGTAGCATCCTCAAAATTTTAGTGCATCTAGTACCAGAGTTATTAATAAAAATGTGTATGGTGAGGTGCACTTTCAAAGGACTGTAACTCTGTAACGAAAAGTTTCCGGACCTATCTTCATATAACGTTTTTACTCAAAATGACTCTCCCAATATATGGTTTTTACTTTGGCGCACTCTGTATGAATCACCCTGTATAATGAAATACAAGATACCAGAGCACATAAAATTGTCTATTTATTATTATTTGAATGAATTCACAATGTTATACAGGATATTTCTAAACCTTTGTAACAAACTTTAAGGATATACAGGGTGTCCAAATTTTGGGAAAGGTAAGAGATATACGAAGTCAGTTAAATTAGACAAAAACTGCTCCGTTAGGAGACCATTTTAGTGGTGTATCGTTATTTGATAAAAAAAAATACGTAACTCACTCACAGGATATAGCCGAGAATGTTAATTTTGCAGTATTTATTTTTCCCGGATAACTTCCAAATATGAAATAATACTGGATTTTGTTTTGCGCTTCTTTAAAGCACTTTTTTCATGTTGCTCAGTTTTTTATATTACTGCTGAATTTCAAATTATGATGTCGTTTTAATTATTATATGGGCGCCATATTGGAAAGTTATACCATTGAAAAGAGATTTTAAGCTTTCCAATATGAATCAAATCGTAGTCTGAACGGTTCCCAAATATTAAATATTTACAATACACTCTTTTTATCGTTTCATTCTTTTCAATATATGACTCATAAGTATTTATACTTCCTGTGAACATTGACATTGAAAATTGAAACTCATTTCTCTTTAATAATGATTGACTTAACAATTGTAATTGTGCTTTGTTATGTTCCTACAAAGAAATAAAAGTTTGTCAATATTGAATTATTAATCTCTGTATTGAGTATTTGTATAATGATCCAGAAATAGTACGTATGTTGATAAGTATTAAATTATCGGCACAACACTTCCGATATTTTTGGTTTCTATATTTAGGAGAAATGAAAACAGGCATCAAATAGTCATTTCCTAATACATTGACAGACTATTTTCCCAGCTGACGTTTCTGGCATCGATAGGCATTGAAAATAAACACAAAACTAAAATTAATCCATGCCATTAAATATGGTTTTGGCGTAGCCTATCTAAAGCCAAAGCCATTGCACGGAATTAAAATGGAAATTTGCCATTTTACTCTGAGTGGGAGCAGGGCACAAATAAAGTTGCGTTGGCCGATTTGTTGTGATGTAAAAATATCTCTAAATATTTTAGGAATTTTAGTAAGTATGTACTTTGAAGAAACTCGGTCAATGACAGCTCGCCAATTTGTTATGACAATAAAAAACTTGCGAATAAATTACCTGCTGTACGAGTATTTAGAATCATTCAAGATTTAAATGTAACTTCTTTGTTCTGGGATATTAATAAAATTCTAGTTCGTAGTTCGTACTATTATTTTCGACTTATAAATAAACTAAATACAACAGCTGTGCTTTTTTACTTATTACTCATGTCCGGCAAATTCATCTTAAAATATCATCGCGGAAAATTTGTCACAGGGATATTTCATCGCAAAAAATTTCACAGGAATATTAAACGGTTAAATTAGGTTAGTTTATTCAAGTTTAGAGCAGGGCAAGGAATCGGGTTTTTTAAACAGAGATTAACCGGCATTTTAAATCAAACACAAACAAAAACCGTTTAAATTTTCTACGAATTCGGTTAACTTAATTATTATTTTTTCAGTTTTTTGCCCTGTTTAGTTGAGTTAATTTTCTTGCGCTGAACTTTCCCTGCGATGAATTTTCTTAATTCTTACAATTAAATTTCTGCGATTAATTTTCTGTAAACCCTCTTTACTTTTTGTTCCAGTGTGTTCTACGTTAAATTTGGTACTGACGATATGATTCTATCATATATGATCTTTACCGTAACTTCATGGGTGCTTAATACTTGTACCTTGTGATTCAAATGTTATCTACCTATAGCCATGAAATAAAGGCGACGATTGTTTGGGCTATCAAGCTACTGGATATTTGTTTGCTTACAACGTTTTGTTTAAATTAAAAGATTATTACAGTTTCTGTAAAACATTGAGTACAAGAAAATTGCTGAAGCATTACTTATATTTAAAAAGTTCTTGACAATACTCGTAGAGAGCAGTGGACTAAAAATTATGCATGAAATGATGATTGACGTATATCGAGAATTTCATGTTTTACAATGAAATTATGGTGTACACAATTTCAATATGGCCGGGAATAGATTGAGGAGTACTCAAAATGCGGAAATGAAGTTGGAATACTTTAGTTGTCAATTATTATTTACTTTCAGTTGTTTTCCGTATGGCTAGGAAGATTCTCTATCACCCTTGTAGTTGGTATAGAAAATACAAGGTGGGGTAGAGAAACCTCCCCATTTTGCCGCCGCTACTGCTCATGCGCTGGAGGGAGTAGGGGGGGGGGCTAGTTGTGCCATCATGTACAGCCTCCCTTGCCATTTCATTCTTCATTATGGCGTGGAATAGTGAGCATCGAGCATTTGTTATTGAGACGTATTTCAATAAAGTTGACTCTACCACCACTACACAGCGGTTATTCCGTATGCACTTCGGACTAGGTCGACATACAAGGGTACCCGACAGGAAGACTATAAATCGACATGGATTGCAAATTTCAGAACATCAGGTTCGGTTTTGAAAACAGAAACAGTCTGGTAGAGCTCGCTACGTACGAATATGGAGTTTTATCTGCCACACTCTTTGTAGTGACGGCAAAGTCAGCATTTTTTAAATAAGTCTCAATAACGAACACATGGTGGTCACTACTCCACGCCATAATGACAAATTAAAAGGCAAGGGAGGCTGTACATAACCGCGCAATTAGGCCCTCGCTACTCCCACCAGCGCATGAACAGTAACGGCGGTAAATTGCGGAGCTTTCTCTGCCCCAGCCTGTATAACACACGAACTACTTTCGCGGGAGAAATAATTTGTAAGTAATAGAATTCGTACTCAGGTCGTCAAAACAAACTCGAATCATCTAAAATCTAAGGTATACTTTATAACTGATATTTCGATTTCGAGCAATTGTTAATACTTAATTTGAAATCATATTTAATTTTTCCAATCCAAATTTTATTGTTTGCAATAAATATTGTAACGTTTTTTTATTTATTTGGGTGAAGTGTAAATATTAGACAAATATTAATTAAAATAAAGGTTTACTATAACAAAATATTAAAAAGGTATTAAATAATAACGATTACTAATATTGAACAATTATTAAAAACTAATTAAGACTAAAAATATTATTAACTAGATAACACTAACACTATTTATTTATTTATTTAACCAATTAACACTACTATTTATTTTTACGATATAGCTAATTATTTGTTTCCACTATTTATGTCACTTCTTTATTTATATCACGTTCAACTGTCCGCCTACCGACCTCCACAGCGTCTATATACTAAACTGACGCAACAGCGTCTGTATATTCAACTGCTCGGACAGAAGTCACATCTTTCACCTCACTATATGTCTATTTATGTAACTCTCTCATTTCCACAGCCTCAGTATCACTGACTGTCCGAATGCCACAATTCTTCACCACTACTGCCGAGTATCTACTTCCACTTGCCGTTACTATCCTTGTATACCTAGCTTCCCAATACTCTTCAACACTACCGAGTATTCTCTTTCACAGCTATCCCGGTATACCAGTAACTTTCCGACTCGCTGTAACTGTCCTTGTACATTATAGCTTCCCAATACTCGTCAACAGGTCAACACTACCGAGTATTCACATCCACAGCCCTTTTATACAGCTGCCATTTACTTCCAGAGAGCTCTAGAATGTTTGAGAGCATAATATCAATGAACACAAAACACGTCATCGCTATACTTAGACGCTTGTTCAGCGTAGCAGCGGGGCTCACACGTTACAATATGTTTTAAGTCACGAGTAATCGAGGAAATTTTTGTTCTTACGCGTCATTAAATTGTTATTGAGTGTGTTACTTTAGTAACGAGATTAGAATTGACGAAGTGGCCTTTTTCAAGTAGATATTGGAAAAATTAATAGGTAATATTTATATATCTGAATTTTAATTGATGAAGATTATATGATACCCTCACCGGAACTCGGATACGGGTTCTTAGATATAAGAAATAGTAGTGGAAATGCAGTCGCTATAATTAAAACTTACATTAAATTGCACACAGTGGAAATAATATATACTTGAAGAGGTAAATATAACCTCTTTGTTCTGGGATATAAATAAAACGCGTGATAAAATATTTAATTTAGTTTACGCTGTTGTTAGAGATAAGAAGTTACTCATTGCGTTTTATGAGGAGTTATTTTACATAATAGTTTATTTTTCCTCGACTACAATTCAAATGCTAGTTTAAAAATAACAAGCACGGACGTCGTTTTTATTAGACTTGTCAATTGGGAATTTATATGTCTATATTTTGCTTGCTGTATTTCAATAGAGTTTATGATTGCTGTCAGTGTGGAATGATAGAATCAATATTTGTGTATTCATCACATGTTATTATAAATTTAGTTCAATTGTAGAATTATACAGTAACAATTTTTCATATTTTGATTCATAAGATTAAATCTCGATATATTATAGTTCATATTAACTTCGTCTTCTACCAAATTTAGCATGTTTTTTCTTTGTTTCAAATTTAACCGTCTACAAATAACATTTTATGGGGTCTCGTGGCCGCGTGCCTGAGTGTCCGGTCGCGAATTTGGGGAACCGGGTTCGATCCCGACCGACGCCAAATATTTCGAATTTTAAATGGCACAAAATTGACCCCTGTGGTGCACTCTCCACGCCAGCAATGAGTGCCCGTGAGGTGACGCCTGGTAAACGCCCGCACGGTACAAATATGTCATCATAATTACCGATATCTGCGTACAAAGCAGATTGGCACACCCAGCAATGGGTAATATGCCGTGATGATGATGATATATATATATATATATATATATATATATATATATATATATATATATATATATATATATATATATATATATATATATATATATTTATTACAAATAACATTTTTGCAGCAATATTTTTCCTCCTACTTCGCAGGTTTTTTTTTCATACTGAGTACCTATTCGTATTTTTTTTAATAAATCAATAATATTAATATACAGGTGTCTCATTTTCGATGTTTTTTTTAAGGTATCTCGGGTAATGTTAATTAGAGCAAAACCGTTTGTATATTCCAGGGTGAACTCTTCCAGAAAAGTTTAATAATCACCACAGAAATTTTTGATCTTCATTTATTTCTGAGCTACAGACAAAAACTCGTTTTTCGCTCATTTTGAAAGTATCTTATATCTTATTTGTTACGATAGTTAGAGAAAAAGTTTTTTAACAATTTTTTGCCGGTTTTTAGATAGAATAAAATGGCGTAATTAGATTTTTTGGAAATCTAACAATTCTCAAGATATAACACAAACGTATGATTTTTTAAATGGGAACCTATATTGAAAATAGTCTCATCTTTTTGTTAACTTTATAAGCTTTTCAATGATATATAACAAGTCTTATTTCATTTACACCTCGTATAACTAATTAACATCGCAAGATATAAAGTAAGACGACTAACTACATACTTATACTAATTTTTATTTTCTTATGTTTCAGGTAAGATGATTATTTCATCAGCTATTTTCCAATACAAAGTGAATAAACAACAACTGTAAGTACATAACAAAGTATTTTATTGTAAAAAGCCGTAAATAAATAAAAACACTCAGTTACATTAATTATTTCAATTATTTATTGATACGGAAAAATTATAAACACAATTAAACATTTTTTATAGAATATAATAAACAAGAATCGATTTGAAGTTTAATCGACAGTATAATTTTACGACTTCTGAATCACAATAATCAGGTAATAAAATTGATTTACATTTATGATCTTCTCTCCTTGTCTTATCGTTTGTCCTTTATTTCCAAGGCACGCCAAGATCACGCTTAGTGCAATTGTCAACAGTGCGTGCTGCACCACGATTTAAATGTTAAAAAGACCTTTAAAATCGTAATAGTATGCATTATGCATGAGCAGGGACTATGATTTAATCCTAGATACTCTATGAATAATTTTATTGAAGTTATTTTCATGTGGCTCATTTCAGAGTGAGTTGTTTACAAAACGCGTTTGTCGCTTGTTAATGTTCGCTGTCACTTCTAACGAAACGTAGCGATCATTTTACGGGAGATGCACAAAATACAATAGTTTTGTTCGCATTGTCCAGTAAATAGTTCAGTGTTAGAGTCATTATTTTTATTACTCTCATCTATTATTGTGTCCTTTGCTAAAGTATTGTAATTTTTCGTATTCCAAGTAAAACTGCATGCATGCATAGGTAAACATAACCTAGCCATTAGGAATCGTGCCATATTCCATTGTTTTCTAATAATTGTTGTTTACCAACAAAATGGAAAATAATTAATTATTAAAAGTGTATTATTTTTTTATGACATTGCAACAGTTGTTGGCTATTAACAATAAGAGTAGTAATCATGTTTTCTGCTTTTGAAATCTAATGATCTGTCATTCATTTTATAAGTAGAAATATGAATAACTGAATCATGACAATATTTGTCATAGGTACCTACTTGTAATTATTTAATAAATACTCTATATCTTTTGACATTTTCTTCTATAATTTTTGTATTGATTCATAATGGGGTCCTAGATTTAATTAATTTCTTTAAACTTCATTTTATGTAAAACCAATCTGTAGTTCCAGAGAATAATACTTGTAAACTCGTAATAATATTTTCTACTCCCGCTGCCAAAATGTGACTTTAACAGACTGGTTTCCATGACAATGAACAACATCGTAATCACAACTTGAAAAGATGTAGTTTCGAACTATCAGACACGGTGCCTGAAGTTGATTTCCCGTAGTTTCCTTTTTATCAGCTGTCATTATTTCTAAATTAAAAAAAGGTTTTGTTTATTTCTGCAGTATTATAGCGTTTTCCATTAATATATTTAGTTTTGCACATTGTACTTAGTAATGACGCCATGTCCGGCATTAGTTTTTTGTTACAAAACTTGCGTAATGCATTTTAAATGAATCATGTTACAAAAATCCTGTCCAAGTTTGGGTAGGTTATGGTGGATGTTTCCATTAATTCTACTGTTATTAACAAACTATTTTTTTACATTCAATGTATTTACCAAGGCACTCAAAATGTATGATTTTGACAGACATCACTAGTAAGAACTGACGGTCATAATAAGTGCGAGAAGCTGCGCACTCAGTAAGATTCAGTTCACTCGAAAAATATAATTGAAACACGTAAAACTCAGCTCAGTGATTATATAAATAGAAAACGAGTTATGCACTCAGTGTAAAGAAAGGTTCGCACTAAATATACATATAAATAGAAAACGCTGTTAATTTGCATTCTTTTAAGTTATAGCATATACTGACTCAGTACGCTTGAAGCGTGAGACCATCCAATTCACGAATTAAATGACACTTGCTCAGTTTGAATATCTCTGTAAATATTTTTTTCCCGATATCAGGATCGGAAATGGATTACTAACATTTCTCAAATTTCTTTGTATAAATCTAAAATCTTGTTTAAAAATGTATATAATTATTGGGCATGTAGGTATATACTAGTTTATAAATAGTTTACCTTTGCTATCATCCCTCTATTTCCAGTAAAAGTTCATTTCCTAACACTAAATTTTCAAGAAAATTCATTTACCAACGATTATTCAATACTAACAACGAGAGAAATGCAGTTGCTAGATTAACAACTCGACGTAACGACTAGTTGTTAAATTTTAGCAACTTGATGTACAAGTGAATTGGGATTTCCACTTAGCAACTGACATTGAAATTAACGACTGAAAATGCTTGTTATTTTAACAATTTTGCTTAGAGAATTAGGCCAAATATATTGTTTTATAAATCAATATAATAATATCACCATTGGCGATCAATGCTAACTATATTAAAAATATAAAGCATAGAAACATTTCATCATATAAATGATCCATGTTCTAATTTGTTATATTTAAATAAATAATTTAGTTGGATTACTGAAATTTATTTTGTCATCATGGAATATGTACCCTTAAAGTTTGATCATGAAGTTTAGAAATACAAACAGCCTGTATATTCTTTAATCTGCAATTTGCAAGCTCCCTAATTTTTTTTCAATAATTAGGTAATTACAGACTATACTATAGAAATATGGCTGATTTATTATTTTAGCTATGTAAATAGCGATTAGGAAAAATAAAGCAAAGTATCCATTGGTGTAAATAGAATATACATACATACAAACATGAATTCAGGTCACAGTTATAATTGAATTTTCTTATCAATAATCTACCTATTGTAGATTCGTTCGGTTATTCAGTTCTGTGCACACATTTTTCATAATTTGCACAGTAAGCGTTCAGTTATTCACGTCTGTACACTCTGTGTCGCACAGAACGCGTTCGGTAAAAGCTGTATACACATATGAGGCAAAATGCGAACGAGGCAAGGCGAGCACGAACGATTCCTCGGGTATGGACGGTGATCCGAAGCCCGGCACATTGCCTCAGCTTGTTCGGCGAACAGGCCGAGGCCGTACGAATGCTATCCGTTCAGAGTCGGTACATCAAAGAAAATTCGGTTCGGCGTGGACGCTTTTTCATTCATGCACAGACTTTGCCTCGGAGCGCGGCGCGGCAACTTTCCCGACGCGAATGTACAAATATAGAGAACACGTGTAGCAAACGTATTTGTTTATTTGTGCATTGGCATTCAGTGAAACCATGTCTTGGGATAATGAAAAAATATTATTGTTAATAAAGCATTATGAAGATAGGCTGATTTTATGGAAAAAAGACCACAAGTATTATTTTAACGCTATAAAAAAGAGGATGCTTGGCGGGAAATAAGCATAAGCTTGAATGAAGATACAGAAGTTCTCAAAAAGAAGATTGATAGTTTGAGAGGATCCCGAAGGCGCGAAAAAAATCAAATTTCAAAAATTATTCTTTCTTCGTCCAACATATCAATTAATATTGAATTTCCTCCGGAAATTGATCTACTTCTATAAAGTTTTGTCATCCACCAGCGCCTTCTCTTTTTTTTCGCGATAATTCGACAATCACTATAAATGAAACAGCGGACACTATCAAGTCGTCGGCCATATTGAAAACTACCCGAATGGATCGCGCACAATATGGATCGGCGCCTCGTTCGCTGCCTCAGGTGGCTTCATTCGCAACGAAACAGTTCACGAACGAGGCATCCGTTCGGGCTCGCCTCGCCTCGTTCGCGTTCTGCCTCATATGTGTACCCAGCTAAATACTGTGCTGTGCAGATCATGCTGTGCACGTTCCCATAAAGTATAGTGACAATGGCAAAAAATGAAGAAATTTTGTTTTATATCTGAGAAGTATGCAAATTTTCTAGAACACCAGAAGCTTTCTAGGTTCTCAGCCATTTTCGGATGTCCTCAAAGTTTTTTCTTCTCATATTTATGTAATTCGGGGAACTAGATTAATTTTATTTAATAAATCTTCAAAAGTATCGGGATATCGAAAATGAGTTTTAAACTGCCTGTCAGATGTATTGTTCAGCAGAATGATTTACTTTTTATAAAATATTTGAATCCTATTCCCCTTCTTCGTCTGACTCATCAAAAAATATTTGTAAGAACACGAAAATCTATATTCTGAATAATCTGAACTCATGCATAGCACAGCTCAAAAAACCGAACGCACCTTGTGATTCCTGATAAATTTAGTATCTGTAGTTATTGAAGTATAAATACAAAAGCATTATTTTAGATAGGTACCATAATGTTTTGCTATCCAAAATCACCAATCGAATTGGAGACATGATAACTTATTACTGTTAAAATAAGAAATGTTTAATTTTTAGTATTCAACTCTTTTGCTATTTATTATGTTATTTATGATAAATGACAGTAAGAATACAATATATCTTTTCTTCAATTCGTGTCGAATAATGCGGAAGATATGTAAATTATTGAATAAATGAAAAATTAAAATTCATGAGCTGTACAAGGTAAACTGTATACATATAAAAATTAAAACAATAATAAAAATAAGATGTAGACAACATTAACATTCATCACGTGATAATTGGCAATAATGTTTTAATGATTATCATAAAAACTGATTTCATAAACATAATACGCTAAATATATCATAAACACTGAATTTATTTAAAAGTAATGCCCTCGTTATCCATTAAAATATTTAGAAAATTTATTAAAATACTGTAACGTGTAAGCCCCGCTGCTTCGCTGAACAAGCGTCTAAGTATAGCGATTACGCAAGCAGCCGGGCTATGTAAACAAACAAGCCGCGATGTGTTTAATTACTTCCGGTCGTCTGAATCTTTTGTGTTCGTTGTTATTATGCAGTCGAACATTCTATAGCTCTCTGGAAGTTAATGGCAGCTGTATAAAAGGCACGCAGCTATGCTCGGGCTCGGGAGTGAGTTAGTTAGTTAGTTAGTTACATGGAGAGACATATAGAGATATTCACATAATGAGTTTGAGAAGCACAGCAGTATTGTAGTAAGCGTATGCAGTAAAGTTTCGAGTGGAGTAGGTACTCTGGAAGTTACTGGTATAAAGGGATAGCTATGGATGTGAATACTCTCTATAGTGTTGACGAGTATTGGGAAGCTATAGTGTACGGGGACAGTAACGGCGAGTCTGGAAGTTACTGGTATATTGGGATTGCTGTGGAAGTGAATACTCGGTAGTGTTGACGAGTATTGTGAAGCTAGGTATACAAGGACAGTAACAGCGAGTTGGAGTGGATACTCGGCATTGGTGTGTGGAAGAGAGAGAGAGTTACATAAATAGACAGACAGTGAAGTGAAAGGTGTGACTTCTGTCCGAGCAGTTGAATATACAGACGCTGTTGAGTCACTTGAGTATATAGACGTTATGCAGGTCGGTAAGCGGACAATTGAACGTGGTATAAATAAACAGTAACATAAATAGTGGAAATAAATAATTAGTAATATCGTGGTAATTGTTTAATATTAGTAATAGTAATTTTCATTATAGTTTAATAAACACTTATTTTAATTAATAATAATTGGCTAATATTTACACTTCACCCAAATAAATAAAAACGTTACAATACATTAATAAATACAACAATTCAGCATCTCTTCTGGTTGTTCTTCTACTTGTAAAATAATATAATTAAATTATATTATTTGCATTCTTATTTGTTACCCAGTTTACGAAAACGTAATGTGTGAATAACATTATTATACAACAATATGTTAATTGTTGATTACTCATATGTGCGTAGTTCTGTAATTCAGATAAAGATTATTGATGCCTTCCATTTCCATACTGAAGTATTGTTCTACATTGACGCAGCTTGCATAGTTATGTCACGGCATGATATATTGAAGTGGAAAAGTTTTCCTGCGTGGTGACATCAAGCCATCAGTTTAACACACTCCTTGGGGCTTCAGAACCATTCTTACAACCATGACATATTGACTAACATTTATTTATCTTAGCCCTTTTCTTAAGGGATTCTTTTAAAACGAGAAACAGAGTTGTCAAGCATACCTGAAACCAGAATGACAAAGAAGATTTTAAAGTAAAGATTAAAAAACAAATGAAACCAGCTTTTCACTTTAAAGTAAGCAGTGACTAGAAATTTCATAAATTTCGTATTTATCCTCGTATTTATCTTACTTAATATAATAATAATATTTAAATTAATTTGTACCTATTGGATTATGGGGCTAGGGTCTCGTCTCAACACACGAAAACTTTTACATAGTCTTCATCAAATCACGACTTATACATTTCTCGACTCTAGCCCATGAAGTTGGCGCACAAAGAAATGCTCAAATCTTGACTTATGTACCGTTTGACAAAGATGGCTGACAAGTACACTCCGGAAATCAATTCGTAAATAAAAATATTATAGTTTGAGTCACGATAAATGCACAATGACTTCGACTTCTCAAGTTCGTCCAACCCATCACCCCGAAGTATTTCAATACCTGAGCGGCCAGGAGCGGATTACTAAATTTACAGCGTAATTATAAACATATTATTCAATAATAAATTGTAGTAACTTGATTATGAATTTTAATACCTAATTAATTTTGTGCTTATTTATGATTTTATGGAAACTTGTTGAAAATATTCTCATCTTTCTGCTTATTTTATAAGCTTTTCAATGATATTGTAAAATATCAGACAATTATTATTAATTAAAATTAAGTGTTTATTAAACTATAATGAAAGTTACTATTACTAATATTAAACAATTATTAAAAACTAATTAAGACTAAGACTATAATTAACTAGATAACACTAACACTATTTATTTAACCAATTAACACTACTATTTATTTCCACGATATAACAAATTATTTATTTCACTACGCGTTCCAATCTTAGACTGCCGGTCTGTTGCAGTCTCTTGTAGACTGTTTACGCGATATTTATGTCACTATATTTATATCATTATATACTTATATCATGTTCAACTGTCCGCCTACCGACCTCCACAGCGTCTATATACTCAACTGACTCAACAGCGTCTGTATATTCAACTGCTCGGACAGAAGTCACAAATTTCACCTCACTGGCTGTCTATTTATATAACTAACTTTCTCCTTCCACAGCCTCAGTATCACCAACTGTCTGTATGCCACAATTCTTCAACACTACTGCCGAGTATTCACTTCCACTTGCCGTTACTGTCCCCATATACCTAGCTTCCTAATACTCTTCAACACTACCGAGTATTCTCTTTAGCAGCTATCCCGGTATACCTGTAACTTTCCGACTCGCCGTTACTGTTCTTGCACACTATAGCTTCTCAATACTCGTCAACACTACCGAGTATTTACATCCACAGCTATCCCAATATACCAGTAACTTCCCGAGTACCTACTCGACACCAACTGCATACGCTCACTACGATACTGCTGTGCTTCTCACTAACACTTTACTCTCTAATACTCCATGTAAATAACTGTCTAACTGCACCAATGTAAGTGTCTGTCCGTCTTCACTAATGGACTGAACTATGTAAGTCAACCCCCCGATCACACAACTAATGTTGTGTGTTTAGGGACTCAACTGAACTAACTTTCGAGCATAGCTACGTCCCTTATATACAGCTGCCATTACATTCTAGAAAAGCTCTAGAAAATTCGAACACATAGTAACAATGAACACAAAAGGTTCAGGTGACCGGAAGTAATTTAACAGGTCGCGACTCCGCCTAAACCGGTAACAAAGGCTGATCGTACGTACAATTGTTTAATGGTAATTAGAGAGCAGTTGACAAGCATTGTTTTTTCTGTCAATCGTTTATGGATTATTTTAGAAAAAAATACTTCAAATAACAGTTATAGTGTGATAAGACGATGGTAAGAGCATTAACAAATAAATAACTTTTAATGAACCTTTTCTAAATTATAGTTCAGGAATAATATTTCAACTTATTATCTTTGTTAGACAAAATTCTGTTTAGAAATAATTATCATTTTTCCTATCGCGGGTTTTTGTTTAGTCTGGATGTCACCGATCTTTGACAGTTATGTGTTGAAAATTAAGTATTTAAGTTATTACAAGCTTACGTCGTTGATAATTTGTTATGGATGCCTTACTCTATACTCTACACCCCCTCGAGATAACTGCTCGTGAAGATTACGCTTTGTTTTGAGATAGTCTGCATTAGTTTGTCACGAATAGTAGACGTCTGTACTCTTATGTAAACATGTAGAGTTTGAGTTTTAGCTCGCGTTCCGCAAACGCGAGTATTTGGCCTAAAGATCCATCGGCATCTTTAGTTTTTAGTTGATTAGTTACGTTTAGTTATGTATAGTTTAATTACATAGTTAATAATAAGTTGTAATAATCATGTAAATAAAACTGTGGTATAAATCTCATTGAAACCCGTGTCCATAATGTAAGTGTTCAACATCATACCTCATCAGTCAAGAAGGATGTGTATAAGTTATGTGATCCTCCCTTTTCACTAAGTCGTGGACGCCTATCTTCCAAGCGTCCACCAGTCAGTTAAATTGTCATCGTTGGAAAACAAGTCAGCAGTTTCATCAACATCTTCTTCCACAACACCTCGTGTTATAGTATGACTAGCGAATGAAAGTTGATGTTTAGATTATTTAATAGATGTGGTTTGTTTTAAAAATATTTCCCTATATTTGATTTGAAAGGAAACTGACCCTTATGTATTCCGTTACAGAAGATTAGAATTGTACTCAATACCAGGAGGCATTTAAAATGACATTAGCAGCATGATTGAGGGATGTATTTAAAAAAATTAATACCGCAAATTCTAGTTCGTTGGTCTCAAGTGTAAACAAACCTCGAGTCGGAATTACTGTTAGAATTGCCAAACTAAACAGTTTAAAGATCAAAATATTTTGTTATAATCAACATATACGAAAAATGTTTAAAATATTTTAAACGCACCCCTGTTTTGATATTCAGTTACCCTAGTCGGCCATTTATTTTCAGCCAGACATAGTAATGTATTTCTGTGCTTTCCTAGTCCAGTATTTAAATTGGTTCATGCAAAAAAATTATACCTGAATATTTCGTACAATTCTATTCTTCTCTAGGGTTTCAAAAGAAACCACATCTATATAATAATTTAAACGTCAACTTTCATTCGCTAGTCATACAATACAATAGATGAGTTCTGGCCATGACGTGCATTTGTTACTTGTCCGATTTGAGTATAGTCGTCTGCTCGCAAATCACACTTAATCAGTTATTTATTTATTATTAAAGTTTATTATTTGAGGCGCTAACCACTTTTGTCACTGTGACCTGTAAGAAATAAAATGATTATTTTTATTACTATTTAGATCTATTGTAACATGGCCCTATCTTAATTTTCTGGAAGTTGTTCCAGAGTTCTTATAAAGCCAGCTCCAGGAGTCAATTTTCCTTATTTGGTCATACAAAACCATGGAAAGTTCTGGACAATTTAGAGATATTTAAAAGGGTAACACTATTTATATCGGACGAAGGCACAAAAATTCTTTTTATTTAATAATTTAATAGCCTCGCAGTTTTTGCCCCTGCTCGTAGTAAGTAGCTTTGATTATTAATTGTTGAAAATTTTGTAATCAGATAGTGGTTTTTAGTACCTACTCTTCAAAATAGATAGGTATATTTTTTTTTTCATTTTCTATATCTGTCCCGATTTGGTATTATATTAGATAATTATTCTCAGCATAGATATAAGAATGATTAAACTTATGTAAGTTTTATGGACTAGTAAAGACGTATAATAGGTTTGTTCCTACACGACTTTTTGGATGCGTTCATGTATGCATTCATGAACCCTTTTGTGCGCATGTCTTGTTCATGTACTCATTCAGGCATGTGTAAGAAACTTCGTATGGTTGGAACGAACAACGGACTTGTTATCATCATAATTAATTACTGTTTCTTCTGCAGAAAAAATATCGGTCAATAAATTATCGAGAAACAAATATTAATTATTTATCATATTATATACCTGTATAATTACTGTTTTTTATTCAAGGTTGGTCAAATATCAAATCCATTTCTGAATCAGATAACAATGATTCTAGATCAGATTAAAATTCCAAATCATTCATTATGTTCACTTTTGAAAGCAAATAAACAATCATAGGTTAAGCTTCGATATTTTCCTGGCTACGCGCACGTGCTGACAAATAGTACATAGCACAGACCAGTGGATGGATCTGACAGTCCGCGGATGCGTTCATGAATGCGTCCGAAGTCTGTAGGAACAAACATATCAACAGTCCGATGGATTGTACAACAGTCGGTTGAAATAATATTTTTAAAATGCACATGCGCCTGACATACTTATGACCGTCCGGGTTGGCTGTAGGAACAAAGCTAAAGTATGCATACAACTGCATTAAATATGAACGTTGTGCCTGTCCCAATTGAGCAATGTATTTAATGTTATGTTTTATATTGAATACAAATTTTATATTATACGGCGCTTAACTTTATTTTCTATAGAGAATATTTTATAGGACAATAAAAATTTAATATTATGTTTTAAGTGCAAAAGCACGTATTGTTTTGTTTATGTTGAACTCATTCTTCAGAGTGGTGACTCGAACACCACAACTTAGGGATTTCACATGTACAATACATTTCCTGCTTCCCTAATTATTTTAAGTAAAAAAGCTTCAAATAAAAGTTGTAGCGCATAAAATTCTTGCATGCTTTCTAACGGCAGAAATTAGCTATGAAAATGTCGAAGAACACCTGAAAAATAGCGATAGCTATGGAATTGAAATAAAATAATTATAAATATCAAACGATTTCTCTGTCAAATTAGGTTAATATATTTTTATTGGATATTATCTTTAATTTCTATTTCAGTGAACAATTATCTATTAATTTAAATTGAAAGATTAGTTCATTGAACAGAAATTACAAATAATGGGCCCAATTCTGTAACTCGGTGGTTAATTTTTAACCACTGGTTAAAATTTTTATCCAATAGGTATTGATTTAACAACTAAAATCACGCTTTTTATTATATGTCAACATATTTGATTGGTTAAACAATTTAACCAATGGTTAAAAATTAACCACTGAGTTACAGAATAGGCCCCAATATTAAAAATAAACTAACCTACCTTGATAGATAAACCGTTAGACATTTGTTAATTTTTGTCTCAATTCCATGGCTATTGCTATTTTCGACATTTTCATAGCTAATTTGTACCGTTATAAAACATGCATAATTAATGTTGGTCATAGATTCAGATGTAGAATTTTATGCTCTGTAACTTTTATTTGAAGCTTATTATTAGGTGAGCAGGAAATTACGAAAGCCTGATTTTACATGTTAAATCCCTGTTCCGGTGTTCGAATCACCACCCAGTATATGAAGAGCTAGGGAGAAAAAGATGAATGTCCGTTTTCTAGCAAAATGAGATTCTTTATCCATATTGTAGGCGGGGCTTTCAATGATTTATTTAAAGAAGTCAAAAAAGCCTTAGAAATTGCCATACATGAGTTAAAAATAGGATGACGGTCCAAGCATTTTTGCGTAGTAGATTCGGTAGTCAGACTAGTAAAATTCTATTAGGTCCCACAAAAGTTGAAACTCGACCCATATGTGGGTATAATAAAATGACCAATCTGAGTTTTGGACTAAGATTAAATACACTATCTCACTTCAAAAACATTCCAACAGGTTTCAAACTTCAAAATTCGCGTTTTAAAAATACGCATATCGTGACATTCATCTTTTTCTCTCTGGCTCTGCATATTCGAAAATTGCCTTGCTCGTACATAAATTATTAATGTTCCTATGTTAAGATATACACGGAGAAGAAATGTAAACAAGTAGAATAAAATAATGTATGAATAATTGACTTTTAAATTTCAAATAACTTGATTATTCGAAAAAGTTATACTAGACAATATTAATTTGTTGAAAAGAGAAAAATGTTTTTTCCAATAATATAATCAAATATATTGTTCCATTTTAAAATAGTTATTTATGCAACAAGTGTGTAATTTAGTATTTTTTTGGTCACGTGTTGCATTCAACATTTTTCCTACAACCTATAGATTATGTTAGATTAGAACTCACTACGTAAAAAATGCTCTGAAGAATTAGGTTAGTACTCAATCTGTTGATAATAATTATTACACTTGCTTCATTTACAGTGTATATTAATATTTCTTAATAAATTTTAATACTTTCATTATTATTTACTAACTAATGTTGTCCCGCAACGCCTATTTATTTTTCACGCACTACTGCTTAAAAAGTGACTCTTTACACACTGTGAAGAGTGCGTAAAGTATGCACTTTACGCACGGTTGTAGAAAAATTAATTATATTTTGTCCCATATTTTGAGAACCGCTGATTTTTAACTGTACTATTAAAGTTCCAGCATAATAAAGCATATTTTGACTAATTAAAAAAAGTTTGATCTTGTGCGCAACATGATTGAGATACCTCTGTCCTAATTATATTCTTGCCCGTTGTCACCAAAAACTTGTGGATGCCGTGTATGTACTTTATTAGTATAAGTTTCTTTTTTAATTATTATGAATATTAGTAGAAAAAAGAGTGCATGTAACTCATGTATAATTTCTATTAATACACTGGTTGCAAAATGTATTATTTATATGAAAGTAAATACTCGTTTAAAACTTGCTGATTTTAAAATAACACGTATCAATAATATGTGGTCTTTGTTATCATTATTTCTATAAATAGATAGATCGTCAAATTTTTATTCATAAAGTGGATGTGGTTATCATGTGCATTGTCATATCCCGAGTTCTCTTTGCAGCGGTTTTGGCTACATTTTAATATCACTTGTGAAATAAGGAGTGCATCATCCAGGAATGTTGAGTGTACTTAAAATAGAATGACAGTATGTTTGTACAGTTACTTAAATTTAAAATTATATTCATGCATACTTAAAATTCTCAATTAATAACTATACTGGACTCATATTAGGATTCTCAGGATCTCTATTTATGAATATTGCATATTATACACACAGCGCACATATACTCGTATTTAACCAAACTTCTACAGAGTGATCAGAAATAACTGTTTCTCTTAAAATTGGTAAGACTCATACATAAATTTATTACCTGTTGTTGACAGTAACATTTGAAAATTTAAATTTAAGTACATTTGCAATTTTTTACTAAAATAGTCTTTACATTGGTATATGACACTTTTATATTTTAATATCTTTTAGTTTTTTTAACATTATCCACAATAAAGTGAAGAATATTTTTGTCACTTAAAATCCTGTTAGCTGTCAGCCCACTAACCTATTTGTATTTATTCAACAAATGACGAAACAAAGTGTTTCAGATTATATTAATATAAAAATAATTTTTAGAATCGAATTTACTCTTCATAATGATATACATGTTGTCCAGCGTGAGGATCTCGAGAACTATAAGAGATACTAAATCGGTTGAATTAGATAAAAAAATGCTCAGTTAGGAGGCCATTATTTATCGAAAAATAATGCATCAATTTATATGACATATTTTGTTTTCAACGGTGTAACTTTGTTTTAGAAGCAAGTATTATTATGGGGTCTCGTGGCCGTGTGCGTCGGTACCTGGTCGTAAATCTAGGGACCCGGGTTTGATCCTAACCGACGCTAAAATTATTTCAAATTTTAAATGGCACAAAAGTGACCCTTATTATTAAAATTATTTCTTTAACATAATTTTATATCTAACAGATAGAAAAATTGAACATCGCCATAAATAAAGCATAAAAGGTACCCCGAATAACAAATGCAAACTAGTGCTGGGAAAAATAATCGATAATTCAAATATAATCGATTAATCGATCAAATGATTATCATTTTCAAAATAATCAATTAATCTCATTTTTGATTAATCGATTGTTTGATTATTTCATTAATCGATTGTTTGATTATTTCATTAATTGATTGTTTGATTATTTTATTAATCGATTGTTTGTATAATTGATTATTTGATTATTCGATTGTTTGATTATTTGACTAATCGATTGTTTGATTATTTGATTAATCGATTGTTTGATTATTTGATTTATCGGTTGTTTCATTATTTGATTAATTGATTGTTTGATTGTTTGATTATTTGATTTTTGACTGTTTCATACCTTACTATTTGATTTATTTGTTCGATTAATCGATTTATCAAATAATCGATTGTTTGTTTAAGCACATTTAATTACTTGATTAGTCAATTTTGTTTCAATTATTTATTTAATTAACCATTGCTAACTGATTGTTTAAATAAGTGAATTCCTGGTTATTCAAATACTGATTAAATCATGGTTTTTATATTATAAAAACTATGTAGCATATGTAAGTGCTAAATTAATATATTTATTGCATATCTAATGAATATTCTCAGAAATAAATCTTTTACATCTGAGTTTACAATAATGTAATGTGATGAACGAAAGGGTAATAATTATTTTATTCATTTGCGATATTTATGTTGTTTTATGAGATGAGTCGTAAAAGAGATTATTGTGCGCCTACGTTTTTAAACTAAACAAATGTAAAGAATGTTTCATAAAGTAATATTACTAGTGTTTCTCAGTTTATGTTCATTTCATTCGCTTTCGAGGATTCGTTCACGAAGTGATTATTATTTTATTTATTGTATATGAGTAAACAAACTTTTTACAATTGATTGGAAATAATCATTCATGTAATAATTATAATTAATTGACTGTTTGATTATTTGATTAATCAAATGTTTGAATATTCGATTGTTTGGTTATTTGATTAATCGATTGTTTGATTAATCAAATGTTTGATTATTCGATTGTTTGGTCATTTGATTAATCGATTGTTTGATTACTTAATTAATCGATTGTTTCTTGATTTGATTAATCGATTGTTTGATTATTTGATTAATCGATTCTTTGATAATTTGATTAATCGTTTGTTTGATTATTTGATTAATCGAATGTTTGATTATTTGATTAATTGAATGTTTGATTATTTTAATAATCGATTGTTTGATTATTTGATTAATGAATTGTTTGATTTTTGATTAATCGATTAATAGAAATGGTCGATTAATCAAAATAATCGATTATTTTTTATAATCAATAATCGATTATTGAAAACCATGATCGAACAACTCTAATGCAAACCAAAATCATAAATTAATTATTAATAAGAAGGCAGGTCAATTATTTAACACTTTAAAATGAAGAACAATTTGGCTGCTTTATTGTGCCTCGTTCTTCATTTTGGAATGAATTAAATTAAATGAAGAAAAAACACGCTTAACCCTTGCCGAAGAAGCAGTTGCTGTCATTATTTGAATAATTTTTATTTCTTCATTTAATTTTATTAAGTGCCAACCACCACTCTATAGACAATACAGTTTTTCAATTGAATCTTCCTTTGAAATTTCAAAATCCAAAGAATATGATGCTTCGTGTATTATAAATTTTAAAAATCTTTGATTTTTTTTTAAATTTGTGATTTAAATTCCAATTTAAATCACTAATTACATCAGGTGATTTAAATAATCCACACCCTGGTATAGTAAAAGAGTAAAAAAACACACGCCCATGTTAATATTTTAGTGTATAATTTTACACCAAGTGAAAATGTCATTTGACATTTTTATTTGTAACAATCAAACAGCTGTTGCCCATACTACCTCCGACTAAAATATTTACTATTCCTTCTGAAACACCCTGTAATGCTGTATTTGTCATTTTTGTCAGAATATATTTTGTAAGTTAAAAGTTTTTCCCACACGATGTATGCTGACAACTGACAACAAGAATGAAATATTATAATATATCATTAATTTAAATCTTTTCTTTCTAAATTCCTTCGCCACTGGTGATCGGGTGTTATGGGCGTGCGTAAAGCCTAGTGTGTGATTTGGTCGGGTGCCAAGAGTGCGTTAGATGGATCTGCTTTGATTGTGAATGGCTGACACTTGAAGGTCTGCTCAAGTATGTGGTTCTGGCTTTGCTGTGCTGTCCGGCCTGATGCCTGATGGTTCACAGATGAGTGTGGAACGAACAAAAAACAACTCTCATGTAAGCCACCATACCAATTAGTTTCACACAGAAGTGTGAGTTATGTATTTATAACTTTCTCATACAGTCGTACATTTGCTACCGTACTTTGACGTATGTGATATAGTTATGAATATTGTTTACATGCATATATACGAGTACATTCACGCTATTTCTCACAATATGAGTAGATATAAACGATAAACTCATAATTCAAGTATGCATCATGCATCAGTTATTTTTCCCCAACATGAATATTCTAACACATTTCTTTCGCCTCGTCACAATCATAATTATTGCATTCATACTGTAACGTTTATTTATTTGTGTGAAGTGTTAAAATCAGAGAAGTATTATTAACTAAAATAAAAGTTTATAAACGTTAAATAATTAAGAAAAATATAATTAAAAGATAAGAAATATAACGAAGGCTATGAACAAACAAATATAAATACTAATTAAAGACTAAGAATAGTATTAAACACTAAAACACTAACACGCCTATTCAGAAACAAAAATTTAAACAGTGTGTAACTTAAACACTATTTAAAATAATCAACGTTGATTATAATTTTGTTCATTCACAAACACTGTAACTAAATATTTATACATCGTTAAAATAAACACTGTTTCAAAAATCAAGACCGTAAAAATACGAAATTCAATTATTATATCTGTCATATTGCTGTCATAATTGGACAGATACATGTTGAAATTAAATAGGAAACTGAAATTAAAGATAATTTTAAGAGAATTTGCAAATTTTAATAAAAAGAATTTGAAATGGGTACAAGCTAAAATAGAAAACGGTCAGAAAATTGGAAGTTGGAAGATAATTTTTAGTTATTGAGCATAAAAATGTGGGGAGATATCAACAAAAAGAAAAGTTCATGCTGAGAATTAATATATCTAAATTTGCTCTAAAAAGAAAAGAACCGGTGGCAAAAAAATCGACAGACATTGGCAAATTTGAAATTTAAAAAGATCAGTTTACGAAAGACAAATTGCTATGAGGACAATATGGGCATAGACAACGTACTGCAAACTAAAATTCTGGCAAACTATTTCAGTCACTACCATAAATTTAATTGTAAATTTAAAATGTAAAAGATTTCATGTAAAAGAATTAACAATTTTTATTTTTAATAATATGTAACGGACAAAATACAATAATAATTCATAAAACTTTAAACTACATTTATTTATAACATTAATAAAAGTTAAAATTAATATACTGTGTTCTAAAAATATCTTCTCTTAAATTTGGTCGTTAAGTGAATTTCAAATACGATTTTCTTCTGAGTGATCCTCATCATTCCAGTTCTCTTCTTCATTTAATAATGTAACTATATTGTGTAAAAGTGCCAGTAAAAGTCTAAATTAACGTTCACGTACGTTTATATTCATTCAGTTCCCTAAATTGTACAATAATTTCGAAAATCTCCTCAATTCCACTCAGTTTGAAAAATATAAACTACGCCAACACCTTGTTTTAATTGCTGTTTAGTTACAGCGACTACGATGAAAAAGTGTCTATGAATGAGTAAAATACGTTTAAACAGGGTTACTAAGGATAAACACTATCTAAATTAAAACATTGTTTAAATATTTAAACAGTGTCTAAAAAAAGTAGTCTCTGAATACAAAAATGAACGAAATGTCAAAATTAAACAGTGTTTAGCTTCAACACTGTTTAAATTTTTGTTTCTGAATGGGCCTGTGTGATTATTTGTTTAAACAATAAACGCAGCGCACTATTTATTTACACGTTATTTATATCACTAATCACTTATGTGAAGATGCGTGTCTATGCCCCGGTTGTCGTCCCGAATACAAAGGATCAGGCGACTAGAAGTAATTAAACAGGTAGACCTCACCTCTATATCTATATGTCACACATCTGCTCTATTGTAAATTCTCAATACTTTCAAGCCTTCTGCTATCGCCCCCAGTTTCAAGTAAATAATGCAGAAAATAATGAAACAACGAAAGGAAACCAAATAGCACTTGTTTAAATTTATGATGCCACGCCAGATAGATATTTCATATGCATTTGTATGACAGTGAAACATATGTTGAATTAAACTTTGACTGCAATATACGTAGTTTTTTTATTAATATTTTTATGAAATTGCTTGATCACAAAAGTTATTTTAACAAATATTTATTTATATATTTTTGTTATGTAAGTGCTGAGAAAGATCAATTTATGTGACTCCTAATTATTATCGTACTCCACTGATAGGGAACAAAATTATATTTAGAATCAAAAAAATTACGAATTAACGAATACTAGTAAAGATTTTCTCTTACTTTAAAATATACAGTTTAAGTGAACTCTAAAAAAAATAATAATAATAATAGAGAACCTGGTTATAATCAAATTCATTTAAAAAAATCTGTTGTGGCTAACACATTACCTTCCGTCAGTTCCATGTATTTTGTACAAATTTCATACAGAAAGTTCCTTGCAAAAGATTCTATTTCTTGTACATTACCTACCGGCAGTTGTATGTGTTTTATACAAATTCCATACAGAAAGTTTCTAGCAAAAGATCCTATATTTCCAGTAAAATTATAACACAAACATACTCTGTCCATTGCACTTTACACTGACATCTTTCAATCAGAATTTTCTTAATATAGTAGCTGTTTCCATAGTTTTAGCATAGCTGGCTAATTTATGTAATTTAATTTCATTATAATTTTTAACTCTATATCATTCTTTAATATTTATAATTAGTACGTTTACATGCAGTTTTGAAAATGGTTTCAGTTTTTAGTCAAAATTATGCAAAACAGTTTAGATGCAATTTTCAAAACAAGTTTAAAAATTGATTTGAAATCAGTTCCGGCGCATGCGCATTTAGTTGATGTAAGTGACAGACCCTCTTCACTCCAAATACTTCGTTTTGCTATTATTCCAATACTACTACGCACTAAAACTACACAACTGTCAGTATATTTGAAGGTTAGTAACACAAAGCGACAAAAACGTTATGCTCTGTACACATGCGCAGTATTGAAACAGAATTTTAAGTGTTTACATGAGTAGTTTTGAAACTAGTTTTCAAGTCCAACCGGTGAATTTTAGTTTTGGTTTGAGATTATTCAAAACCGTTTTGACACTGTATACATGGCGTTTTCAAAACTAAAAACGTTTTAAAAACGGTTTCAAAACTGCATGTAAACTCAGTAAATAACATTAAATGTTAAAATCTTCAACTAAAATCTAATCAGCTCCTCATGTGAATGTAACGAACAGAAATACAAAAGAATTATAATTTTTGGAATTGTAGTATTTGAGCAAACTTTTATCACACACACACCCACGCGTGCACACGCGCACACGCGCGCACCCACACACGCACACGCGCACGCACGCACGCACGCACACACATACATCCACATAGGACACACACACACAACACACACGCACGCACGCTCACACACACACATCATCGTAAAAATAATAAAATCGTATTCTAGGGACCCTATAACGTGTTTATTGATTAAAAACTCATCACCAAATATTTTGACCAAAGATAATACCTTCCTTACGTAAAGGTGACGGAAGGTAAAACTATGTAACCACAGTTTATACTACAATTTTTTCACATACTATTTAACAATTAGTAAATGTTGTTTTTTATCCATTTTTTAGTAGGTAGGTAATTTATACTAATCTATCCTAGATTCAAATCTTATCTGCTGAATAACCATAATAATGTTGGATGCATGCATATAAATGTAGATTTCTGGAGAATTATGTCAAAGCAATAAAATAAGTTTTATCTGCGTTTACGATTAACTAAAGAAAGAACGTATCTTCTAAACAACACTAAATTTTCTCGTACGATAATGTAATTCGTATGTGACGTCACGATTCACGTATCTAAAATTTGAATCTCGTGTGCGCGGATATCCGTTCTTGCCCTGACCTTATTTTGTTTGTTATATCGCCCTTCCTTGCACTGTGATAAACGTAGATTTATACAGCAATTATTTCATCACTTCTATTCAGAAGTCTATGACAGCTGGGTCTCTTTAAAAGCAATGTAGAAAACATAACATGAATATGAAAATCATTCCATATTATATTATTGGGACCCGCAGAATCCGTTGGCGGCAATGTAAACGCACCTGTCATGGCGGCCAGTAGGACATGTCAGATTTGTTTACATTTTGAATGAGAGCTTTCTGACCCACAATATTGTTAACATTTCAAATCAGCAAATTTTTAAGTTTGTTTAGTGGAATCTTTCATCAAGAAACATAGTTGCGGGGCAACGAGCACATAAATTTGTGATTAATTAGATACTACTTGTGGCGTAACTACACCTACGACAATTCTGACTTGAAAACTACCTTCGAACTGCAGTCTGCAGGGATAAATATTAGTAAAATTAATGAAACTATAAATTTTATTTATAAATACTGTCAATAATTATCTTGAAACTACATAGCTGCAAAATTGTATTATTCTTCTTTGAAATTAGCAGTCATATTTACTTCATAATCATATCAGATTAGAGCTTACCGATATATTTAAATCTGTTTCCATACAATCAATCGATCAAGTTTATCTTCTTTGCCAAAAATTATGGAATACGAATTGAATTTTTGTTGTACTCGTACATCCTTTAATTCGGAACTTTTTGATATACATTATAATCATGTTATTTAATTCGCTTATTTTTCGAATATTTTCAAAAGAAATTAGGTATAAAATCAAATCGTGAGAACTCACTTTTCTGTTAAACATGACGATGGTTCTTGACATTTACATACATCTTACTGGCCGCCATTAATTTAGTTCCCTAAAATTCCACTGATGTCGCATACTATTCTGCGGGACCCAATAGATAGGAATAGACAACAAAAGACAAAAAATTCATATACCGAACATATCATTATTGTACTTTATACTTTTCCCATTTCTTTTGGCACGTTAAATACGTCTGAATTATAAAATTTGTATTAAATAGCTTAAATTTCGGTAGCACCTCCTACACTTAAATTTTAAGGATTTCTTAATTGATCATATAATAGATACAATAACGGGGTGTCGTGGGTGCCAGCCAATCTGCTTTCCTCAGGGGAAATGTAAATCTTAATTAAATGAATTTTGAAAAGTACAAGTTACATTTGTATTAAGTCTTATAATAAAATACAACAATTTTCTTAAAATGTGTATGTCTACCACACAGGTCCACTTGCTCTGAAGATGACCCGTGTGGTAGACATACACATTTTAAGAAAATTGTTGTATTTTATTATAAGGCAATACAAATGTAACTTGTATTTTTCAAAATTCATTTAATTAAGATTTACATTTCCCCTGAGGAAGGCAGATTGGCTGCCGAAACGTCGATTATGTATTAAAATTATTGTCCAAATATCATCAGACTGTTATTCTCCAAATTTCCTTCTAATAAAAATATAGGTTCAATATAAAGGTTTTGAAATTGCATTTTTCTCTTTTTTATAAATAAAAATATATAAATATATCATCACGGCATATTACCCATTGCTGGGTGTGCCAATCTGTTTTGTACACAGAATACATATATACATACATACATTTTTTATAAATATGGGCAATAATAATTACACAATTATAAATAATACATAGTAATTTGTGCCTCATATTTTAAATTTGATACGGATTTGATAAAATCTGTTATATATAATAGGTAATGAAATAAATAACAGCGCAATAAAAGTTTATTGCATGTTGTTCCACTCTTTTGCACTCGCTACTTATGTTTTATTCTTGGGAATAAGATATGTCAAATGGTAATGTTATTTACAAAATTTTACTGCGGTTGTAATATTTGAAAGGTCAAATATCTTTTAACAATGTTTTCGTTACGGGTTTAGGAAATTGTTGTATGCCAAAATGATATACGAGCTCAAACAAAATCTACACAAATAGTTAGAAAATTCTACAAAACTCTTTCGGCTACTTTAAATATAGACTTAAAACTTTAAAAATACTGTAGGCCGTATGACTGGTGATAATAGTTCGACCGGTATTTTAAGGGTCATCTTCTAGACCATATTTAGCTTCTACCGAAAGCCTTTACTTTTTGCACAATGAAAGTGCGTACAGTAAAACTTTTTAAGACATATTGGACAATACTCACAGGAAAATGCTGGTATTACTAATAAAGGCGGAATTCTTGAATAACAAATTCAATTTTAAGTTTAAATTTTATACTTATTTAAACTAGTCGAAAGAAATTTGTAGAATTTTCTCGCCATTTGCGTAGGCTTTACAATTTGTTTGCTGAAAATGTTAACCGGCCCAACTAATATAAGTTTAGGCTCGTAGATAGTAATTTTAATTCATAAAAATTGTTCCTTGTTGATTGGAACGTTGCGCGAGGTAAGGCTTCTATTTTCAGATGAGTGATTGGTTAATTGCAGACACCAGTTTACAGTGTGAAAGGTTTATTTGTCATATTAATAATTTGACAACTGGCTGATTAATTTTATGTTTTGTATTTTAGTTTTAGTACTAAAAGTGTTATTAATAATCATTGTTTTTACCTCCCGCTACCCTTGGTAAGGGAGGTATAGGGATCGTGCTAAAAATCGCATGTCGAGATTTTGATAAATGACCACGTTTTAAGGTCCCTAGAATCCGATTTTAACATTTTTACGATGATGATGGTGATGTGTGTGTGTGTTTGTGTGTATGTGTGTGTGTGTGTGTGTGTGTGTGTGTGTGTGTGTGTGTGTGTGTGCGAGCGTGCGTACGAGCGTGCGTGCGTGCGTGCGTGCGTGTGTGCGTGTATATGTGCGTGTATGTGTGTGTATGTATGTGTGAATCCTTTACTCTAACTCAAATATCATTCAGAAAATTTTGAAACCTTCTATTTCTACCTTATTCTAATATGGGAAGAGACTATTAGATTTTGGTGTTTATCAGATAACCGGAAATGGCACTTTATTTGAAGCTCAAAATAGATTTTCTTCGAAAAATACTTTCAAACGTTACTTTTTGAAGATTTGTGTTATTATATAAATTAAAGATTATTGAATTTTCTACAGATTTGTGTAAATACTTTTTCTATATATTTTATGGATAACTTAATAAAATATCTATAATTATAATCCCTGAGCATACGCTTTAAACAAGTAAAACTCCTTGGTAACAAAGTTCATATCTCAAATTTATTTATGTAACTGACGAAGAATTAATCATTTCAAATTAATAATAGTGACGTTTTAAAAAGAAAATAGTGAATAGAACCATAGTTATATGGAATGGATGTTAATTCAGTTTCCGCAATAACTAAATATGTAAGTATGTATATTTAAATTAATAAAAATTAAATAGCGGGAAGCCGCCAATGGCAATGCTATCAAATTTTTATCATTTGTCATATATTACCTATTATTTATTCACACAATTAATGAATCTAAAATTTAATTATATCCTTAACTTTCTCTTGATCCACCTTCCTGTATATAACTTGAATAAATTTTTGAGGATAAATGCAGTTTATTCGTACAAAATTTAAAATTTATTCGTTTTGTTTATATGATTGATTGACGTGTGTATTAAATAATAATAACTGAGGTAACAGTTTGTATATTTGAAATAAATTGTGAAAAAATGTCAGCCATCGGGATTCGAACCCAAGACTTTTATCTTGCCGTGATAGCGCTATATCTGTAACTGCCAATATATTTTAACAAGGATAATACAAACTTTTAGTTTTTGTTCTGTATTTTTTATTAAAAGCCCGACGTTGTTGTATTTTGAGTTCTGAAAGATTTTTTAATAATTTCAATTTTATATTTTCTTTGTTCTTTGTAGTAATCTTGTCTCAATTCTATAATATATCTATGTAAATAATAACATAATTAAATGCAAAGAAAATAAATACTGCAGATGTTCTCTGTGTAATTAAGAATGTATTTAATTATTGTAAACAATAGATATAGCTGGCGCGCGTTAATTTGAGAATGACCTTGTATGTACAGAACCTAAAATTCGTACATGGGCGGGTCGAAATGTAATAGAGGGGGAGGGGTATACGTAAATTGACGTTTAGCGTACAATAATTATTATGCTATTATTACAAAAGGAAAATAGTATAGTCTGTACAGAATTCTACCGTTATTGCTTTGACTTACTAAGCCTGTGGTAGACCAGGCACAGCGGGATGTAGCACTACCTGGTGTAAGGGTCGGACTCCGAAAAATTTAAATTTGCTAATCTTTGTTATGCATTACGAAATTTCAAAATTGTTAGCTAATGAATTCACAGAATCAAATTACGTATTTGACCATTGTTACAAATAAGATTTGTTGAAACATGCTGTGACCATAGATTAAAATTAGGGAAAATAAGATTAGCAATGACGTACCAAACGTATATAAATGAGTTTTCAAAATTTTAAAATCAGTATTACTTTACTTTTCGTACTGAGAGCAATTATATAGACACTTACTATGTGGCGACCATTTGAAGATGATAATGATAGTTTACCCGTTGAAGAAGATCGCTGTGCAAAACTAAAACGTACGTGTTTGCCGCTAGAAGCGAAAGAAATAATTAAAAATGTGTATAACTATTTAAAAGATAATGAAGATGAAAATTCGGCCTTAACCAAAACATGTGAAATGACGAAAGTGCCGTATAATACTGTTCGTGATATAATAAGTGGTGAATTGAGACCAAGAAAGAAAAGCCGTGACGCGGGTAAGTCGAGAGTAGTGAATTCTTTTGAAGAAGATATAATTCGACGTAAAATATACACGATGTATACTGAAAAAACGTTGCCGTCTGTACGTACATTGTACCAGAGACTAAAAGATGATAAATGCGATATAAATTGCTCTGTGGCTACTTTGCATTCGACCCTTCGTAATATGGGTTTTCGATTTAAAAAAATTAATAAACGGCAAACTATAATGGAGAGTAGAAGAATACGTGAATGGCGCTTTAAATTTTTACGTGATATAAAGAAATATCGTGCTGAAAAACGTCCGATAATATATTTAGACGAAACTTGGTATGATAGTCACGACACAGTATCAAAAAGTTGGACAGACGGTTCAAAGGATTGTAGTGTCAATGTTCCACCAGCACGAGGAAAACGATTTATTATACCTCATGCCGGAAGTGATCAAGGGTGGATAAATGGTGCGCGATTTTTAGCTGGCCATAACACAAAAAATATTTTGTTAGACTACCATGACAATATGTCTGCAGATATTTTTGAAAAGTGGTTTAGTGAGAATTTATTGCCAAATTTGCCAAAAAATAGTGTTATTGTTATGGATAATGCTAGTTACCATTCGCGGCAAAGTGTAAAAATACCGACAAATTCTTCTACGAAGGCCGAGATTCAAGAATATTTAATTAAAAACGATCTCTACTTCGAGGAATCGTACAGCAAAAAACAATTATTGGATGTTGTAAAAATTAAGCCTCCTGTAAAACAATACGTGTGTGACAACTTGGCAACACAATTTGGACATGATGTACTTCGATTGCCCCCTTATTATTGTATTTTTAATCCTATAGAATTGATTTGGGGGCAATTAAAAAGTAATGTAAGAAGGAACAATGCATCACCGACAGTAAGTGATAGTGTTATTGAGTTAATAAAAAGTGAAATGGACAATATAACACCGGAAAATTGGGCTGATAGTGTGCGTCATGTGATTAATATAGAAGATGAATATATTAATGTTAATAATGTTACAAAAGATTTTATTATAAATATTCAGGACTCAAGTGACAACAGTGATATGGACAGCTACAGTGAAGAAGATATTATTATCGATTAATTATGTATGTGTATATTATTTATTGTTACGTGCAATATTTTATTAAATGACAAACTGCTCCGCAGTGTATAATTTTAACTAACAATTTTCGTTTTTTTTTTTTACTATATTATGTATTTAATTTTGTTTTTTATGTATTGTTTGTTCCATTATTATTTAAAAAAATTAAAAAGATTTGTTTCATTATTAAATGACAAACTGCTCCGCAGTGTATAATTTTAAGTAAGAATTTTCGTTTTTTTTTACTATATTATGTATTTAATTTTGTTTTTTATGTATTGTTTGTTCCATTATTATTTAAAAAAATAAAAAGATTTGTTTCATTATTACAAAATAAAGTAAAATAAAACAGGAAAACATTTAATACGTACCTGTCCTTTCCCCGCTATAAATCAAGCTTAAATCCCTAACAATAGACCTGCTGAGAGGGTAATAACGGTAGATTTCTAGACAGACTATATATTATGTTATTAGGAGTAGAAAGCGGTCTTTTTGTGTTGAACTCAGCTATTGCGGCCGAGGCGCCAGCCGAGGCTAGGCAAGCTGGGTAAAACAAAAATGGCGTTCTACTCCGAATGACATTCAAGTGTTTCAAAGAATTTTTTGACATTTTTTTGGAATTTTTTAATTGGAGTGTTTGCAATTTCAGCCAAAGCTGGCTATGTACAATACAAAACAAAAACGACACAAGTGCCAAATAACAATTTTCAATATAATATGTGTTGCTGTGAAACTGCCACCGCCAGCGGTGAACTAAGACACTAACATTTTTACCTTCCGTCACCTTTAGGTAAGGAAGGTATTGTCTTTGGTCAAAAAATTCGGTGGTGAGTTTTTGATGAATAAGCACGTTTTAGGGTCCCTAGAATACGATTTTACTATTTTTACGATGATGTCTGTATGTGTGTGTGTGTGTGTATGTATGTATGTGTGTCTGTGTGTGTGTGTGTGTGTGTGTGTGTGTGTGTGTGTAACAAAATTTTCGTCTACGATAACTGCCATACTACAATAGGGTATTCTCTCATATTTTTTTTATTTATTTTTCTTAAAGAACAGTTATATCTAAGAGTACCTGTGAAAACTCGAGTTAAAAATTACTTTTAGTAAGCGAGATATTAATTTTTAAAATTTGAATTTATTGTGTCACGTGATAGTGACGTACTAGTTGTACAGTACCAGCTGCGTGCTATCAGTGGTTCATGCGGCCTCTTATCACATTCGAACATGAAGTAGGGATTTCAACTGGTCTCCCATTGGCAGGTCATCTAGTACATCAGCAATATTTAAATGCTTTATATCTTTTGTAACAATCAATTTATAATATGATTTTTTGTTTTTTCCCTGTTGTTTACCTATCAACACTAATATTTTTAATAAATTTTTAATATTGGTAGTCCTCAGAGAATACCCTATTCTAAAAAATTTAATTCTTTCGTATTTCTCTTCGTTACATCCATGTGAAGAGCTGATTAGATTTTGGTTAGAATTGGACAACCGGAAGTACCCTCATTTGAAGATTTTAACAGTTTTTCTTGAAAAAACTATGTTAAATATCATTTTTTCACATTTAATGTTATTATAAATATTAAAGAATATTTTATTCTTTATACGATTTGACTGCATTTTATACTTAATATTAAATGGATATAGAGTTAAAAAATTATAAAGATATTAAATTTCATAAAGTAGCCATAGCTATGAAAACAGCTACTATATTAAGAAAAATTTTATTGAAAGATGTCAGTGTCAAGTGAAATTGACATAGTGTGTGTCTTATTATTATTAATATTACTGGAAATATAGGATCTTTTGCTTTCTGTATGTAGTGTATGTAATTTGTATAAAATTTCAAGGTAATTTACAAGAAATAATAATAATAATAAATCTTTTATTTCTGCAGATACATTACACTGTATATAGAAAACGTCACAAAATAATAATTTTCTGTACGGAATTTGCATAAAATACATGCAACTGCCGGAAGGTAAAGTACAAGAAATATAATATTTAGCAAGGAACTTTCTGTATGAAATTTGTACAAAATACATAGAACTGACGGAAGGTAATGTGCTGGCCACATCAGATTTTTTTATTAGTACAACAATAACAACATTTTTGTACTTTTAAGACAATGAACATCTTCTATAGTGTGTGTACAGCAGCATAATATGAATATTATAATACGCTTGAAGAAAAACACATTTAAAATTGGTATAAATGGGTAAGGGATTCATTCACAAGCTAAAGAAATTGTACTCGATGTTTTCAGATTGGCTAGCATGCGCAGTGTCAATCTCAATTTCTCATTTTTCGCGCGGCAGCTATACATGATTATAACGCCTAGATATTAGATACGACACGACAGGTGAAACAAAACAATTTCTATGGTAATTTGTCTTGCGCAAATGCGTTTCTTTGCTTGACTACCTGTGAAAACTTTACTGAATTTTAATTTACACCTATATAGCAAATACATCAGAAATACATATTCAAGTATGGTAACTAATTACAGTGTTATTACTAGAAAAATACATTAATTAGTGAGCAAAAAAATTTCATATTATTATTATAACAATTATATGTAAAACAATATGAATAAAACATTTAATTAGCATTTTAATTTTCATATTGTTATAGAGTGAAACTCTGTCAATATTTGCATCATTTGTACAGAAAGCAATCTCTCCGATTTCTGTCAACACATCCGTCAAAGGACCAAAAAAGGCAACGAACGAAGTCTATCGCACTAAGTGAAAAGCTTGTAGCTCGGCAAAGTGACGCTCCTTCAGTAAATAGCAACATGAGTAAAGATATTGCGTATGCTATTTTGCTTTGCTATCGTATGTTAGGAATACGAGATAAGTATACTGTGATGACTGTGGTGATGATTGACGAATTATACACTTGTTTAAAATGTAAGCAGCCCAAAAAGTTATGTTACGTGTAGTCCTCAAAATATGAGTATAATACGTTTTGCACATATACATATTCTTGAAAAAGAGTATTAAACTCCCTTTGAATAATTAATTTATTTCATAATACGGATGAAGGATAATACAATTACTCTAAGATTTGATAAACCTAACTTTGAAGGACATAAATATAATTTAATTTTATTTTTTGGCTTTAAAAAAAATATACATGTTGTGTATATTTGGGTCCAAAAATGGGTTGTTTTTGAAATACTAGCGATATTATATTAAATTTAGCAACGTTTCACTCATAACAATAATTCAATAATGTTCAATTGATTTCTCATATTATCTCATTTTGACTAGTACTTCTTTGTGTGACATTTTACACCGAAAACATTTTGACGCAACAACCTTCCACTCATCCTTGTACATATACAACGTTATCATTGTGATACAATATGTTTTCAGTAGAAACAAAGAGAAACTGTATTGTGATCGTATCGTCTTCGCATCGTTAATGTAATGTCTGAACATCATTGTATGGTTCTCATATCATTATCGTACCGTGATCGTGTCGAGAACGTACATGTAAATGGGTCCATTTAAAAAACGTTGAAGTAAGAAGTATCGTATCGTATCGTGATCGTAGCGATATCGTATCGTGATTGAAACATTAGTAAATCGAGCCATAGTTAGCATGAATAATAAGTTTAGAATAAAGAAAAGGATTTTCAAAGAAATAAACTTATTATTTTTAATTTGCGGTATTTATAAGCGCAAATAACAAACACCAATTAAATTTTATTAGTGGCATATCTTTTAATAAAATAAAAAATGTTTACAACCTATTAAAATATTTTTTTAAACTTTTAAGGTCCTTACATTTGGATTTTGACATTTTGCTCTAATTAGTGTTGTGTCGCCAAAAATTTCCGGAAATTCCTTCATCTGCGATTTTCGGGGAGAAATTTAGTTACTATTTTTCCCGGAATTTTCTTTGGAAATATCCCGTGAGTATAAATTTTGCAAATTTCCCGTAAATTTTAAAAGATTTTAGCGTTGATATTTGGTGCAAGTTATTATAAATAATTCTTAAATATGTAACATTGTCCATTTTTTGAGTAATTTAAGTTTCCTTCAAAATAAATTATTATTCTGTTGAAGAACCCAAATAAATAAATAAATCAATTATTATTCTGGTTAATTTTTTTTACGTAAATATATAAGTACTTGTGACATTTAGTACGATGCTTTTGAATTACTAATTTAAGGTTGTATGAATATTGTACCTTTACTTTATGGAAGAAGTATGAAACTATATTTAATATTTAAAATATGTGATAGTATTTTTGATTAGTTCTTACAGAGAGAGATTATACCATAATTTCACTGGAAAATAAAACTAAATAAACATACAGTTACAATTTTTATTCTTATTCGAAATTGCTTGGGAAATTTACCCACGGATATTTTTTTGGTATTTCCTCGGATCCTCGGGAAATTTATCGCAAAAAATTCCGGAAAAATTTCTGGGAATTTTCCCGTATCTTTATATTTCGGGAATTGACCCATAGGTTTGTGAATAGATTAAAATCACTTACATAAATTTGTCAGTACCATACTGCACTCCAATATTGCTGTAAAAAGTTGCTATATATCTAACTGAAATCGTCAAGAGAAAAGTGCCTACATATTCGTAACGCATTTCACTAATTTCCGTGATATATAAATCCATAATTTTAAGGTAGCATCATAAATATTACCTATCTAACATATTTACCCTTTTTCATACTCACGTGTTAATGTTGAAATATGGTTATAATATATAATGTAATATGATAATATATTTGTTTACAATATTTAAAATATGTAGGTTAAATATTTTCTAATAACTTACAACCAATTATATTTTTCTTTGTCGTGTTTGACAAAAACTTACTCAGATAACAGAACAGTGCACTTATATTTTCTTGTAGTAAGTTGCACGTGAGGTGAAAATTTACTTAATTAATTATAATTGTTTACAAAGGAGACTTGAATTTATTGCTACTTAGTAATTATAGTGATGTTGTGAACCGCATTATTACTCATATCTATTTGTTTTTAAAGAATGTAAAATATATAGTTATTTATTTTTGTGAAAGTAATGTTTACTGCTTATTTCCCTGTAAAAAATCTTGTAGCGCGGATACACGGTAAACAATATAAATTAAAAATTCTTTAAGCAGATAACACTAAGTAGTTTTCTGCATATATTTTATTTACTATATCTAAAGTAAGAAAATATTGTTTTAAAATACAAAATTAACGTTACTAAAACGTGTATATCTATAATATGTATATTGACTTTCTGTACGGTAATACGGCCCTTATATCTTGTCGCATGTAATATTTATAATATATCATATAAATATTTTTGATATTTTGAATTTTTAACATTTTTCCTCCACCATAGTAACAAATTAGATAATTTGTCACTTATATTAAAGCTAAACCATAAAACTATCAAAGTTTAAAAAAGGTATTTGTTGCAAATATTCGAATATTTAATGCCCTTAACATAGATGATCTACGTCACATATATTCTAAATTCTAACTTTCCTCTTTCTAACTTTCAAGCCTTTAGCTATAGTCTTTTTGAAATCCCAAATCTATTCTCAAGTAAATGAAAGCAGAAAATAATGAAAAGATGAAAGTAAATCAAATAATGCTTTCTTAATTTTATGACGCCACATCAGACATCAGATAAAAATCAGTTGCCTTTGTATGGAAATGAAAGACATGTTTTAATTAATTATTTTATTAAATTGTATCGACCCGGTGGTGTAGGGCAGCGTAGCCGACTCACGACCACGACCCAAGGGACTTTTTAGAAATACAGACAGCTTTTAATTTAGATTTTAAATGATGTTTTATTATATAAAATTAAATACATTTAACTATTTGACAATTTGAAAGTAAAAGAATCCAATTTCAAATTTTATAAGTAGATTTGTGCTGCATTATAGTAATGAATATATTCAAAAAAGTATTCTTGCTGATATGTGTGTTTTCTTTGTAGTTCAGTCCTTGCACTAAAGGCTAAATAAATCCAGAAATTTGAAATTTTTGTGCTTTTAACTAGCTTGCTTTTGATGATTTATTATCATTATTAGTTTATTTGTGTGGTAATTTTGAAGTAGACAAAACAATTTTTACAAGATTTAATTGCACGGTTATCGTATTATAGAGGTTGATAGCTGCAAAATTAATATTTGCTTCGAAAAATATGTTTGTTATTTTCTGCTATTTTTATATTATAAGTCAAAACAAAACAGACTGATGTTAGTCATCATATAACTTGACAAGTTTGCATTTTGAGTAATTGTTTTCTTCTTATCATTTCTTCTTCCTCATCAAAGCAAAGATGTAAAAACATAAAACTATTTCAGGAAAATCGTCGCCTTTTCGTCTAAGGTAGTCATATTGGTTGGCCTTGACTTATGAAGCGAAGATTGTTTGTGCCGAACATTGTAACTTATTTAGGGCCGGTATTTCCATCTTCGGATAAAGTGCTGAATAACTTATCTGTCGAATAAATGAACAATATCGCACCAAAAAATGACATTCAATATTACCTCATATATGCTCTTATTTCGATTTGATATTTTGTCATTTGTCTGACGGATAGTTATTCTGAACTTTATCCGGAGATGGAAATACCGACCCTTAGAGTAAAGGTGCATTCACATAACAAATTAGTTTTAAATTTTGGTTTTACGTTTTAGACTATCTCAAAATAGCGTAAAATTTAATAGATATTCACATCAATTCCAAATATAGATATTCACTTACTGTTGTGTCTCACCATTTTATTTTATACTAACCATTCATTTTCAGTCAAATTAAACTAGATACAAATTGTGAAAACTTTGTGGTTATCTATATTGTTGACATACCAGTAAAGAGAGATAAATGTATAGCTCTATTTCATTCTATGCGTGTTGCTGTTGTTTCATTCTTAAACATAAATGTACACGTGACGTAAACCTATAAAGTTTGTAATTTTTTTCTGGCAATATTAACATGGTATATTACAAAACAACTACATATTATGTATTTATTAAGTCCAGTGACAACTAGATTAGACCCTATTTAGTAATAAAAATTGGGGCGTAAAATTTTTCTCAAAACTTTTGTTACATATTTTATTTATTTGTGAAATTGAAATCTGATTTGAACCACAACCCGTCATATCACGCACTCAGCTATGCGACCGCATTTTGGCATATTTACACTTTAGAATCTAACCGACCAATATATTTGAATACCAATAACATAAATCGGCCAGTGGCGTTGCATACAGGCTAAGGGCAACCGTGTCCGGAAAATTCGCCGGTAAATTGATCGCCTGGGAAATATATCGCCAGTAAATTGATCGCCGGAAAATTGATCGCGAGGTAAAATGATCGCCGGTGAATTGATCGCGTGGAAAATTGATCTCGGGGAAAATTGATCGCCGTAATATTAATCGCCGGAAAATTGATCGCGAGGGAAATTGATCGCCGGTAAATTTATCGCGTGACCATTCCGGCACAATCACATAAAACGAAGCAGAAAATTTAGTACTCATTAATTACTAATTAATTATTATGGTTGTTTTTTTAAAAAAATACATAGGGTTGTGCAAATAGTAATAAAATATTTACTAGTGTTGCAGGGTCCAACAGAATTAATTTTTGGCCAACATTAAATTCCAGCCCCTCCTTCATCCCAGTTAAAACCACGTTTAATGTAGTTGTTGCTGTCCCTGAAAAGTTAGGGATATTATAATAAGCATCAGTGCGAGCCAATAAGGAGCAAAGTGGAGTGATTGGCTTCCGGCGGATCGCAGCAAGTTGGAAAATTGATTGCTAGGAAAATTGATCGCCGAAGTATTGATCTCGTAATTGATCACCAAAAAAGGATATTTATGCACACAAAAATAATGTTTATAATAAAACAATGGACCTTTTCGATTTAACGGCTATCTCTTTCTATCGCTGCAAATAGTAAGAAATGGCGCGAACAACTGCCAGTTGAGCTGTCAAACGAAACGTCAAAAATATTGTAGTCATTAAAATATCTGTATTCTCAGTGAAAATTTGCATCGTTAGACATTTTAACTTCAATAAAATCTTTTGTAACTTATTTCGATAAGATTTTTTTAAAGTTATCTGAGATATTCTCACATTTTACGTGTAAATTTTTTAGAAACAAACGCCATAGTTCTCAGTTGTTCTTACTATTTATAAATTATTATTATCTATAAAATATATAGAAAAAGTATTCATGCAAACCTGTAGAAAATTTTATAATCTTTAATTTTTATTATAACATAAATCTCGAAAAAATAACACTTTAACGTATTTTTTGGAGAAAAACTATTTTGAGCATCAAGTAAAGTGCCAAATCCGGTTATCTGATTTACAACAAAATCTAATGGAATCTTTCCGTATTAGAATAACGTATAAATACAAGGTTTCAAGATTTTATGAATGATAGTATTTGAGTTAGAGTCAAGGATCCACACATACACATACACACCCACATACATACACACACATACACACAGATATCATCGATTCTAGGGACCTTAAAACGTGGTCATTTTCCATCCTCTCTTACCGAGGGTAGCGGGGGGGGGGGGTAAAAAATGACAGGCTATTAAATAGTTATTTAAGTATTAAGGTCAGTAAGTGCTTCCTACTTCTATCTACCAGTTGAGGATGATTTCCAATACATCCGATACAGGTAGAAAAGCACTTACTGACCGCAATGCTTATTACTTTTTTGTACGATCGACGCACAAAATTTAAAAAAATATTAGATTTGAAAATTACTTTGACATATTAAAAAAATTTAGTTGTCATTTTTAAAGTAAACTTTGATCGTTGTTTTTTTATTTACCGCCACGGCCTCCTGATCGTAAGTGATTCGCATCACTAAATAGTTATTTTTGCACGATCGGGTTATTTTTAATATTTACCGATAGTGTTTCCAAGATAGTAGATCTTATTTAAAAATTCCTGAACGGTAAGTGATGTGACTCACGTCGATAAGTGATGTGCTTCACTTACCGTTCAGGAGGCGAGACGGTAAATAAAAACAAAAATCAAAGCTTACTTCAAAAATAACAAATAATTTTTTTTAATGTCAAAATAATTTTCAAATCTTAATTTTTCTTTTAAATTTTGTGCGTCGATCGTACAAAAAATTGTATAAGCATCACGAACGTTAAGGAATTACCGATCTCAGACAAAATTGGGACCTTCGCTTCGTTCAGTCCTCAAACATTGTCTTCGATCGGAAGCATTAAGGTCAGTAAGTGCTTCCTACCGGCTGAGGAAATACATCCGATACCGGTAGAAGAGCACTTACTGACCACAATGCTTATTACGTTTCTTGCACGATGGACGCAAAAAAAATAAAAATATAAAATTTGAAAATTAATATGACATTAAAATTTTTTAGTTGTCATTATTAAAATAAGCTTTGATCGCTGGTTTTGTTACTTACCGCCTCCGCCTCCTCATCGGTAAGTGATGCACATCACTTACCGATCAGTAATTTGTAAATAAAACCTACTGCCTTGGAAACCCAGCGGTAAACATTAAAAAACCTGATCGTGCAAAATAGTACCTACATTAAGATACAAGTTTCATATAAGACATGACTTTAACGCACGCGTCATTTTTAGACACTAGCGGCTTGCCGCGAGTTTTCTATGTGGCTGAAATATCTTATGAAACGTATATTTTATACTATTTTTTCTATTTTGGTCATTCTTTCAAAAAATGTACGTTATTTGATGTCCAGGAATTTCAATTTCGGTTGTTTAATATGTGCTTTATGAAACTCATTTGGATGTCATAAAAAAGTACTTTATGACATCCAAATGGGTTTCATAAAGTATATATTAAAGAACCAAAATAGAAAAACTATATTAAATTGCTTTTGCTTCATGCAAAAATAGAATTATTTTTTTTTGTTGCCGTAATTTAAATTAAAATTCGACTGTCACACTCTATGCACTTATGTACAAATCCAAATCAAGAGGAGCCCGCCGTAAAATCATGGGAGCAAAGGGGTTCGTGGTTCAACAAAATTGTGGCGCCAGTGCATTAGATCAAATTGATTTAATTGTTACTATATCTTCAATTAAGAGTAGGAAAGATCTTTATAAACACCATAAAATATATAATGTAATAAATAAATTGTAGCAGTAAATAGATTTTTTTCTTTTCTCTATGGCGCCATATACTTTTTTGTCCCCGGGCGCTATATACCTCGCTACGCCACTGTGCATCGCTTCGACGAATAACGATCCAAAATTATACAAATATATTATAGGTATCTATCAAGTATTTATCAAAACACTCACATTTATATTTCTTGGTCTACAATGTTAGTAAACACAACATTTAACATTTTATCTCCTTTGATATGCACAAGGAAATGGCTTACAGTGTTGCCATTATTCCTCTACTTGAAATGTAAACAAATCGCTGACCTTGGGAAGCGCATACACGTGCTGTGCTCCCGTTTCCCCGGAGATAACCCTTCCCTTAATCAGTCGATGTCCGTAGTATGAGGCGCGCTAGTTTCCGTCGCGTCCCCGCACTTCCCTGCTATTATTATATTAGAAAAATATGCTCCTGCGGGCCGGCTGATGCGAATTGCAAACTCACGCAATAGAAGCATGGATTGCGTGATTGTTTACGAACAAGTTGATTGTTATTTCGGTTATTTGCGAGTGAGTGTGAAAGTGAAGAGTAAATAGGTTACAGGAGTAATTATAAATAAAAAGAACTATGTTGCTAATATTTTTTCGCTTTAAGGTACAGTTTCGCTGGCACTACTTCTGTCAACAATAGTGGCCTATCACAATGATTCAGCGTTCTGTCTGTGTATTTTCTTTAACGTTTCGGCAGTTTCAATTTGAAGATGAAATGGAGTCATCCACTATGATTTAAAAAAAATATGAAAAGTTATCTAAAAAAGTATTATACCAAAGTTAAAAATTAAATTTCTTAGATGAGAATATTCGTACTCAAACTATATGCTACTAAAAGTTTGTGTGGCGTTTTAAAAATTTTACGCCACACATTAAAAGTCCTAGTTCAACCTGTTTTCTAGAAAAAAAAAATTAAAAACTCTATAGAACAATATTGAAAGCAATCGATAGTTCTTCAAAGTCTTAATTGGTATTTTTTAAAAATATTCTGTGACGTAGATATTAATTTAGTTTTATTCTCAAACAGTGAATTGGAGTAACATAATAGTTATTTATGCAACAAGTGTGTATAGTAGTACTTTTTTGGTCAAGTGTGATGCGAAATTGTAGCACTAGATAAAAAATATTATTTTACACACGTGTTGCATTCAACATTTTTCCTGTAACCAAAATGTTAGTGTTGTTTCTCATAGCTGAGTATACAGGCATCCAGCATCTTCAAATACTGTTTGTGCTTTCTCATAAATCTGTACAAAATGTAACTTGGAAGCATCTCAGACAGAAGTGGATTGGTCTTCTATAATTGTACATATAATATTAATATTAAAAATCAATCTGTTAAAAAAATTATTGCACTTGTTTCATTTACACTGTACATTAATATCTCTTAATAATTTTTATTATTTATTATTATTTACTACCTAATTATCTATTTGACACTCAAATTAACCGAATATTCATGTTACCTAGCAACACCTATTTACTACTAATTTTCACGCACTAGTGCTTGAAAAGTACCTTTTACACACTTTAAAAAGTGCCTGAAATGTACTTTTCACGCACGGTTCTTTCATCACTTATCATAATTGGAAATATGCATGGATATTATTAAGGAATTTTAATAACATAATTAATAAAAATTATATGCAGGGTAACATTGAAAAACAGGCCAGTCAATATAACTTTTTTATTTATAATATTTTTTAATTCTCTATACGTATTTGTAAATTAAGCTTAGGGGCTCACAAATCATGATATTTAACATGGTAGCGCGTCCAGTTTAACCGGAAATTATATTAACTTTCATATTTCAAACGGGACAGCTTATTCGGAATCTACGTAAAATTACTAATTCGAATTCTACAATATGCTAGATGTGTATTTTTATTGAAGATATAAATTACAGAAACGTAAGAGAAAATTATGAATAATTTACCTGCTAAGCCATAAGCTGTTAAAATTTTTTGTAACAAAATATAGAATCTTATAAAAATTACTTACTATTTAAACAATTAACGTCAAAATTATTTAATATTATCTCAACTGCTTTTACATATTGCCTGATATCATGGCTTATAGCAGGTTAATGTGGTGTGTGACCAAATTTTTATTTTTACATAATATGATACTAGTCAAAAGAATAAAATGCCCGTATTTTTTTACATCGATTAATTATTCGTACTTCACGATAAAATAATTATTAAAAATTTGGGGAAGGGATTTGTGACGTGACAATGGTAGAAGCGTGAAAAAAGACTGGGAGGGAAAGAGATAATTATAGCCAGATATGACCATGCCACACCTATCACAACATAAACGAGACGCTGATAGGCTGATTTATAACTGTCTCTTTCCTTCCCGCAGTCTATCTGTCTTTGTCTACGATTCTAACATACGACATATATCCCTTCTCCAAAACATTAAATTGTTAATAACAAGATTATTACAAATTAATGATAAGTTTTTATTATTATAATGAGAAGCTACAGTGGTTAGTTTTTATATTCTATAACATATATATTGAAATTCGATTATGCTCACATACTCCATTATGCATCATTTTCTGTTACCTTTTTGTAATTTATTTCTTCAATAATCATGCTCTGCAAGCATATCGATTCCAAATATATAAAAATAATAAAAATATATAGGCTGTCCCGTTGGAAATATGAAATTTATTGTCACTTCCGGTCAAACGGGAAGCTCTACCATCATGCGAAATACTATGATTTGTGAGCCCTTAAGCCAAGTTTACAAATATATAAAGAGAATTAAAAATTAATTATAAACAAAAAAGTTATTTTGAGTGGCCCGTTTTTCAGTGTCACCCTGTTATAGTCCAAGTTGCTGCCTGAATCATTTATCATATCTTTCATTTCCGTATAAATCCACGTGGTTTCTGCCTGGCGTGGCATTATAAATTCGAATAAGTATTATTTGGTTTCGTTAATTGTTTCATTGTTTTCTGCATTCGTTTACTTGAAAATGTATTCCACATTTCAATAGGGTGATAGCAGAACGCTTGAGTAAAGATTTGGAATATGGTAGATCTGTAAATGCGGACACGGTCAAACGGGCGAGAGCGACTGGGCGATGGTCAACTGGGTGGTAGCCAAATAGGTGCCGGACATCTGGGCGATAAAAGTATAGACATGAAATGTATAGAGCCCGTGCATGTGACGTCACGGATATTTAAAAATGGCAGCCTGGTGGACCAACAAACCAGACTGACATATAGGAATATGTTTAAAAGGCCATATTTTTGTGCTATGATTTGATATTTCAAACAAGTGACGGTAGTGACGGATTATTAATTTATAGATTTGCATCTAAAACAGATTTTGAAGGTAGAATTATAGCTTTAGGAAGCTAAGATGGTTAGGTACGGTAATGAGAAGTGATCTTAGGAAGCTAAAATAAGAATAAATATAATATTGTTGGTATTCTATTGTAGATATTTATTAAGTATTTTGTCTTATGCGTAATATATTACCTACAAATAATATTAAACTAAAATACGCCATTATAATATAAATGAACGTAGCCTGTAGGCATCATGTTTTAGTAATTAATTAGTATGTTAAAAAATAGGACAATAAAAGTGTATTTATACAGATATTAAAAATTTAATAAAATTATATTAAGAGTATTCACATTGTCAGCTAGCTATACAATCACAGTGAGCACACACAATCTCACCAGTTTGTAAATCATACAAGATACTTATAAGATGTTTGCTCGTAACTTTTGGGAAATGTAAATCTGTAATCAGCCAAAAATTTTGATACTTATAATTTTTAATGCACTAAATTATATTACTAATATACCTTGTCTTTCACGTCGATAGTCGATGTCTTTCATTCTCAACACTGGATAGATATAACTGATCCACAACGAAACTCATTATATACGCCCCTAAATTTGTATGTGCTTTAAATACTTGTAATATATATGAACTTCTGCTATGCTCAAAGCACACTACAATATCTAAATATAAGGTTATGAGAAATTTTCCGGGCCTAAACATTGTATTCATATCAATACAGCATGGATCTAAGTTATGCTTATCAATAAAAGATACGTATTTTGAACATTTTCCGGGAGAAAATAGTAATGTTGAAGTCAGTTTAGCCATAGTAATACACCAACCCCACAAATATTATGAACAACAACTGAAAAACGCACAAAAAAGCATATAAACGGCTAAACATCCACCAAACTAATGTACACAAAGGCACTTAAAAGGTTTGTTGGTCCACCAGGCTGGCGGGTTGCCTAGTTCCAAACACGTGATGCACGCGCCCTATAGAATTATAAAATTGTGCGTGAGTTAGGTTATGTTAATTTATGAAAGGTTGAATACGATGATCGACTGGAGTGGAAAAACGGAAAATAATCAGACACGCAGTCTAGTGAAAATTATTTATTTCTTGGCCTTCAGGGCTAGAAAAGAAGACTGTAGTTACAGTCGAAACGTAGGTCAGGAAATAAATAATTTTCACTAGACTATTTCTGTTGCCAAAAAAATCCACTAAATTGTATGCCTGTTAAGCGTGAAAATATATAAAAACATATAGGTTGTCGTAATGTTGCTGTCGCTCAGATGATTTTCGCCCCATTGTCTTGCCCTGATGTGAATGAAAGAAGAAAGATATCAATATTGTAACGTAGATATCGTCATTAAAAACTCAAATGTTTTAAAAACTTAATTTTTGTAGATTTTATAGTTTCTGTCTTACAATTTTAGGAAATAAAGGAAGAGATATATCAATATTATAACGTAGATATTGAGGGCATTGAAAACTCAAATGTTTTAAAAACTTAATTTTTGTAGCTTTTATATAGTTTCTGCCTTACAATTTCAGGTTCTATGATCAATTTTCTAATTTGTTAGTGTAGTGGAGGACCCCAATCTTGAAAATATTATACTTAACATGAGCAGACTAATTTGGGTTATATTGTGGAATGAACTTAGGAGTTCAAATAATAAACCGTTTTCTAGAATATTTTTATCGCTTTATTCTTTTTTAAATGATTAAATTTCTTACAATTTAAAAAATTCACATTTTAACTCTAAATTAATTCATATCAAAAAGAAGAAGCTATTTATACCAATTTATATACGAGTATGTTAACCTTGATCCTTGTTTGAACTGTTCTAGACTGTAATATCAGTCAACTTTGGTTCGACTCCGGCCTTTTGCACTGTCTATTTATAAATTACTTTTTCTAAATACATTATATAAACATTCGTTTTATTTCAACTAAAAAAAAGTAAAAACGGTGTATTTTTTCAATCGTATGCTTATATGTTTATTCGTTTTCGTAATACCATACTGCTAAATGTACTTTAACATTACTCTATGGTCAACCAATATATGCGTCGAAACAGGTACGGCCGTTATTTTTTATAACAGTACAAATATTACAAATGAAGTGTTTCTAAAAAAAAATGCAGCATAATGCAGTGTGTCATGAAGAGCTGTCACCTGTCAATGGGCCCCATTCTGTATCTCGGTCGAAATTTTTAACCAATGGTTAAAGTTTTTATCCAATAGATATTTATTTGACAACTAAAAATGCATTTTTTTTGTTATATGTCAACATACTTGATTGGTTAAAAAAATTAACAAGTGGTTAAAAATTAACCACTGAGTTACAGAATAGGCCCTAACATGCCATAGAAAATAGAATTTTCAGAAGGTATTTTACGTTATTATGAAAAATACTATGGCCTCGAATTTACAATATTCAACCTCATCTGTTATTTGCTTCATATCAGCCTTATGACGTTAATAACTATTCTATGAATATTTCAAAACAGTTACCGTTATAATGTCTTGTTTTAGAAAAAAATATTGTAAGAAATTATAGTAAGAAGTAAATTATATCTTCTATTAAAATGTGTACCACTTTCTTACTCATTATATTACTCCACTTTTTTCAAAATAAAAAAATATATATTGTCCAGTACTCATTTAGGCGTAATGATGTATTATTTCATTTATTATAGTAAGTACTGATATTATACAGAGTGATCAAAAATAACTGATTCAGTTGCAATACAGTTTTGGGGATCTTTCTATTCTACAGTTTCTACAACACCACGCGAAGGCGGAAATAGCATTTGACAGGTCATTTTGTACAATAAATACAAATTGGTTATGTCAGAACAAGGGCCTGGTCTGACAGCTAATAGGATTTTGAGTGATTGAAATACTTTAGATTATTGCTCTGTGGTTAATGTAATAAATAAAAAGATGTGGATTAGGGAAACGATGACCAATTTAATAAAAAAATTGTAAATGTACTCAAATTTAAATTTTCAAGTGTCAATGTCATCAGTGTCAACAACAGGAAATTTTTGAATCAGTCTTATCAATTTCAAGTAATTTTACTTATTGCCAAATGAATACATTATTTTTAATCACTCTGTTTAATCTATTTCAAGGTGAACTACAAATTAATTCATTATATTTATTTATACAAAAATATAAATTGTATTCAACATCATAATCGAAATATAACACATTTATATAAAAATCGTAAAATACTTACTGATTAATAACTAGTAGAGCTAAATAATTTTAAAATACATATTTGATTATAACCAAAGTTAAAACGAATTAAACTTTTTATGACGTGACGCCCCGCCCACAGACTATTTATTTCCTATTCCCATTGGTGAGAAGAATGGTGGAACTCTCATGAAAAAATATTGTTAGATCCAAATTTTAAAAATCATATTTTGCTTAATATAAGGAATTTTCATGTCGGATTTTCATTAATGGTCATATCTTTGTACAGTTTCATAGAAAATAAGTACAAATAAGTTACAATTAAAAAGTAAATAATTTCGTATTTACAATCAATAAATTTATCAACGAAATCTGTGAAAATTTGTTATTTTTGCTATCTTCTAGAAATTATAAATAAAAAGTTTTCGTAAAGGAAGCTTATAGCGTTTTCGATTGGGTACTCGCTACTGCTCTCAGGTCACTCTGCGAGCAACAGCTGCATTCGATTGGGAATTTCAGAGCAAGCGAACATCTCGCATCGTATTCGATTGACAACAGAAAACCGTTCGCAGATCGCTCTGCGAATAAGTAATTCAGCTCGATCTGTAGAGGTCGAGCGACTTTTTCAGAACAATATGGCAGATCGAGCGGCACGAGTGCCGAGCATGACGACAAATTTCCGAGCAGTTTGCGAGCATGCCAATCGAAAACGCTATAAGAGAGCGCCAAATGGGTCACTTTTCTGTTTCATAAGTATAATTTTAAATATGTATTAAATATTCCCGAAAATATCTAAAAACATAAATTTATACGTTTTCTAAATAATAATAAAAATGACATACCTATTAATTTTTGACATATATTAATGAAAAATAAAATATAAGACTGTCGAAAATAAATTAAATAAAGTTTACATGAGAGTGGAATACTAATTGGAGCAATTATTCTGTCAGCGCGATTGATTCAGTAAAATGTAGATGGAAAAGTATGTTCGTTTTTACAATCAACAAATAATTACAAATAGCTTTTTGGCAGAGAATTAAGCAGTGATGAAATTGGCAAGTATTTTGACTTTCTTCTAAATACACATGTTGCATTGTTTAATTTAAATATAAATGAAATTATAAATATATCATGGTACTTTCTTCCTGTATCTATCTGTGCCAAGATTGCTCATATAAAAATCTTATATGACAAGTTATTTTTGAAATAGTTTTTGACATATTAAGGTCGTCCCTATTTATTATGTGAGCATACGAGTGCATTACCCGGAATATTTGAAAGCAGCTAATAAAAACGCAATTATGATGCAATTAGAATCTGCTTTGTTTTATGATCTATCCATTATAGAAGTATTATATTATCCTATAAAATATTGTCATTTGAAAAATACTATGTTATGAGAGTATAAATAGTAAATAAATATGTAAAAGTGGCTTTAGACGATCAAAGTTTTACATCAATTTTCACAACTTCTTATTGTACTATATGATACTAGAACTTAAAGCCTCATTCACAGCTACTTTTTTAATGCATAACGTTAATACATAGTGCTAATAGATAATGCGTAACGAAGTTTGTTATATTGCAACGCACAGGACCATTCACAGCTAGTTAACGCATAATGCATAAACACAATGCATAGCAACAAATGTTTGCAAACTCCAAACTTTTATGTATTACGCATTATGCATTAAATAAATTTGTGACAGCTGTCAAAATGAATTTGGGAGTGACATATTTGTAATACCATGTGCTCAAATAAAATTAAACAAGGAAATATATTTCAGCAATCCTTTCCTGACATTAAAACTTCAATTTTGACAGGTAATTTAAATAAATACATATGTCAATTATCAATTAAATTTTGTTGCAGAAAATGCTGTTTTTCTTAACGTTACGCATTAAAGTTATGTCTTATGCATTATTTGTATTAATTGTAAGTGCTAATTGTAATTTATAATTCGGTAGCTCTGAACACAGCTTTAGTTAAGCCACTATGCACGAACTATAACGAAGTTCTTGAACGCTTGAAGGCAAAAAAAAATACATTTGTAACCCGCAAAATATTTCTCCTTACTTACTCAGGCGGAACCTATTTCAACTTTTTTGAAGTTACTTGTAAGAAAGATGGAGGACCCCCAAAATAAAAACAACTAAGGTGCAGGATTTTTCAAAAAGTACGCAAAATTAAATTTTAAAACCCGCCACAGAAAGACTCATGGGGTCAAGTCAGAATTACACTTCGTCGTATAAAAGAAAATTGACCACTAGCTCTATATTAAACATGAGCTATGTTAACTGTTATAGTAATAAACAGATTCAGTATACTTTTCTTAAACTACAGTATTATTCATTCAAAAATTTTCCTAAAACTTTATTCATTCTATTAAAATAAGTAAGACAAATTTAAATTAATGAAGGGCTCGTTTTAAGTTTTTATAAAAACTACTATAGCTTCGTAATTTGATTTGAAGAACCGATTAGTAATCAAATAAAACTTTTTCTCGTGTCCATTTTTGGGATGAGTATGATTATTGAAGCATTTAAAAAGATCTAAGTGCCATTTTTATGTTTTCAAGTTATTAAATAAAAAGTGTCTGATATAATGCAAAAGCGATAGTTACAATTTTTTTCAAAAAATATTTAATAATTTTGACCTTCGACGTACATCTCAAATTATTGTAGTACTTGTACTTGTTTATATACACATTTCAACCATGTCTGAAATTTTATGACACTTCTAATACCGCTTTAAAATCATTGGCTAGATCCTAGATCCCTTTGATACTAAATGCTTCAATTCTAAAACTATACTTCACAGGCCATACATATGTTATGTTTTTATGTTTATGCGAATTCTTTTATCTTGATTTACTGAATCGACCTTTAAAATAATGACCATCTATTTATTGGCATCCTGTGAAAGGATTATGTTTCTTGTGTACAAATAACAAATAATACAATTTAGCAAAACTGTTTACGCATTGACTATGAAAACACTTTAAATCAACATTCCTCTCATTCATCAATTTTCTTATATCAAAGCGAGTAGGTAATTATAAATATTTAAAGAGAGAGTGGTTGTGTTACCGCTTAGGCATGGCATTCTTTGATGTAAAGAATAACAAGTCGTGTGAGTGTGAGTTTTTATTCTCGCATGTAGAGGTTGAGTACAGCTGAAATAAACAACGTTTGTTTTGCTTGTAAATGTCTGGAAGCTGTCACATTACCGTTGGTTATCTACGATGTCAACAATGAAAATGGCAACGAATGATTTCCGCAATACGAGTGGCGCCAGGCCAGGCCTTCTCATCGCCGATGACAAATTTGGTTCTTCATCGTTCGGATGTTTATTGTATTCTTTTATATCTAAACATACTATAAAAAATGGATAGTTTTTATTAGTTATTCATAACTAATGAAATGATGTACGTGAATTTATTTCTAAATAAGTGTTGTAATTTAATTAAATTGAAAGATCATTTCAGTGAGTTACTTTAATGAAAAGATCTTTAGTTTAAAGCTGGTGTTCAACATTATTAATAGAATTCTGAGACTGTTGGCACATTATGTATAATTGACTATTTGTACAACTGATATGTGTAGAATAATTTTAGAAGCATTTAAATAAAATAAATACATTACCACGGCTTATTAACCATTACTAGGTGTGCCAATATGTTTTTATTCGTAAATTAAGTTTATATATATCAGAACGCCGCTCGGTTTGTTGAATGGTCCACTGTTCGGTGAATTACAACTGTACAACGCTTATCATATAGTATAATAATCTATATTACTGAAATACCATTCATGATCACCAAATCAGATGAAATAACAGAGTCATGCTTTGCAGATAAATCCTTTAATGAAGTAATATAAATTACTGAAATAATTCAATAATTATACAAGAAAAATTTCATACATTTCGTACACAAAAATGAAAAGATATACAGCAATACTTGTAATTGTGGTAATACAAATGGGGTCCTTTACTATTTTTATTTTTTATAATGAAACTTTATATAATATTGAAAGCAGTCCGTAATAATTTTCTAATGTTCCGTGACAAAGACCACATACTCATTTTGTTCTCAAACAGTCGAGTACGCTAATAATGTATCATATAAATTGATACATTTTGGTAAATCTGTTTAAAATAAAATATATCGCAGTCAATTTGCAATATGTATGTATGGAGAATAAGCAGAATTATTAATAAAAACTACTTACATATATTATATACCAAGTTTCTATTGTCACCGGCAATCTATATCATCATTTTCAAATAAACGCACTTATTAGTTTCTATCTGGCGTAGCATCATAAATTCAAATTAAGTATTTGTTTCATTTTCGTTGTTTCGTTATCTTTTGCATTCATTTACGTAAAAAGGGACTCCAGATTTCAAAAATTCGACAGCAGAGCGCTCAAAAGTTTGAAATAGAATAGATAGATATTAAGGGCATTAGAAGCTAGAATATTTTAATAACTTTTTTTTAAAACTTTTATAGTCCTTATTGTTAAAGATCAAGTACTTGAAAAGTTATACAGATCAAAACACTATATATGTTATCAAGTTACGACACAAAATAAAGAATAATTATGACATGTAACATAATTGCAATAAATATAAACCATTGTAATAATCAATATAAGCGTGCATAATAATAATATATAATACTTATCATACAGTTTTAAGGTATTATTTTAATATGAATTACCCGTATTCTAATTTATTACTACGGTGGGTACCCCATTATCTCACAAAAGTACAATTCTGTCAAAAACATAACGTATGGTTCTAAAGTTTTGAGAAAATTTTTAGATACTGATAGCTTTTTTAAAACCGTTCTACTTTTTAAACTAATTATTACAACAATTAACAATAAGTATAACAATTAATATTTAACATTTAAATTATTGATAATGGACACCACGTTATTTCGAGAAAGTGTTCTGTCTTTGAAACATCGAATCTTCTGGCTACAGTTCGCTGTGACTTTGGTTGTGACACTCCAACTTTGTCTTTAACGGCTGAAATTAATCTTTGTTCTCTCATGTAGCTCAAAATTTTTGGTCGACCACCTTTGGGCAATACCTTCTTCATAATCTTATATTGTCCAATAAATTGTTGCCACAGAGATATTGTGCTTGCGATAAACTGCAAAAATATCACTTATGGCTGTATTACACTTAACGATAAATCGACCGATTTATTGATCGATTGCGACCTTCAATTTATCGGTACGTGTAAAACAGAAAAATCGATCAATTTATTTACGAAAATAAATTGTTGAAATAGAACGAGTTCTATTTTCCGCGATTTTTTAGGGATTTTTTGGTTACTTTTCTATTGTCAACTCTATAGTATTTGACATTTCAAACTATATTTAATGTGTGTTTGATTCCAAGGTGATAATTGCATATATTCACTAGTTTTACTCATTTTTAACAAGTACGCTACAAGAAAGATTACACTCCAAAAAACTATAAGAAAACTGAAGCGCTACTAGCAATGCTAGGATAAACTCTAACCTCACAAATTTATAAAATAATATTAAGTTGGTAGTCCTAATTTCAACAAAAATAAATTGATAGAAAATCATTAAGTGTAAATTCTCAACGACTTGTAACATAAATTGATCGATTTATCCGTCAATAAATTAACCAATTTATTGCAAAGTGCAAAACAGCTATTAGGCATTCGCCCAACAATATTGTAAATTCCTTTACGAATATCTAGCTTATATGACATTTTGCTGCATCAAATCGAAAAAACTAAACTGTCAAAATGAAAACAAGTTAATTGTGATATTTTGTTTCCAGCGACAATTTAATTAAACGTGTTATTTGGTATAAACACAAAACATCTAAAAAAATTCTCAAAACTTTAGGACCATATACCATCTTCCTAATTGTTGTACGTGACGGTACCTTAATATATAATTATGTCATTATTTTAAAGTATCATACAATTTTAGGTATACTTAATTGATTTTGTTTTTAATGATTCATAATGTACATATTAATAAATGATCCAAGTGGAGTATGGAAAGTCAAAAATAATGGAGGATTTTGGAGTTTTAAATAAGTTTGTCTGTTTTGCAATAGTTTTTGTTTTTATGTCGTTAATAATGTTATTCTGAATAAGGCAGTCTGACACACCCATAATATGTAAATGGCGTGATGATATATTAATTTATTTATAATTTAGTAGGATCTTATTTTATTCTAAACATGTTTCTCACTCGTTTCAGAAACTAATTTAGCTCGACATGTGCAGAATAAACACTTACAGAACTTTCATCTTGATTAGCAAACCAATTTTTAATTTATCACCTAGGCTTATTAATTAGTGTTTACGATTATTTTATGCGTATGATCGATAATTTAATTTATTGTTGTTGATTTATATGATGATCGTGCTCTGTTTGGTATACGTGTGTCAGTTGTGTAATTGATTTAATTTGTTAGAAATTGCAACATTGTAATTAACGGTTTTGCATTTTTAGATTAAATAGGTACAACACAATGTGATTTCTACTGTCTCTGTTATAAATCATTATGTATTGTAGAGGTAAATTTTAAACTTTTTAATTGAATGATAGTGATCCTAAAATAAATTGTAATAAGTCTTAATTTTACTTGAAGACTTGAAATAGTAACTTATGCGAGGGTTAGATCTAGAATAGGGTATTATCGCATATTTTTTTTTATTTTTTTTTCTTAAAGAACAAGTATATGTAAGAGTACCTGTGAAAAATTCCTTTTAATAAGTAAGATATTCATATTTAAAATTTGATGTCAAGGGTGGTAGGGTCAAATCTACCAAACTTCCTTAACTTTTTTTTTATTTTTTCTTCATATTTGTTTAACATAATCACACAAAATAGGTTATATTAAAATTGATATTCAATTAAAATTACAACAAAATATAAAAAATGAAAATAAAGAAAGAGGGTTGATGGATTCGAACCCAGTAGCAGTACCCTTTACACAACAAGCACAAGCATTACCAAGAGTATTACCACCGTGCCACAAAACTTTTTACACAAAATTTCTTTTTTACCTTTTTAAATTATTCTTTCTTAATTTTGAACAGTTAATTATTAATATGATGCAATAAGTATCCATGGACAAAAATTTTCAGTTTTAATGGAAAATAAATAATCAAAATATTCTTATTTCCCATGTTAAATTCACATGTAACGGATTTCGAACGTCACCCGTATGTCGATTAGATACACAAATATGTATTTGTTACGGTATTTAACAAATTTTTAATATTACACACATTATTGACATGTAGTTCATTATTTTGTTACTGGATGTCATATCGCTTAGCAATGCATGCTAAAAAAAGTTGTACACGAACACTCCCGAACGATCCGAAGTAGTCCCGAGCATGTGCATACTTAAAATGCGGCCTGTTATCACATTCGAACATGGAGTAGGGATTTCAACTGGTATCCCATTGGTGGTACAACTTGTACATCAGCAAAATTTAGATGCTTTATATCTTTTGCAACAATCAATTTACAACAGGTTTTTTTGCTTTTTCACTCTGGTTTACCAATCAACTTTAATATTTTTAATAAGTTTAATATTTGTAATTATGAGAGAATACCCAATTATTGAGAATAATGCACATATAGTTCATATTTTTTAGAGTTGTAATACACTGCGCGGAGAAAGCGGAGAAAAGCTCTATGTGAGCCTTAGGCAGATAGATTTTAAAAGTAGTTCCCTTCAACAATACAACTTCATTCTTTCCTTAAAAGCTCGCAACCAATCTTCGCATTGATCACTTCACTTCAGACGAAAACCTTATTCTACTGCAAAAGTCGTACAATGGCAAATCAGGTGTTTATGGCGAATGATCTTATTTTTTTCGCAAAACATAATTGTATTTTTTTGCAATCGTCCAGAAAATGAGCTTTTTCTCATCACTTTTTAAACCGAAAATTTAATTTGTACTGAGCTAGCTCGCAAAATAGTCTATGTGGCCTATTCAGAGATATAGAGTCATAAAGGTTGCTATGTATATAAAGATTGTTATCATAAAGACATTTGTAACAATCTTTATGAATTTGTCAATTCAGAACCTACGTCGGTATTATTAACAATCTTTACAAAAAATACTTGTGAATGAACCAGATTATTTGACATTTGCTAACTTCATTATACATCTATGAACCTAATCTAACCTTAATCTTATCTGTCAACACTTTAATTTTTTAAAAAAATAATGAATTGCCAATTATGTTCAGTACGCAAACGTTTTCCCAAAAACAATTAAAGAATAATATGATATTTATGTCATATTTAGAAACTTCTACATTATTTTTAGAACGGGTTTGTTAATTCCTACAACGTGATTGAAAATTTATTGGAAATTTTAAATTTTTTATTTTGACTTAATATGTAACGGAAACATCACATCACACAGAGTTATCAAGAATACCACAAAATATCAAAAGTAACTTTCTTCCACCTCAGTCTTTATTGTTCTTATGCTCATTACTTAAGTAGAAGCAGAATGTATATACGTATAATAAACTGCATCCTTCTAAAATATAAAAGCACTAATATTTGGCAGAAAGGTCAATATTAATAATATTTGATTGATATAATAAGCTGTCACATGCCAAATAACAACGTGATAACAACCATAAATACATAGTTGTAGCAGTCGTTATAATAAAGACTGTCAAAACGCTTAACAATTGTTGACAGTAACCACTTTCAGTACTGAGAATACCAAATTCGATTTTAACAATCTTTATAGTACATAACAACCATACGGCCTAATTCTCTAAGATAGTTGTTAACATAGTCGTTGGGTAACAACTGAGAGTTAACAACGATTTTTAGCAACTCTGGTAACAACTGTCATTCAATTGGTATTCAGTAAATACATAATTAACGACATTGTTAAAAACGGTCGTTCTGAACAATCGTTGTTACATATAGCAGTGAATTTATGAACAAGTGAGTTAAAAGGCATGTCGATTCTCAATATTTGTACATATTTCTACTCTATTCACAACCTAAAGTGACAGATTTTGATTCGTTTGACGTCTGAGTTTTTAATAATGAGTGATGAGAAAATTTGGGGTGCAAGATGTTCCGCGGAACAATATTCTCTAATGGTAGATTTCATGATCATTTTGGACTAATTAAATAACAAAGCTACTTTTGCATTTCACTTCTGATAACTGCTAGTTGGAAATTTTGCAAATGGTTGATTGACTTGAAAAATTGAAATTTTTCCCTGTAATCTCTTTATAAGACCCATAGCTAGGCTTAATTGTTAGGAGAATCTGATGAAGTTCTCCAGTTTAGTATATGTTTATTCATTCGATGCGACCGATTTCGAAATTTCAAGAATCTTATCATCGGGAATGACGCATGACCATCGTCTAGAAGTTTTAGCAGTAAAAATAATAGACATTTGACAATGCTGAAATGGCTGTTTAAATTTAAATGTGTAAGGTAAATGAAAATAAATTTCAAAAAATTGTATTTAGTTTAGATCTTTTCGGGAGAGAATCTGAAAATTTGTTGAATATTAAGAATTAAAATATTTAAGTTTGGAATAAATTTAAACCCTTCATCTTGTAACATGAGACATGCGGGCATATACTGACTCAGTATGCTTGAAGCATGAGACCATCCAATTCACGAATTAAACGACACTTGCTCAGTTTGAATATCTCTGTAAATATTTTTTTCCCGCTGTCAGTATCGGGAATGGATTACTAACATCTCGCAAATTTCTTTGCAATCTTATGTATATAATTATTGCGCATTAGTTTATAAATAGTTTACTTTTGCTGTCGTCCCTCTATTTCCAGTAAAAGTTTATTTCCTATCGCAAAATTTTCAGAAAAAACCATTTAACAACGATTGTTCAATACTAGCAACGAGAGAAATGCAGTTGCTAGATTAACAACTCGACGTAACGACTAGTTGTTAAATTTTAGCAACTTGATGTAATAGTGAATTGGGATTTTGAACTTAGCAACTGACATTGAAATTAACAACTGAAAATGGTTGATAAAGACCATAACGACTACACAAATATTGAGTTCTGAATAGGCCCCTATATAAGGGATTAACTTTCTGACCCCTACATGTATGTTTCCATGGCAACCAGTTGTTTATTTATATATTTCTTATTTCTTCGCAATAAAAAATAAAATAATGCATACCTATAGTTTTTTATTTATTCTTTTTTTTAAACCGTGGAAAAATTATTGTACCCAACATAAACTGAAAGTGACTTTACAGGACTCACAAGCTTTCAGAGCGAACCGTAGTCAAGTTTTGTTGATTTTGCAATTTTAATACAGGAAATTTCTAGTTTTAAGAAATACAAAAGTATATTATATAATACTAGACTGTTTACTTGATCTTGATACGTATCGTATTTACAGTTTCTAATTTTAAATGCAAAATTATGAGGAAATCACATGTTAATATCAAAGTTATTATATCCTGCAATATATGTATCATATTTATTGACTATTCTTTGTTGCTAATAAAGAGTACTAGTTTTTGTTTGTTTGTTGATGATGTTCGCAATTTTAAAAAAAAATATATGTATAAAAAAATTACACAAAACGGAGAATACAAGTGTAAAAAATTATATTTTTTAAAAATTATGTTTGTCACAAATATTTATTCTGAGGCTACAAATTTCCGGACAGTGTAAATTATTTTTATGTATCTAGTTGTAAACTGAAAATATTTACGTATATTTTATTCAACGAATACTATATACATATTTGTAATGTTAAAGTACAGAATATATTTGTCGGCATGATGTCTCATTCTAAATTAAATAATTATGTTTCGTAATGATTAATACATATTATAATTATAATGAAGAAGTTTCTTGATAGGAGAGTATGTACATAAGCCGTAAAAGCCTCCGACTCCAGTCGAATAACTCCAAGGTTTGTGTATTATATTATTTTATCTGCAACCGACAGTACATGTATTTAAAAGTAGAATTATTATTAAGATGTCGCACTCAAGAAACGCAATGTTAAAAATTTGGCCACTTTATTAGTCGTTTTGAGATATTGTTTTAGGATTACTCCAGTAGTTTTATTTTGTTTTAAAAAAAGTCTGGAGAAAGTTCCATGTAGTTATAGATAAAGTTATTTTTATTTATTCTTTTATAAATATATTTATAAAAGTAAATAGGATAAAATCACTTGATTGAAGTTAAACTATGCACTGGTAGTTTTATTTTAGACACAAAATAAATACATCCCCACTCCAAGCAAATATTTTATTTTACCTCGTTTGTTAAACTTTTTTTAAGATAATTGTAGCATTTTATCAAAAAAATATATTAAATGTGTCTGATCGTGTTCCGATTGTGTTTTTGGCGACCCGGCTGCATATCCAATAGCCATCAATATATTTCTTATTTTCAAATATCACAAAGTTAATTTATATTAGGTTGTACAACATTTCGTCGAATGTGCACACTAATAATAATAACAATAATCATTTATTGGTTTAAAAGCTTATGTGCTCCATCATGTGGATTGGTAACACAATAACGTAAGTAAATATACTTTGTACAATATTACAATATAGTTACGAGTAGGAAATACAAATAAATAGATAAGGTGTAGATGTAATAATAAAAGAAAGAGTTTACATAGCAAAGCCAAATACAAATTATAATAAAATAATTAAATAGGTTTATTCATTTAAACTATTGGTTTTCGAGGATTGATGTCAAAGTTTTAATTTTTATATGGATGCCGTATTGCAAAGTTATACCATTGGAAAGAGATTTTTTTATTTTCAATCATGTGTAATTTGTCTATCTTCACTTGTTTCAAACACCGAAAATACAACATTTTCTAAATGTATAGATTAAAAACAATGGTGGCTGCAATGAAACAATTGAAAGACTCAATTGGAAAAAACAATTAGATTATTTTCATATATAATATCATAAGTGGTAAATTTTTGCCGGAAAAATTTTCAGATTGTTACGAGAGCCGGTTGCCTAGCAATTTATTGAGTGACATTGACAAAAAATTACGAGTTGTCAAACGAGTAATTTTTGATCAATGTCACGAAATAAATTGGCAACAGGCTCGAGTAAAGCAATCGGAAAATTTTTCCAGGTTAAAATTTAACCACGAATGGTATTCGGATGACTATTTCCCAAATAAAAATCAGGTAATTATTTATATAATTTTTTTCTTGACAAAAATCTTGTAAACATTTATTGTGTTTAGAGGTATTAGGTTTCAGTTTGCTATTTCAACGTTTTAAATAGATTCATGTCCAAATCGACTCGTTTTTAATAAAAACTGATAACACTGAAAATATACAGACTTTGACAGATATGTAAACAATATGTTTCTAAAACGTCAAAAAAATTTCGCTTATCAAAACTCACTTACTTGTAAAAATACGACATCTTATTGGCTTAAAGGGTGCGAAAAAACTTTTTTGACGCTGTTTTGTCGAAATGAAATTTGGTAACTAGGTAGAATCCTGAATTTGGATTGGTTTATATATTTATGAGTGAAATAGTCATTGATAATTTTTTTAATTAGTTCTCAAAATTTTATAGTCTTAATTTTTTTACTTGGACATTTATAACAAAATTTCAAAAATATTATAATGCTATGTATGTTAAAAATATTAAAGAAAATGAATATTATAAAAATAAAATTAAACAAACGATAATACCTGACTGATGATTTCATTTGTTTCATGGGGGAAACCATAGCTTTTAACCTATAAATTTAGAAAGTGATGTATTTTCGGTGTTTGAAACAAGTAAAGGTGGACAAATTAAATATAGTTGGAAAGCAAAAATAGTCTCTTTTCAGTTTGGCGTCCATATAAAAATTAAAACTTTGACATCATAACACGAAAACTAATAGTGATACAAATTTGAGCATCGCCATTCGACAGAACATAAAAAAGTGCCTTAAAGATGAACAAATTAAAATCCAGTATTATTATGCATATAGAAGATATTTGCAAAAATAAAAAATTGCAAAATTTACATTTTCGCCAATATGTATTTTTTCCTGAAATAATAAAACACCATTGGTTTCCTTTGGGGCAACTTTTGTCTAATTTAACCGACTTCCTATCTCTTATAGTTCTTGAGATATTGGAAAAGCTATCCTGGACAGCCTGTATAATTGATTTTGGATTTAGTCCAATCAAGTTATACAAAGTTCCTTGCAAATGGTGGGGTATCTATAATTTTTGGATATGTTGTAAGGATTATGCAGAAACTAAAGCACTGTGAGTTATATGAAAAAAGTTCGAAATTTTCGATCGATCGGTTTTTCCTCAATTACTTTATTATTATTATTATAATAGTGGTTAGTTTTTATATTTTATGACATATATTGAAATTTGAATATGGTCACATACTCCATTGGTCTGTTTTACGAGACTCCAGGGGGGCAATTCTTGAAAAATGAGATGTCAGTGAGATTTGACAGAAGTGAGAAAAAACGTCACGTGACATATATAACGTGGGGAGATTTTTTCTTTAATTCTTGAAATAATTTTGTCGTCTCACTACTTCTCATTTCATCTCACCACGTGAAAATTATCTCCCAACCTTTTTGATGGTGAGAATCAATGTCATTTGCTTATGTTATATAGAAATTATATTAATTAATATTATAAATAAAATTATTACAAATATCATGGTTGACGAAAGAGAAGTAGCTGCTGCTTTAAAGCATTCGGAAAATACAGAAATTACTTTTCGAACCAAATTTTTAAATATTATTTCGGCTGAATAAAAATTTAGTGGATCGCTTGAGTGACAATTTAAACCAACCAACCAAGTCATAGATCAGCATTAGGAATTCCAACAAAAAATTAACTATTTTATGTTTTTTATTTGTGAATATTCAGCTTGGTGTGGGAAATGACATACATTTAGCTATTATAACTGCAGCCCGATTTAAATATTTTACATATATTTATACAATACAAATACGTTTATACGTAGTAAGACACATTTTATTTGTAGTTGTTCGATTACGGCAATAATAATAATAATAATAATAATAATAATAAATAGTTAATATAGAAAATTTAGCTATACGTTAGTCACTCGTAAGCAGAGGGGCGGATAAAATTCGGCCCGCGGGCTGCCTAACATAGACTACACTACGGACTCGGACTTCGGAGACCTATGTACTCAAAATTCAATAAATTTAGAAAAAGGAGTTGCGTATGGCAACATTATCAATACCAGCTAAAATGAAAATAAGAATATCACGCTAAATATGTAAAGGCAATCAAAGAAGAGTGCAATGTAGTACTGTCAATGTCAAAAATCACATTTTTGTGTCAATTTTTTCACTTGCTAAATCGTGGCAATTTGGATAGGTGAAATATATTTCACTTTGTTTTGGGAATTAAAAAAATGAGAAAATATGAAATGAGATGAGAGTGAGATGAAATTTTATGTCACCTTGTGAGAAAATTCTCATATTTCAAGAATTGATATCCCAGGTTTTACAAAGAAATTATTGTCAGATTTTGCTATCTACGGGGTTAGTTCTACCAAAGTCGAGAAATTAACTACATTCAAACAATTTTGATTTGTGTTATTAGACAAACCGTTCATTACCCTTATTTCTTTGCACTCTAGTCCTCATACTCCTTTTTACTATCACATGTGTTACTTTATACATTAATAACCTTATATTCTCACTTATCCATAATCATCTGTTCAGTCTCGGCTATTAATCTCTTGCACAGTAGCCGTCTCATTACCTGCTCGCTAATACAGGCTGGCTGTTACAAGCTCAGCTGATTTCCGGTTTGACCGGGTGACCCGCGGCCGCGGCTGGTCTGGTTCTGGTTACAGTTGTCTTGTGGTCATCCAGCGGTACTTGCACCAGCACTCCAAGCGACCAGCGGAGGTTATCCAACAACGGTTGTTGCTCAGGTGTTCTCTTGTGTATACTGCTACAAGAGCGAGCGAGAGAGAGAGAAAAACAAGTAGAAATAAAGCGTTGGAGATGCAGCGATTGTATACAGTGGTTTGTAAGATTGGAAAAGAATGGGTAGCAAGTAATTGGTGGTTTGTCATGGGAAAATAAGGATTGTTTAATATTAAGTGTGAATAACAAGGAAAAATGAATAACAAAAGAAATTATGACAGACAAATAAGGTGTTTATATTTTCTTAAAGAAAATAAAAAACAAAGTTGAACAGGTGAATTTTTAAGTACCAACAAATAAAAATTGAAGAACAAATTCGAAAACGGCGAATGTTAATTAACTGCATTCTTCTTTATTGTCTTTTCTGCTTAAAATATCGTTTTCGTACCTCCGTCCATTTTGACTAGTATTACAGAACTCAAAATCGTCCAGAAATGCGCTGTTGCTGACCTAGGCCGGCAAAAGGAGTTGGCATAACCTTTCTGGTGATATGTCAATTTAAGATTATTTTCAACATAAGAATTAGGAAAATGTTTACAAATTTTTAGGCTAAATCTTTAATTGTTGTAACTTAAATAACTAAATTTTGTCATAAAAATATTAATATGCTGTCATTACTGACATCTCGTATAGATTAATTATAAGTTCCAACTTTAGGACTAATTTGTTTTGTAACTACAACTAACTTCACGTGTTACAATTAAGTTTCCGCCATTTGTCATTAAAAATATGCGAAAGTATATAACATATATATATATATATATATATATATATATATATATATATATATATATATATATATATATATAATTACGCATTTTAAGCTCAAATGTAAGTAATTATAATTAAACATGCAATGCAAATCCGATAAAAATATATGCTCATATTTTAGGTTATGTAACATAGAATAAAGTGTAGGGCAATATACGAAGAAACTCGGTCTCGCAAATGTTCAGTTTCCGGCCTAGTGATACAAATAACTATTCAAGATCAATTTTGACAACTTGACTTTTGAATTGAATAATGATCAGACGTTTCTCTGTTTATAGCCTACTCCGAGTAAGGAATTTTTTGAACGCACTGTATATACAATAAAAGGGCAAAAGTAAATTTCAAAAATATAATTAAATCTACACAACTTGCAGAATTAAAAGACTGTCTCTTAAAGTTCATAATAGGCATGAAATTTTTTAGAAATTTACACTAAAAATCCTGTAACTTGAATGAAACTACAAATGTATTTTATAATTAAATACTAGGTACTTTAATAATTAAAAATATGTAATAAATGCAATAAATAACAATATTAGAAAAAATCTCGATCATGAATATTTCGTAATGTAAACAATTTTTCTGAATAAAATTATTTCGATTATTTTAGCAGTTTATTTTAATTCTTAAAAGTAAATATATTTAACACAGGAAATTGTTCATAATAACAAAATTTATTATTGTCGTAGTTTTTGTCTGGGTCTATATCTCGAATATATACTATTAATAGAAATTATATTTTGCTTTACACTCAAAAACTTTCATTTCCGTAACACATACTGGTAATAAAATCATGATATCGTAATGCCTAATGAACATGACATCTGTTGAACCCTTATCTTTCACTTGTCAATCCTGTTCATGACAGATCTCAGTACCTTCATATTATAATTGATATCAAACTAATATCTCTAGGGAAATCATTATTTAAATGTACTTATATGGAGGGTATATTACATTTAATTTAATGAATATTTATTTAAGAAAAACAGCAACCTTTATGTTTGAAGTACATCATTTGCTTCCTATTACTTTACAGACTAATAATATTTCTAAATATTAATATTTCATCGCTTTACCTATGATCTTGGGTGTGGCATTTTTCTACTTAGTCATATTTGTGGAACATTTCTCTGATAAATATGGAAAAACTATTTATATTTCAGTTAGTAACAATCTTTTACTTTTACCAGTTTTTTAATCAGATAATAATTGAAATTGCTAATCACAAAATCTTTTAAAATAATTGATAGTGAACATTTACATCAGATTAGAATTTGTTACACAGAACGGAATATTAAATTGTCATTAAACCAAATTATATAGGTACCTTTTTCTGACTAACTCCATTTATTTTATCAATTTACTCTTTTTCATTACTATGGCAAATTTCGTTATAGCGGTAAGCTAATTATATTATTAGCAGATATTTTTCCGCTCGCCTGGGAACACATCATTATTTATATTTTCTAGTTAGCTACTTGGTAACAACCAATCTGGATTTACCTATCGTGTGCCTATTTTAAATCTGTTAGAACGTACTATGTTATTTTATTCACAATCATTATATTATATGCCGATTCTTAACCTTTTATAGATTGTGAAATATTTCATTCCTAACTGGAATGACAATCTCCTGATGATCACGCTTCCACCCCATGTTTTGGAAATGGTTATGTAGGTTTGCCTAGCAACATTGTCATAGATCCGTATAATAAAGTAGGCAAAACTAATTTTCATGAAGCTGTCAAAAAATATTAATAAAATTAAGTAAGTTGTAACTCAATAACTACGTTTATCTCGACGTTTGAAGCCGCTTGAATTTAGTAAATCCCTTTTCAATCTTCAAAATAAACGAGCGAGCTTAATATTTCAAGCCTCTTGAAAATATCAAGTCAAGCCTATAAAATAACAGGCTTGGACTTATGAAGCGGCTTGACTTCTGTCGAAATAAACAGTGAAGCTTCAAATAATGGAACTAAACTATTATTCACGAAAGATGACTATTCAAGGTCATTTGTAAGCCGTCTGATATAATATTACATGCAGATAACTTCATTGCATTTCATATGCATAAGTGCGCAGCATGACATATTTATGGACACATTTTAACTGAAAAACTAAGAGTAATTCATTTGAAAATTATGTTTTTTCTAAATAATGCCTTTCTGAAAGATTTATGTTCTTCACTTATGTTTTTGCAAAATACAAAAACATTGACTTAACTTATAAACCAAGGAATTATAATTTGATTTAGACGTCAACGCCACTGGGTAATTATTAGCACAGATGGCAGTGTAATAGATAATTAGGTATCTGTAATTCTACGACATATGTCATTATTATTTATAGTGTGTTAGAAAGTAATGCCACTATTTACGTATATCTGTCACACCACATAAATTAAATAGACATAGGTCAAATAATCTTTCTCTTTCTAATACAAAATGTTGCTAAGCTACTGCTATAAAGTGATGTGTATTCTTTCTTCGAACAAATCACCTTGAATAGTCATCTTTCGTGAATAATAGTATACGCATGCGCACATTCACAACATGAATGTTAATAAATTCATATCATTTGGTTATTTGTATTTTACCTCATTTTATAAAAGCCGCGACATAATAAATATGTCCAAAAAGCGAAATATTTGAAGTGATGAAGAAACAAATAGTTTTTTTAATGTTTTTGAGAGAAAAGTCAAATAACAACATGACAATTTTTAGATTTTGAGGTAACATATCCAGCATGAAATTAGATCATATACCTCTCCCTGTCTCTCTGCATAATATACTATTTAACTATTTTATTTTAGTCGATACGAATTTAAAGAAGATTATTCCTAATTTCAATCCGCTGAGATAAACCAATAGGATTTTTTAAGTCATAATATAGTTGAAGCCGCTTGAATTGTCGAGATAAACTTAGTCAGATTTATTTTGAAAATAATTGATTTAAAAAAAGGATGTTTGTGAATAAAGTAGTATACACACGTCGGTTGGAGTTTCATTACAGCCTCACGTTCTATGTAACCTCCAGGCTTCGCCTCTCGATAAAATACGTAAGCTCTCGGCTCTAATGAAACATATCCCACCTGGGATGTAATATACTATTTTTATTTTCCTGTTATTACGTAACTATTAATTTTAGGGAAAAGTTGTGAATATAAAATTTGTTCAGATTTAAAAACAAATCAAAAAGAGACTGAAATCAATCACATTTTTTATTTTATTTTACGAAAAAACTCTAAATTAACTCCACAATTTAAAGCATATTTCAGAGTGCCATGTAACTGTGAGGTTATTTACTGTTTGCTTGACAGATTTAATAAGAAACAAAAGATCATTATAGCACCATAGCAGCAAAATATAAAGATTAACATTGTATTTCCTTTATCACAGATTTCAAGTATACATCTGGTATAGACATCAAATTGTCATTCATGTCGAATAGTTTGACAGACGCAATTTCATGTTGAATTACGTAACTTAGAAAAGAATTATTGTTACCTAGCTGTACCTGTTGCAAATATTTGCAACAATAGTTATTTGTATATCAAGGCCGCGAAATCACTCTTTAGCGTACCGAGAGAAAAATTGTCGCCGCGGCCGCTTGCGGCCGAAGCTAGACAATCTCGAGGGCGCTAAAGAATTTCGCGGACAAGGTGTACACAATATTTTTTGTGCAACCGTAAAAAATATGTAATTAAATTTTTTATTAATTTTAAACAGTTTCAATGTATAATAGAAAGTTAGCTTTCAAGGTGGCTACGGGATTAACATTTGATAAACAAAACCATGCAATTCTCAAGTGTCAAAGTGGTTGTTTACCTAATTTGGCGGCCGCTACCATGCCAACGGCCGCGAAATGAATTTCGCGGCCGTTACCATAACAACGGTCGCGAAATTGAATTTCGCGGCCTGTATTGCGGCTGCGAAATGCTTATTTCGCGTCCGGTTGCACAAAAAGAATATTATGCGCAACTGTTATTATAAATTTTATGTATATTCAATTTTTGTTACTACACTGAGAAAAATGACTGGTTTTTAGCAAATAAATATTCATAATTAAGGGGTACTTCATTCATTCAATTATTGCAACTTTGGAACAAATACAATTTAATCTTTACGAGTAAATAGGACAGCACAATAGAAGATGAAGCATGCACGAACAAACTAAGACATACGTTCAATGAATTTTGTAGTGTTGTATTTTTATTTAAATAATTATAAACTGTGCAGAGTTCATGTGAATATTATTGTACGAATCTGGAGATAAAGAATCGGTCTAGATGCTACATATAATGCTTTACTTAAGAAATTTACTTTTATGAGATTTTTTGGCCTTTAAAGTTGAGCAAAAATTTCCTTGGTAAGAAATACACGGGGATTGAAATTATGTTCTCAGCGTTATGAACTGAGTTTGAATTTCGCGCCTAAGTTTGACCGTTACACTTTTCTGGTCTATACTCTCGAATCGCGGTCATTAGCAACGCTAGCGCCGCTCTTGGCTGCTCTCGAAACCAATGCCAATGCTTTTCTTATGTTTGAAAATTAATTGTAAAACAACTAAGCAAAATTTTGAACTTTATATCTAAAGTCTGTTTTACATTCGTATTTCATTACAAAGTTTTTGTGATTACACGGTAATAAATTTACAACTTCTTATGGTACCATACGATGTCGTAAAAAATTCTCAAATAGGACATGTTCTAATTGCTTAAAATTTTGGCGATATTAGGGTTTTCATTAAACAAACGTTTATTTTTCATGGGTAGTTGGGCTACTTTGTTCTATAAACTGTCTTTCCCAAAACCAAACGTCAAGTTTAAATATTTCACGAACAATGAACTTATTAAAAGAAAAACGTAATTGTCGCAGTTGTTATTGCGCGAAGTAAGTTTTTGAAACGAAAACGATTTTGGCTGAAATTGTTGATAAAAAGACAACAAAATAAAGATATACTTAAGTAGACGACAGTCAAAAACGTCACAAATATTTAACTGTGTAAAACTGAACGAATTTGATCAAAAATTATTAGGAAAATATTAAAATATTTTGCATGTGAATTTAGTTGTAAATATATGATTGTGTAAAATTGGCTTAAGACCCCTCCGGAAGCTGAAAGAACAACAAAATTTGGCGTCGATATCTAAAAAGGTGTAGATTTGTATAGACGTCAAACTTTCCCCTTTATATATAAGATAAAATATTAACATTTTGATTGTAATCAAGGGTTGCAATGAAAGGATGTCACTCATATATAGCCATGTATTTCTCGTTTGTATCATGTAATTCTGACACCTCAAAAAAATGTTGCATAAAGTACACCTTGAATGTGTATATTTGACAATTGACATATTAGAGAATTAGAATGCATTCAAAATATTTCCAAGTCAAGTGGTGTTAGGTCAGTATTTTTCCGTTGTTTGGCTCAGATGGTAAAAATAGTAAACAGACATGTATTTTTATTAAACAGTTCACTCGGATTGTCTAGCATAATACAATAATTCTAGATATCCAAATATTTATGGAACTGATATGTGTTTTTGTCCAATTGTTTAATATTTAAAAACTAATTATCGTATTATCCTAAATAACAAAAATGTAAATAAAAATGAAGATGTTTCTAATATGTATAAATAAACAATGGATATTTTTCAAAAATCCAAAATAATAAACAGATAACTTTCTTATAGTAGAGTAAATAATAAATGAATCATTTAATAGTATAAAAAACAACACTGAGTTGAATTTCACCCGAATCAAAAGTATATTTGCTTTATAGTACAATCAGACTGTTGTTTTTTTTATAATATTCAAAATGTTTCATCAAGTGCCAAGAACATCATCTGTAGAATTAATTGAAGCGTTTAAGTTCAGTGGTATACAAGTGCCAAAAAATATAAAATATGAATGAAAGTTTAATATAAGGTAGGTGAAACAATAAAAGTTCAAAAATATTTTGAGTAATAAGTGGATGTATCATTAATATTTTGAATGTTTTCAAACAAAATGGAGTATAATATTAGTAAATAATATATCGTGATTGTTTTTATATAACTGTGAAACTTGAAAATAGTGGTGCAAGTTAGCAATATTAAGTGATCCGTTTCAGCTGATCCTACAATTAGGGTTGCCAGGTGTTCGGGTTTTGAACTTTTCGGGTTTTGATGTGTACTCAACACAGTATTAATAAAAACTAATATACTTTGAGCTTGAATATACATGAATAGGATACTTACTAACATAAATTTGTTATAGCTATACTCATGTGTATCTCAGACGTTTTACCTCCTAAAAATAAGTTTGAAATCAATATTCTACCTCTGTGATTCTCCCCTGTGAAAATAAATAAATAAATATATCATCACGGTTTATTTTCGGTAATGATGAAATATTTGCACCGTGCGGGCGTTTACCAGGCGTCACCGCACGGGCCCTCATTGCTGGCGTGGAGAGTGCACTACAGGAGTAAATTTTGTACCATTTTTAAAATTAGTCATATTTGGCGTCGGTCGGGATCGAACCCGATTCCCTAGATTCGCGACCTGACACTCGGCCAGGAGACTCCAATGAATAAAGCATATCTTCTTCATGGTACCCAAAGGCCCAGGTATAAAGTGGATCAGTTGTGAATAAAATCGACTTTTATACTTACTTTATTGTAAATATATAAATCAAAACAAACTTAATAAATAGTAATAGTAAATTAACAATTAATTTCTAAGTACACGCTAAAAAAACTTTGTGATTAGGTACTAAGATTTAATACCAGCAGCAAATTTTTCTGGCAATATTTGGAAAAAACTCTTGTATTTGGGCCAGTACGGTATACGTATTGTTAAACATTATTAAAAACTTTTTTGTAGTCTTCAAAATAGGTAATATCAAATATAACTGTTTATACAATTCAGTGCTGAGTTTAAGTTTGAAAGTCTCGTATAAACATAGTGCATGGAATGGAATGGAACTAGACAAACTCCTTATTCTGTTGTGTTTGTGTGTGTGCGTGTAAATTTAAAGCCTCGTTGCTAAACCGGTTAGAGTGGAGATGCAAGTTATGGATTTGTTTGTTTTGTATGCTTTAATTTTATTGCTTAAGTTTGGTTCGTGATGGGAGTGTACAAACAGCAAGCGTATCTGATCGGGAAATTAATACCACTGAACTTTGAGAAAGGTGAAGATGTGTTTCACTTCACCAAAACCGCAGCTCGAGCCTCGTAATCAATTGTATATTGTATCGCATCGAACCGGGACGCGTGGTATACTAACCGCCTTACGACACTCATACCTGTGATTTATCACAGCCGAAATACAAGCCATTATACAAGTAGACAAGCATAATGGAAAAAGAAATCATACAATAATTAATTTCCGTGTTCTGATTGCCGTAAAACTTGCTATAAATCAAAACGACGTTTACAATAAACCTGAATATCTATACCATTATAATTACGACGTGTCACAAAAGTATTCGGATAATATTTTATTATATGATACTGTGATTTTAAGGAGTCCCGTCTGCTTGACCCACTCACTTTAATTTCATTTTATTTAGTTAATAAATGATACAAATAATAACTAACAAATTATCACCAATTTTTATTAATATTACAGACATTTTGTGGTTCTGATGACACATAGCAAGATATATTTTCTGAAATATTTTATTGTTTTAATGTAAAATGTAATAATACTTAGTTTTACCAACTATTTAAGATAATATGAAAAAAAATTAAACGAATTTAAGTCGTGAAGTTGTTATGTTTTACTAAATAAAATGTCTAACATAATTACAAAGTAATTTACATTAAAACGCTATGTTACCTAATATTGATAAAAAAATATGAAATTAAAACAGCGATTTGAGTTACTGTTATACTGTTAATTTTTTAATCTTTAGCTAAAACTAAAACAAATATGTTATAATGTTAAAAATGTTCATTTTATATAAAAAGTAAAGATTTATTTAGTTAGTACTACAAATTCTATTAGTTATGTCGTGATAAATGAACTTTTAAAAATTGGACCAACTGCAGCTGGACGGGACTGGTATGAAGAGCAAAATGAGATTATTGGTCCTGGTCCTACTAATAGATTGATGCCCGTATTCATAACAGTCCGTAACAAGAGTAACGCTCCGTTATATGCAAAATGCCCTATAATATAGCAAATTTTTTATTCATGAACATTCGTTATCCATAACAACCGTAAAATCCATCGTAATATTTAACGACTCGAATTTCGGCTGTAATACGTATAATGGCGAATTAAATAAGAGTTTTTTATTTGTTGAAATTCGATGCATGTAATTTTGACATTGATATATCAAGTGTACATTTTAATTTATTACCTTTATTACAATTGTCATAAGATACGTTTAATTATAATATGATTTAAGGATATTACTAAATTACTGGAAAATGTAATTTTTCTTATCGATATCATCATCATCATCATCTGCTTCTTCAATATTAATACCACACATCACCATAACCAGGCTACAGAAACCCATATGTAAAATGTCGAGACCATGTAGTAGCCTGTGGATAGTACCATTATAGTACTTTTCTTCCAAGCGCTATATGGTGCCAGGTGCAATATAGTCGACGCTATAAAATTAAAATATTACATTGTATTACATATTTCGGAATGATCTATAGAAAGCCGCGGAATTTCAATTTGCATGACAAGTGTTTTAGTCATTTATGTCAAATTTATATCTGACTTAAAATCACTTTAAAGTAAAAAAAGCGATTAATATTAAACGATTTCTTATACTATTGTTAATTTTTGTTCAGTTACGTAAAGCTAATGGTACGTAAAAATGTTTATTGTATTTTAATAACAATAATATACAAGAATTTAAATATTTCTTTTAGATATTTTACGGCTGTGCACTACACTACTAACATTCATGCCTGAGAGGGATTCAAACCTTGCTTTGCGATTACGTTGCTCCTACGCTATTTTGCTCGGCTGTCAACATTGTTCTTCACTCTTTATTATTCTGATCTATAAACATTTCAAAAGTGTATGCATTTATGTCATGTGCTGCAAATATGCATACAGTTTTTTTTACCGATATCTCATGCCACCCATATAAAAAAATAACTAAATTATATTAACAGGCTCTTAGTTAATAGAAACATTAATTGTTATCTATGGAACAGAACTAAAATTAATTGAAATTCAAATTTAACATAGTATTAATTAACAGCATATTAAATTGAAGTTGGTGGAATCGGTTATAAGTCTATATTAAATATAAGTGTTAAATCTTAAGCAATGTTAATTATTGTAGTAATAAGCAAGTGCAATATATTTTACTGAAACCACATCAGTCATTTAAAATTTTTCCGAATATATTTGTGATAAGTACGGAAAATTGACAAACTATGGGTATAATTATTTTACAATTCAAGGAAGTAATAATCTTTTACAATGAAGAAAACCACAATTCTCAAAATTGGACCGCAGATAAGAAATATAGTTGACCATTTCAATTTTTGCACAAAATATTGACCTCAATCGTCAATATATATTTTATTTTCAACATTCCACTGTATGCCAAGAAGGTAGTACTATTTTTCATAGCTTATTAATTATATATCAGGGTTGTATTGAAAATATGGGTTTGTAATCATTATACCTATAGGTGCCGTCAATCTTTCAAAATTATATTTTTTGAAAGAAATTATTCATCGTCTTATCACATGTTTGAATTATAAAACCGTTATTATTTTTTTTTATTACAGGTCTGTCATATGATTGCGGTTTCCGTCATTGTACCCCCGTTGTTAACAAATGTTACTTGAATTCTGAAAGAAATTTTCTATATCGTTGTAATACAGGTATTTCAAAAGTGACCCCCGTGCTTTTGTGATTTGATTCAGAGAGCTAAAACAAATAGAAAATTAATAGTGGAATATTTTCTGATTGTCCTTCGCTTAGTTAATGATAAAAAAACAAATATTAAATTTTAAACATTATTAAAAGCAAATAATATTAGAAATCAACATGTTTTGTTCTCTAATACATATTATTCGTTTTTAATAAAGTTTAAATGTTAATATTTGTTTTTTATCAATGACTTGATAACGAAAAACAGTCGGATAATTTTCCATTCTTAATTTTAAACTTGTTTTAGTCTCATGAATCAAATCTCAAAAGCACGGGCATAAATATCATTCGTGAGACAGCTTGTATATGGAAGATCGGGCTATAGTCAACTGCGCGAGCGCGATAGCCAAATGGGCTCTTGTGATAAAAATAATTGACTATATTTGCAATACTAATGATATTTCTAGTAAAAATAGCTTAGGTATTTTGCCTATTTTATAAAAATATGTTTTGAAATATCGAAATATCTATATGAAGCAGGAATCGGAGTTATACGAGTATAGTTATTTATTTATTTTATTGTAATTATCACACTTGAGATGTATGTTATTGGTCAACAATGAAGGACAAACAATAAATTAGTCACCTACGTCGAATACCAATTAGATGCAATTTTATATTCATATATGTAAATCTTTGCGATAATCTGTTAATAATCTACATTTAAAATATCAACAGTTCATTCAATTTATTTAATAGTAATTTATTCAAATCTGCAGCTTGACTATGTATAATTGTGTCAATAATAATTTAAAATAATATAATTCATATTTTTCTCTATAAATTGATTGTCTTTATCTCACGGTTAAATCTTGCTCAGGATGTCAGAAATAAGTGTTTTTGTTATTAATTTTGGGCTTTGCCCGATTGAAGGGCGATCTGTCCGGAATCGTTTGGATATAGTTTTTTTGATCTGCATGGATTGCTAGATTTTAGTTATTTTTTTTTTTATAAATATTTGACCATTTTTCTCTTGCGTCTCTTCTACACATAGGTCTACATATAATCTAAAGCACAAAACTCTCGTCGGCAAGACTTATACCGGTCCTAATTTTGCGGATGTGGTTTTGCTCACTAGGTCAGGAAGTACTAAGATTTGTTTGGAAAAGATGCAATCGAAAACACGTTCATTGAAATACAATTATTTTTTATCATTTTATCCGCATAACTTTTTTGGTAAATTCGCATTTTACCCGAGTAATCTTAGCTTTATCCAAATTTAGTGGCAAGAGATCTGAAAGTGAGTGGGCAAAAATTATGGAAGCAAAGTATGAGTGTGTAGAACGCTAATTTCACCAATTTTTTTAGACATTAAAGTATTACGTACCATGAACTTCTCGACCAGAAAATTACTTACAGTTCGAGGTTAGTAAGTTATTTTTACAGTACCTGCAAAAATAGAAGAAAAAAAAAAAGATTTCAAAATTAACAGCTGTCAGATCGATATCAAAAATAATAGTATATTATTCAATGAGCATGTAAAGCCGGTATCCCACTGTAAAAATTTTGATAAACATGGACGTAAATATTTTTATAAAAACCGTTTTGACAGAATTTTTATGAAAACTGTATTTACATGACGTCACGTAAAAATTTTGATGTGACGTCACATAAATACAGCAGTCTGTATTCATTTTGTTGAAACCTGCGTTATGATTGGATGTTGATGCGGGCGTGCGCAATGCGGTTGCTTGAACCATGGGTAAAGTCATTTTCTAAAGACAGCTGTTATTCTCTGACATTATTTAAACAACGGTGAGCGTTTGTTTATATTGAAATTGGAAATAATATGAAGCAAAATAATCAAAATGTGTAGTGTGGTTGAAATGAAGAAGTTTGATAACACACAAAATCGCCTGAATAAATACGCCAGGCAAAATGCGATTTTCAACTGTTAAATGTTGTTATCTTATAAAAATCAGGCAATACAACATCAAAAAAATAAGTATTAAAGTTATTTAATATTTACATGCGTTATTCTTTGCATTTCTTTTTTCTCCTTTTACATTTCCCGAATCTTATTAGAATACTCATTAATCGTAACCAACAAAGTTTTTCAACCAATAATTTTACGTAGTATTAGTATAAATATCTTGATCTATAATTTATAGAAAGTGTATTTTAAATTACCTATACAAATTTGCAAAAATAAAATATGAAGTAAATGAGAAGCCCGTACAAATCCGCCTCGTTCAAGCATTTTAAGATGGACTTTATTCACCTATATACTCGCGTCGTACCCTTTAAGTAGTGACGATAAAAGGATTAATTTTTTAAAATTTATGTGTACATTAGATAGAACAATGCATATCTTTCATGTGCCGAAATACACTGCCTTAATTGAGTGTCACTTTTCTTACTTTACTTTCGAACCATGTCCATGATTTTTAAGAAATGGTCTTTCATTCGAAGAAAATTTCTGTATTTTATTTCATCTTCTCTTCGTAATTTGGTGTGTCTGATAATTAAACACTGTGATTTGTATTTCTTTTCTCCAGTCATAGACTAGTCCACCAGCGATGTTCTGATTTTTTTATTTTTTGTATAACTGTGTAAACCATTACACCAACAATTATTGCAGCTAACAATTTTTTATTTGAATGAACGTTATTCATAATGAAATTACAAAACGCAACTACCTCTGCAGAACAACGGCTACAAAATGAGGTTTAATAGTATCTTTGGCGCCAATTCTCTTTCATGAGTTATGCAACACTCCATAAAAACGCGTAAAAATTTTTACAGTGGGATGCAGTACTTTTCATGGAACGTTTTTATAAAAAAAATTACAGAAATTTTTATCAAAATTTTTACAGTGGGATATCGGCATAATGTATGGCATTACTCATGAATATGAAGTTTGCAACACGAGCGAATGCGAGTGATGTAAATCATTCGAATGAGTAATAGCCATTACATGCGAATAGAACACTATACTTTATCCACAATTGTCAAAAAACATATCAGTGACATATTTGTTTTGAAAAATAAGTAGAATTTTTTTACTGACAAATGCAAAAATGTTTTTGTTTACGTAGACAAATCTAGTTATCTGTGTGTGTAGTAACGAAATTATGATGTGATTTGGCATTTAAGAGAAAATATTAAAACCGACTATTCAGCTACAGTTCAAGCTTAAGAAGAAAATGAAAGTTTGAAAAATGAAATGAAAGAATTACTTATTAAAAGTAATTTTGTGTGTACCCTTTGAAAGTTAGGATTTGAATTTGACAACGATTGATTAATATTATTCCATTGAACTGTCAATATTATTTAATTAGCAACAGTAACGAAGGTCATTAATTGATACAAATCGGTTGAATTATGGGTACATTATTTGACAGTTGTGGATAAAATATAATATATAATATTTACTTACCATCCACCGTAGAAGGCAAGTAAATATTGTAGCCCCGATGTAACCATGGAAACCAATTGTGGAATAAAAGTTCCACTTACTGTAGGCATTTAAATTTTGTTATTAAAGGGTAACTTAGAATACAGGTATTGCAAAATAGTTATTTGTATATCAAGACCTCGACATCACTCTTTAGCGTACCGAGAGAAAAATTGTCGCCGAGGGCGCTTGCGGCCTAGGCAAGACAATCTCGTGAACGCTACAGTATTTCGCGGACAAGGTGTACACAGTATTTTTTGTGCAACCGTAAAAGAATATGTAATTACAAATTTTATTAATTTTAAACAGTTTCATTGTAAATAGAAAGTTAGCTTTCAAGGTAGCTATGGGATTGACATTTGATAAATAAAACCATGCAGTTCTCAAGTGTCAAAGTCTAATATTGTTTATCTAATTTCGCGGCCTCTACCATGTCGTTACCAAAACAACGGTCGCGAAATCTTATTTCGCGGCCTGTATTGCAGCTGCGCAATGCTTATTTCGCGTCCCGTTGCACAAAATAGTTATTTGTATATCAAGGCCGCGAAATCACTCTTTAGCGTACCGAGAGAAAAATTGTCGCCGAGGCCGCTTGCGGCCGAGGCAAGACAATCTCGAGGGCGCTAAAGGATTTCGCGGACAAGGTGTACACAATATTTTTTGTGCAACCGTAAAAAGTAATTACAAATTTTATTAATTTTAAACAGTTTCAATGTAAATAGAAAGTTAGCTTTCAAGGTGGCTATGGGATTAACATTTGATAAACAAAACCATGCAATTCTCAAGTGTCAAAGTGGTTGTTTACCTAATTTCGCGGCCGCTACCATGACAACGGCCGCGAAATTCATTTTGCGGCCGTTACCATAACAACGGTCGCGAAATTGAATTTCGCGGCCTGTACTGCGGCTGCGAAATGCTTATTTCGCGTCCGGTTGCACATCTATGCATCTAAACTTAATTGATAAATAGGTAATAATAATAAAATTGTAGAACAAAATCATTTTTACTTTGACAAATATTGGAAAATATTGTGTGGGCGGTGCAATATTTGGTGGGCTGTTAAAACTAGAAAATTATGTGATGTAATATAAATAAATAATGTTAAATGGAATAAACGACTGATGTAAATAAATAAATATATCACGGCATATTACCCATTGCTGGGTAGGCCAATCTGCTTTGTACGCAGATATCGGTAATGATGATGACATATTTATACCGTGCTGGCATTTACCAGGCGTCACCTCACGGGCACTATTAGCGGGCGTGGAGAGTGCACCACAGGGATGAATTTAGTGCCATTCAAAATTCAAAATATTTGGCGTCGGTCGGAATCGAACCCGGTTCCTCAGATTCGCGACCAGATACTCAGGAAAACAAAAATTGGAAAATATAGCATGCCACTATTATTCCTAGCAGTATTAAGGGTAATAAAACTGCCATTAAACCGTGATTGGAAATGAATGATGGAGATTAATTAAAGTTACATCTTTTAGTTGTTTTTTGCACAGATCTCTGTTTTAGTTTGTAATTTATCATTATTCATGTTATTTATTTAATAATCCTTGGTTAAGGTTATTTTGGTTGACCATAATTTCAAGTGTAGAGTATCAATGTTTCTTTTTGTCAATCATCTTATTTTACTTTTATTGATAAGTTTGGAAGTTTTAAAATACAAGTTATAAATATACAACAAGGACAGTATTGATAAATATTGCACATAAATTATCAATTCACACATACAAATGCAAATAAATTACTATTTAAATATAAATAGTGAATAGTAAAATATATTCGTATGCAAATTATGCCATTAAAAGTAACGGATATTACAAAACGGTATCATTTTTCTTTTTTAAAATCATTCAGTTTCCTATGTTCGTGTCTAGCCAGAAGTCTGAACCAGTTAGACATTTACAAATTATCATAATATACCTAAATAGAAAATTATTACCCTCAAACAATATCAGTAAACACCAAGAAAAAATATCTTAGACTGGTGTGTATAATATTAAATAAACATAATAATCTATTACATAAAGTGTTAGACCGAGAGTGCAAATTACTATCTTGTTCGTCTGCCTGGGGTAAACAACCAGTAACTGTTCGCCAAGGATACGCGAGTTTTGCTAAATATTATGTTTAAACATTAAAAGAATGTAATTCACAGGAAAACAGAACGCGGAAGTAATTTTGATTTTACACAGGTATATGTAAGGCCGGATTCGACTATCGAAATGAAAAAAAAAAAAATTTAGCCGACCCAACGCAAAGATTAACTTGAAGCGCGGTTGAGGCATTGAGGGCATCGTGCATCTCTTATTTTAATTTTGAAATGAAGCGAAAAGCTTATTTTTTTATGGTGTCATTTGAGTGTAAACTTGAAAAACTTGTGCCGTTTAATATAGGTTATGAGGCTTAGAGGTCATCATTTTAGCAAGACATTTTTCCTTATTAAAATTATAGACCTACAAGGACTAAACATCTTGTTTACCAAAGAGGTCCGATTTTTAATACAAGATTTTTAATAAATCTTGTGCAATCTCTTTCGTAAGGGTTTAATCTTATCCATAATTTTTACTTTCTGTGAATAAAAATAACTTGATACTGTTTTCTATTTCTAGTGGGATGTAAAGTATGTTGTTACTATAGCTATTTGTGTATTAAGAGCGCAAAATGGGACATTGTCGATTGCGAGGTTGTTGTTGCGCTACGCAAGAGCGCGACATTCTCTCGAAATCGACAATGTCATTTGCGCTCGAAACACACACAAGATTTTTTCTACAGTTGGCACAATTAGATCTTCCACCATAACAAAACTATTTGTTTCAAGTACATTAAACTAATGCAGTGAAAAAGTGGATGTCCATTGGGAGCGTTCACGCCAAACTTTTGCAGGTGGCAGCACAACTCTTTACACAATTTATTTTATATTTAATTTATCGTTATTTTCTATTCTTCTTGCGGTATTTTTTAATCTAATCCAAGCATTTTTTGTAAATGAATGCCCTATTTTATTTTCACAGCAGTGCGGTATTTTGTTTGGTTATATAATATACCGACAGAGCAGTTATATGTCAGATTGACTTGTGAAGGTGGTAAATGTGTAAATACAGTGTAATTAGTTACTGACTAAGGCCTACTTACATAAAACGTTGTTAACTTTAATCACGTTGTTAACTTTGACAATGTATTTTTGATACGTATCCATGGTTACAATGTGCAGTTAAACACATGATCAGCTAACAACGTTTTATGCAACTGGCCCTAAATGTTTCCATTAAGAATGTAGCCAAGTAACAGTTCTCAACCTCAACATTGTATACTTAGAAATTTGGACAGCGAGCGTTTTATCTACTTTGTCGCGCATGAGCGGCAAAGTGACATTTTGCGTTGACAAAAGAGAGCACAAATGGCTACTTTGTATATAGACTGCAGAAAAAATCATTTTGTTTCTGTTTAAAATAATTAATTTTCATTATAATATTAAGAAAACTGTGCATTTGATTTAAATATAATTTATTTTTTCGGGCCAGCCTGAAAATTTCGATTTCTCGACTAGATTCAACTTTTCAAAAGGAATGACTCGACTCGTTCAGACAAAAATAATGTTTCGGCCTGACGAAATCGGACCGGACCTGGCCAAAGCTCTAGAACGAGTGTATCCCTTTTACAGATTGTAACAAGCGTGTGCTCAATGGTTAGTGAACATTTGTTGTAAAGTTTCTGAAGCTGTGAATTTTGCTAATTGGGAGGTTTTATTGGATAAAAAGCTTCAAATGTTGTTCAAAGTTGTTTATTATTAATAACAACTAAAAGACGACGTTTCGGCACATGGTTATGGCCATTTTCAAGTCTGATACAAAAAGGAAAATATAAATATGTGTTAGTGAACATGTTTAATGATTTGTTGTGTGTGCCTAAACCCCCCCTTTTTTCCTTATTAATCAACAAATATCTCTGAAACATGTTTATAATTACTTTTATGTTTTATAAATTCTGGGATCTCGTACGTAATGTTTCACAAAATTGTGAAGGGAGTATAAATACATTAAATAATTAATTTATTATGCCTTCTTTACCTATTAAGGGCTGTGTCAATATGCTGTAAGGAAAGTGTGTCTAATGATACTCAATTTGATTTATATAGTCGTATATTTCTTTGTGCAAAACGCTTAACATAACGTGACATTTATAGATATCTATTTGTAAGATAACAGATAGGTACCATGAATAACCTCTCAATAATATTATTACTACTTTGACAGCTATTAGTTATAGGGGGGAAGAAGAAGCAGTTTGAAACGATGTGGAGTCGAGCAGTACATTACAGTATTTATAAAACAAAAAATATTGGGATGGCCACTTTCAACGAATAAGTTTTTAAAATTTCAAATTTCCTTTAATAGAGCATTATTTTCAAAAATATAAATCCTTTTTAAAAATATATGAAAAATGAGTTCCGGAACAATATTCATGAACCGGAAAAGTTGTTCCGTCATACTTTAAAGTGAAATTAAAGTGTCAGTAATTTCGATTGGGCTGGGAATCGAGTATGATCCAAAGTGCGGAAGATCTATCTATGGCGTCCAGAATGAAGCAAAACATAAATGGTTTAAGATTTCATTTTAACAGAAGGAACGATGAAAATTTTAGTGATTGCAAATGAATTTAGAATGTCAGAAGCTATTAAATAAAATATTACTTTACATTTTACTATTATAAAATAATTATGTCTTCACTATTTCGTTAAGAATAAATTCATAAATGTTTGAATCTCCAACTCGTAAATTTCATCAATGATGAACTATTTTTATGGGCTCTTTATTGTGACCGCTAATAATTTTAACATCGGTCGGATTAGAATTATTAGAAGCACAACTGGTCACTGTAGTGACAGCACGTTCTTTAGAATTCTATCAAATGACTCAGGTCGAAAGTATTAAACTAACGTCATTATTTTGTCACAATTCAATTCAAAGCCAATTTATATATTTATTATATACAATTGTCAATATTTTCTATTATAATAGTATCAAATCCGAAAATTCCCAAAATAAAAAGCGAATTTAGAATTCTAAAGTGTATGCTATCAGGATTTGTAAAAGTAAAATCGCATTCGCCTGTTTACTTTGATGGAATTCTACAGTGCCTGCTGTCACTACTGGTCGCGAATCTGGGGTTCGATTCCGACCAAATATTTTCGAATTTTAAATGGCACAAAATTGACCCATGTGGTGCACTCTCCACGCCAGCAATGAGTGACCGTGAAGTGACGCCTGGATACCGATTCTTGAAATATGAGAATTTTCTCACAAGGTGACATAAAATTTCATATCACTCTCATCTCATTTCATATTTTCTCACTTTTCTAATTCCCAAACAAGGTGAAATATTTCACCTATCTAAATGGCCATGATTTAGCAAGTGAAAAATTTGACATATATAAAAGTGTGATTTTGACATTGACAGTACTACATTGCACTTTTCTTTGATTACCTTTTCATATTTATCGCGATATTCTTATTTTCATTTTAGCTGGTATTGATAATGTTGCCATACGCAACTACTTTTTCTAGATTTTTTGAATTTTGAGCCCGTAGGTCTCCGTAGTCCGTGTCCGTAGTGTAGTGGTCTGTGTTAGGCAGCCCGGCGAGTCAAATTTTCTCCGCCCCTATGCTTACAAGTGGCTAACGTATAGCTAAATTTTCTATATTAACTATTTATTATTATTGCCGTAATCGAACAACTACAAATAAAATGAGTCTTACTACGTATAAACGTATTTGTATTGTATATGTAAAATATTTAAATCGGGCTGCTGTTATAATAGCTAAATATATGTCATTTCCCACACCAAGCTAAATACCCACAAATCAAAAAACGTAAAGTAGTTAAATTTTTTGTTGGAATCCGTAATGCTGATCTATGATTTTGTTGGTTGGTTTAAATTGTCACCCAAGCGATCCACTAAATTTTTATTCAGCCGAAATAATATTTCAAAAATTTGGTTCGAAAAGTAATTTCTGTATTTTCCAAATGCTTTAAAGCAGCAGCTACTTCTCTTTCGTCAACCATGATATTTGTAATAATTTTATTTATAATATTAGTTAATATAATTTAGTATTAAGCAAATTGCTATTTAACATTAGCGAGTGACTTTGATTCTCACAAACTCACAACCAAAAAAGTGGGGAGATAAGTTCACGTAGTGAGATGAAATGTGAAGTAGTGAGACGACAAAATTATTTCAAGAATTAAAGAAAAAATCGCACTACGTGACATGTAAGTCACGTGACGTTTTTTCTCACTTCTGTCAAATCTCACTAACATCTCACTTTTCAAGAATTGCCCTCCTGGATACCGATTCTTGAAATATGAGAATTTTCTCACAAGGTGACATAAAATTTCATCTAATTCTCGTCTCATATCATATTTTCTCACTTTTTTAATTCCCGAAACAAAGTGAGATATATTTCACCTATCTAAATGGCCATGATTTAGCAAGTAAAAAATTTGACATAAAAATGTGATTTTTGACAATGACAGTACTACATTGCACTCTTCTTTGATTACCTTTACATATTTACCGTGATATTGTCATTTTCATTTTAACTGGTATTGATAATGTTGCTATACGCAACTACTTTTTCTAGATTTATTAAATTTTGAGTCCGTAGGTCTCCGTAGTGCGTGTCCGTAGTGGTCTGTTAGGCAGCCCGCGGGCCAAATTTTCTCTGCCCCTATGCTTACGAATGCCTAACGTATAGCTAAATTTTCTATTTTAACTATTTATTATTATGGTCGTAATGGAACTATAACAAATAAAATATGTCTTACTACGTATAAACGTATTTGTATTGTATAAGTACATGATGTAAAATATGTAAAGGTTGTAGTTATAATAGTCAGCTAAATGTATGTCATTTCCAACACCAAGCTGGATACCCACAAATCAAAAAACGTAGAGTATTTAGTTATTTTTTTTTTTTTTGAATCCCTAATGCTGATTTATGACCTGGTTGATTGGTTTAAATTGTCACCCAAGCGATCCACTAAATTTTATTCAGCCGAAATATTTGGTTCGAAACGTAATTTCTGTATTTTCCAAATATGCATTAAAGCAGCAGCTACTTCTCGTTCGTCAACCATGATATTTGTTATTATTTTATTTATAATATTAATTAATAATAATAATATAATTGAGCAAATTTCTATTTAACATTAGCGAGTAGGGATTCACCAAGCCAAGCTACTTGGCTTGAAATAAAAAAGCTTGGCTTGGCTTGAAACTTCAAGCTTTTTTTAATGTTAGGCTTGGCTTGGCTTGGGCTTGATGGAGACAAAGCTTGGCTTGGCTTGAAAACTTCAAGCTTTAAATATTTTAGGCTTGGCTTGATTTTCAAGCTTTATCAAGCTTTTTCAAGCTTTTTCAAGCTATTTCAAGCTATTTCAAGCTTTCAAGCTTTATAAATGCTCATACGCACAGTAGGTATATGGGTCTTGAAAACCCTTAGTAGCTGTTCGGTATCAACATTTTAATATAAATATTCGATGTGAATTAAATTAAATATATCGAAATATCGATAAATCTGATATATATCGATGTATTGGAATATTGATGTATCAATATATTGATATGTTATGTCGATGTTTCATTGTATCGTAACGATGTATAAATCACGTTTTGTTTTACATAAATTTATTGTGGTACAATTGAAAAATATCTTCTTATGCGCAAAGATAAACAAAACGATGAAATAAAACTTATGCAACTTACACCAAGTGTTTTTTTCTTTGTAATTATTAAAATATAAAAATATTGAAATGTATATTTCAATCATTTATTTTATTTTTGAGAGTATACAATAAACATAAATTTATTATCTTTTATTAAATATTTACCCTTCAATTTTTATGTTTCTTTTATTATTTTCGTTGCATTCATTCAAGTAGGCATATGCATTAGTTAGCTTTATTGTATTTTAATAATTAAAATGAATAGGACTTAAGTTCATAATGTTATTTTTACTCGAAATGACCTTCCAACAAACTGTTAGAGTTTCTCATACTATATAGTTCATATTCACCCTGCATAAATAAACAACTCAAGTCTCCAAACACGCAAAAACAGTGTTCAAATAAATACATAAATATTTTGGAATGTACAATGGGATGAAAATGACCTGAGACTGATCTTTTATTCTTTTATACCTACTTCAAATACATCTGGAAATCATAAAACCCTACAGACGGAAATTTCCCCGAAATTTTGTTTGTTCGTGACATAAATACCTACTCGCCTCTTCTTATGAAATTTCTACTGATTTTTGAGTACAGAATCACGTAAGTTAAATACATAAATATAATTAATGTAATTATGTCCAAATTCAAATAGCACAAAAGTAAATACCCTCAACGATAAAAGAAAATTAAAAACCCCCAGAACTAGGTAATAAGCCGTGATTATCAAGGTAATATTTAAAAGAGAATGCTCTCTTTGTCGGTACATTGATATTGTCTATTATACCTGTCACAGACAAGAGCGGTTTATTATGGATACATTAGGGGTAGAGCTAAAAATAGCATTGAAAATATTTGAATATAAATATACATATCCACAAACAGAAATTGTCTCGTCTCTATGATTCGGAAATACCAGAATAACAAAACATTGTATATAATGCAACTTTAAAATGCAATAATTATTATTGCAATTACCCAATCAAACAACAAGACCAAACTACACCTATCTCCCCACCACTCTATAGTTAAAACAGATAGAGTGTAGGTTTATGTGAAATGTAATCAGATAAATTTAATAATTTTTCTTGTTTGATAATCAAATCTAATTTCTTGAAGCTTTGAGCTTATAATTAAATAAAATAAATAAATATATCATCACGGATTATTACCCATTGCTGGGTGTGCCAATCTGCTTTATCGGTAATAATGAAATATTTGCACCGTGCGGGCGCTTACCAGGCGTCACCTCACGGTCACTCATTGCTGGCGTGGAGAGTGCACCGCAGGGGTTAATTTTGTGCCATTTAAAATTGGAAATATTTGGCATCGGTCGGGATCGAACCTGGTTATCCAGATTCGCGACCTGACACTCAGGCACGTGGCCACGAGACCTCATAACTTATAATTAATTCCAGTTACTTAAAAATTTAAGTATTTAATTAATTAATTTTTATACAAAATACGTTTAACTTGACAATAATAAGTATTTAAAAAAATTAAATAGTTCTATATGTATGTATTTATCATTATGTATTTAAAACTTTTTCAACATTTTATTTATTTTGTATACTTGATTGTGTGCGCGAACTACAATGTGCGATTTCTTGGTTCAGATGGAGAAAATAAGTGGTCTTTGCATAATAAGAATGATAAAGGGTATAGTTTCGTATTTACAAATTTTTGAAGCTTACTAGCCTGACAGGTAATGAAGGCTGGTCCTACTGGGAACTCCAATTCTTAGAAGTTTGCAAAAATGTGCCGAAGCAATTAGAAAGTACGTTACCACCATAAAATTACAGTTTTGTCGGCCTCGAAAACATTTCTTAAGAAAAGCTTGAAAAAGCTTGTTTTCAACCAAGCTACTTGACAGTCGAAGGCTTGGTTTGGCTTGAAAATTCAAGCTTTTTTAAATGTTAGGCTTGGTTTGGCTTGGGCTTGGTGGAACAGAAGCTTGGCTTGGCTTGAAAAGTCAAGCTTTTTTGAACGACAGGCTTGGCTTGATTTTTCAAGCTTTTTCAAACCAAGCCAAGCCAAGCTTTCAAGCTTCAAGCCAAGCCCGTGAATCTCTATTAGCGAGTGACATTGATTCTCACCACCGAAAAGGTGGGGAGATAATTTTCATGTAGTGAGATGAAATGTGAAGTAGTGAGACGACAAAATTATATCAAGAATTAAAGAAACAATCTCAATACGTGACATGTAAGTCACGTGACGTTTTTTCTCACTTCTGTCAAATCTCACTTACTTCTCATTTTTCAAGAATTGCCTCCCTGGTAAACGCCCGCATCACCATTACCAATATCTGCGTACAAAGACAAAGCAGATTGGCACACCCAGCAATGGGTAATATGCCGTGATGATATATTTATATTTATTTTTATTTTACAACTGGTCACGTAGTAACCTCGACTGTGCAATCCATAATTAAAATAGATTTTATAGTTTACAAAATAGAATACGGAAGAGATTTTGTTTCGTAATTAATTCAGGATTTTCAGATTAAATATTAAGTTAACAAGCTGGATATGTAAATTAGGATTCGGTTTTTGATCGGCCACCTGAACAGAATAGTGTTGATACAAAACATGATGACCAAAATACGTGAGCTGTTTATATACCGGTTTATATCTATCTCACCATCAAATATGGTATTATGGTATATTATGCATGTTGAATTAATTTCATTTTTAGGTTACTGTTTAAAATTAATAACCTGTCACGCCCAGTATGTCTAAGATGATATTTTATTTATTTTTATATTTATTTATATGAATATGTTAATTCTGTATGTATATAAATTTGTATATTGTCAAAAATCTGTTATAATTTAATATTTTGAATAACATAAAAATCTAATAAGAAGGTTATAGTGTAGGTTGACAAATTAGACAGCATTTCTAACATATGTACCAAATGTATTTCCTTAATGCTTAATCTGTTATTTTTTATTTACATTAAGAGTTAGAACTAAACAACAACCATAAATCATTTCTAATCTGAATTGTTTAATAATAAAAAATTCATATACCATTCTTTTTTGAAATTATGTGACATATTAATTGTAATTATTAGTATATACAATTGCGTACAGGAAATATGCTTATGGGTTTTTGTATCAACATATAGAACTCGATAAAAAAAAAACAGTAATTTAGATTTTAAATAAATAAATAAATAAATATATCATCACGGCTTATTACCCATTGCTGGGTGTGCCAATCTGTTTTGTACACAGATATCGGTATAGACGATATATTTGCACCGTGCGGGCGCTTACCAGGCGTCACCTCACGGGCACTCATTGCTGGCGTGGAGAGAGAACCACAGGGGTCAATTTTGTGCCATTTAAAATTGGAAATATTTGGCGTTGGTCGGGATCGAACCCGGTTCCCCAGATTCGCGACCTGACACTCAGGCACGCGGCCATGAGACCCCATTTAGATTTTGATTGTAGTTAACTCATGAATACTAATTACACATAATACTTCAGTATATAAACTATGGCTATTAGGTGGATAGAAGCTTTAATTACAGTACAGTTAATGCATATTTCACAGATTGTTCCTATATTGTCGTGTAGTGTGCTGTTACTGCACTCTATATTTTAAAAAAATTGTTGATACCAATGTGAATTGTGATGTCAAATACCTAATAACTGTTTACACAATAATTAATATTAAAAATTGTCAAAAGAGTATGATCTATTTTAACATTGTAAATTAAATAATAAATTTTTATTTTTCGAGCGAGCGAAAAAGTTATTTTACGCTCCTTGCCATGGGAGACGCGCGAAATGAAGTAAGTTGCTTGCTCCTCAAAAAACATCAATTTTACGATGACAAATGATTGCGTACATGTCTATTTTTCATAACACTCGTAGAAAATAGTAATTTACGTATCAAGACCTGAAAGTGGTATTTTACTGGGTGCGAGCAATCATATTTCGAGCGGTAGGCGAGTTTGGAAGCTTGTGAGCCTAGTACGGACACTTTCACGTCATGTTAAGAACAAAATTTTTCGCGGTCTTAAAAAAAGAATAAATGAAAAACTATAGGTTTGCATTAATTTATTTTTTAGTATTATTTTCCGAACTAGCTCAGTAAAGAAGAATTTTCTGGTCTAAAACGTTTATCAAAAACGGTTTATTTACTGGACTATCGCAAAAAAATTATTTTCACTGACTTTCTGTAAGAATTTTTATGATCAATTTAGATATAAACTTTTATATGTTGAAGCATTTGCTTTTCCATAGAAAACAGAAAAGATAAAGAAAATTAAATAAATGCTAGTTTTTGTAAATTAAATTAGATTATACATTAAAAAGAAATATTCGGAATATATTTAAAATGAACTTTGCGTTTTTATAGGCTGTTTCTATGTTTGAAACTTTAAGGGATGATAACACAGCTGAAAGTAAGTCATAAAGTCTTATCTAATCTTGTTTAATCCGCAAGTCCAATTCTCAACTCTTTCCGAGATCATATAATTTACTGATTTTTCGACTTTTTCCATTAATATCTACAAAAATAGAAGAGTTACGACTTTGGTCAAATGAGGGTTTTAACAAGTCTTCTCGTATGTTTTTAATTTTCCAAAAAAATATCAAAATATGACAATCAGCTGATTTTTGGTTAATTTTATTTGAGAATTCGAATGTTGTATTAACACTTTTTGAATAACAAGATTTATGAGTAGTTTTGACCAAATCCGTAAGTCTATATATCTTTAAATCTGTAAAAAACTGTCAAAAACACTTCTATTTTTGTTGATTAATATAAATTTATACGTAAGAGCGACAACTTTCGTTGCGATTTTGTTCATTATTTACAGATATGCTAGATTTACAGATATGTTCAGAATTGAAGCATTAATATGTTGACCGTGTCAAATTTTCTTATCATTTGTTTGTATAATTATTTAAACGAATTAATAATTACTACGTTTACATGCAGTTTTGAAAATGGTTTCAGTTTTCAGTCAAAATTATGCAAAACTGTTTACATGCAGTTTTCAAAACAAGTTTAAAAATTGATTTGAAAACAGTTTCGGTGCATGCGCATTTAGCTGATGTAAGTGACAGATCTCTTCACTCCAAATACTTCGTTTTGCTATTATTCCAATTATTTTTTATACTTCGTACCACTACGCACTAAAACTACACAATAGTATATTTGAAGGTTAGTAACACAAAGTGACAGAAACGTTATGCTCTGTACGCATGCGCAGTATCGAAACTGAATTTTAAGTGTTTGTTTTCAAGTCCAACCCATGAATTTTAGTTTTGGATTGAGATAATTCAAAACCGTTTTCAAAACTAAAAAAAGTTTTAAAAACGGTTTCAAAACTGCATATAAACTCAGTAAATGTCAAATCTTACACGAAAAAAAGTTTAATTTAATTTCTATACACGATTTCTTGTATTTCTTTACAAAAGAGTATAATTACTAAAACCTCCCTCTCCTATTTAAATTCGTAGCTATGATTTACACTTCTTTCTTATCAACTCCGTTTGTAAGCATATAAAACCTATGTGAATGTCAGTGACCTGGTGCGTTGTGTGGGTGTTTGTGAGTGTACGTATTTTAGCACGGAGGCACACGGCGCGGCTCGGCTGAATTATTCACGGGTTCATGCGTAAATAGGCTCTGGGCACGCACTGCTCCCGCGTTACACCGCCTGCTGTAGGCGAATCACTGCCCGAGGGACCCAAGATATTAGCCCCAAGAATGCTAGCAATGAAGGGCGCTGATTTTTGGTTAAATTAATGTTTTACCCGGAAGAAAATGAAGCGAAATGAAGTATGTGCTGTATTGTAGGCTTGTAGGTTCATGAGAAACGAAATACCTATTTTGTTGTTGTAATGTAAGGTTGTGTGTTGTTTTGTGTGGGTTTCAAACAAGTTAAATTTGAACCTTTTCTTGTATATTAGATTCCTTCCAGCTATGGAATTTTGTAAAACATTGTATTTTTCCTTACTTTTGCTTTATCAAATATCAAATTCTTTTTTTAATTTATACACGAGTGTTAAAAATTTAAATTTGAAATTATGTACACTGGCTTGCAAAATCGCGTACACCTTAAAAATCAAGTAACCCACTTTTTACCTTTTTTAGCTATTTAAATACGATTTTTAAATCAACTGTCAATGGAGTTGTCACTTTCATGCTACAATTCTATATATTGTAGAGTAAGTTCTTCATTGTGTTTGAGTTACTATTAAATTGCATAAACATACATATTCGTATTCCAGAAAAATTAAAGAACAACTAAGTATATCTCGTTTTCTGTTACCTTTGGCATCGTAATTGACACTGTTTTGTGACATTAACTACGTTTATCTCGACGTTTCAAGCCGCTTGAATTTAGTAAATACGTTTTCAATCTTCGAAATAAACGATCGAGATTAATATTTCAAGCCGCTTGAAAATGTCAAGTCAAGCCTATAAAATAGCAGGCTTGGACTTATGAAGCGGCTTGACTTTTGTCGAAATAAACAGTGAAGTTTCAAATAATGTAACTATGCATGCGCGCATCTGCAATATGTTGGAGTGTTACTAAATTCATATCATTTGTAGGTTATTTGCATTTTACCATATTTATAAAAGTCGCGACACAAAACTTAGTAAAATTATCCAAATCGAAATATATGAAGTGACAAATAACAACATGACAATATTTAGATTTTGAGGTTATATATCCAATATGAAATTAGATCATATTCCTCTCCCTGTCTGTCTGCATAATCTAGTATTTAACTATCTTTTTTTAGTCGATATGAATTTAAAGAAGATTGAAAATAACTCAATCCTATTTTCAATCCGCTGAGATAAACCAATAAGATTTTTCAAGTCATAATATACTTGAAGCCGCTTGAATTGTCGAGATAAACGTAGTCAATGATAAGTTAAATTTCCAGACCGAATGAATACAGAAAAATATATTCAATCAGTGTCAAGAATTACACAGATATGTCGTTTCGTAGCCAGGATGTAAAATCCGTCGTTTTATTAAATGTAACGAAAATGTTAAACTTTGTTTAATAAGACGGCGAACAGCTTAGGGCCACATTGTAATAAAAATACTTAGACATTTACACTTTAAATTTCTCTAAATACAACCTAATAACCCAATTTATAGTATGGTCCGTAACGCAACCAGTTTGATCAGGTTTACGGTTTTGTGTTCCGTAAGTCCTGAAATTATTTACCAGTTTCTATTTGGAACGCGGTTCCTGAAAAAAGTTGGACCACGGCAACCACGAAATAATTCTGGTTTCTCTGGTATTTTTACGCCCCACTACCGCTACTTTCAAACATCATAAGCATAGCAAAATCAAACGATATACGTCAATGTCAAATTTCTAAACCGCATTAGTGGTATTACTAATAATTTTTATAGATGTAAATATGAAAACATTATTTATATTTGATATATTGTTGTTTGTGTTATTTTTATTGGCATTAAATGTAACAGAATGTTCAATTTCGTTGTCATATTCAACGTCATCATTCATTTGGTTAATTTTTATTTTTGATAGGTTGTGTCAGTTTTAAATGTAATATGATTCAATGTCAATCTGTCCCGAAATAGATGAAAATATTCAGGAACCATGATGTACCCGAAATCAAGATACTGTTTTTTTTTTTATTGACATACGTAATATAGTACAATATTAGCGCACAAAAATCGTGCTTGGAAAACTCGTGCCGAGTTTTGTGTGTTAGGTTATTAGGTTCTTGTTGCTATATTTAGAGAAATATAGAAACTAAGTAAGTTGTTCGTCGTTTTATAAAACGCTAAGGGCCGGTTGTACAATTACAGTTTAAACTGCAGCTTAAAATATCGACAGTTTAAAGTTAAACTAAGTTTATCTGTAGTTTAAACGGTAGATCACGAGTGTTTAACAAATGTGCAGTGGTTTAAACTAAGTATAAACAGAAAACCGTTGATGTACAACATAGTTTAAACTGTGATTGTACAACCGGCCCTAGACGACTAGTCAGATTGTAAAATATCGCAAATTTGGCCGCGTTTTATTTAACGCCGTGCAGTGGTATTTTGGGGCCTGGGGGCAAATAGTATTTGGTTTGGCGCTCTAAAATAATTATTCATAAATGGGTGAATTTATTTGGTTCAACAGCAGACATATTGATAGATTGATAGATCAGTGGACGCCTTTTTACAAAAGGCACCTGAAGCAGCTACTCCTTTACTCCATATTGCCGCTCGGCCCTGGTTTATTTTCTGCGATTTGAACTATTCTTACTGAAAACCGTGGAACTACTGGTTGTATCCTGTATAAATATATAGTATATCTGAAACCTTAAATTCATATAGATCTGTAGTTTATACGTTTTCAAAGTAAACTTCGTCACGTTTCTAAAACTAAATATTACGCAAAGTAAATAAGACACAAAGAGCCAGACGGTTGCATTTCATTGCAAGAATACCAAAAGGAATTTGGAAAAACGAAGGTTCTAATTGGATGGGCAAATGGGAAAAGAAAAGGGAATGATTAAGGATCAGAGGGAAATAGAAAAAATACTTATTAAAAGAAAACACAGAAATGACAAAGAATATTGAAACCAATTGCCTTGAAGGCATAAGCTATTGTATATAACTCTGATCTTACTAATAATAATTACTATTTTTTGATACCAGCTGGATAATTTTATATTTAAGCTCTGTTACATTTTTTTCTTCAGTTCATAACGTATTTATTTTTTTACACAATCAAAGAGTAAAAGAAATTGTTTGCAAAAAGTGTCTTATTTTATCCATAGGATTTATGCACTCGCCTACAGCTCATGCGATCAAACTTACCTATTCGTGAAATAAGACTATACTTTTTATTCATGTTGCATAATAGAATATTAAAGAACGAGTTTTATAAAACGAGTCCTGGCGAGTTTTCTAAATGATAAGTGCGAAAAAATCTTATAAAATAAGTCTTACTATTTTTTATGTTTTGCATTTTTTATATATTATGGTTTATTAAAGATCGAATGTCATAATTGTGGTATTATTTTATGAGAAGGAAGTTTGGATAACGACGCGCAGAGGAGATGCCTAACCTTTCGAACAAAATAATCGACAATGAGCCGGTTTCATATTTTTTAAAAAGTTTATACATTATTCTTCATAGTAATACAAAAAATAATAATAATTTATTGTTAGTTTCGAAATAGTCATGAAAAACAACCCCACACACCTGCGTGACGTGGTTATCCTAATATGAAGTTTGACGTTCAATAACGTAACCTTTTCATAACATCAACTATCTACGATGTATTCTATTTCTTTCTAACTTTACTACTCTATTTCTTCTTCTCCTCTTATTACTACTTTTAAACTCATAATTACAGTAGTATTGTTAACTAAATTGTTAAATAAATAAATAGTTTGTGTTCGTTTATTTAGCGAGATTTGACATTTGATATTTTTCGAAATTGATAGCCACCAACCTTAAAAAATAAATTGAACTAGTCTATTACAGTATTCAAATGAGCTATAGACGAACTCTTTTAGGTGCTGTAATAGCTTTGTTATAGGCGCAAAATAGAAAAAACTTTTTTAAAAACTGCTATATTAAACCAAGTTATTTATTCAGGAAAATTTGTACTCGCATGTGTAATGTTGTAGTTGGTAACATTTATTAAATTATTTAAAAATTCATTTCAGTTCTGATTTATGAATAGTAAAAAATGTCACCTAGTACTAGTCTTCTAAAATAAAAAGTTGCATGTCGAAATGAAGGCTCTTTGGTACGCAATTGGGTTTCGTAATGACTTCATAATGAACACGAAATGTAAAAATAAATATTAAAGGAGTAGTTTAGGTACAATAAAGAATTGTTAATAATAATACAACCTTTTTAGTTAATGTTCTGTATTTTCATTAAATACCTGACGTTTCGGCAACATACACTGCTGTCTACTTCAGGGAAAATACATAAATAAATAATAACAAAAAATTATCATTTTTAGTTATTTTAATCACTTATTTTTTCAGCTGGCCTTTTTTGCAGCAAAAACTAAAGTAACTAACAATTATTTTTTATTGTTTCACTAAAATATTATGTTTAATTTGAAATAATTAAAACCATACATATGTATACACTATTAAATCTTTCTTCTTTTGTTTCAGGTAAGATATATGATGCTTCAATACCTTTCATACCATTGTGAAATCTACACATTGTAAGTTTTTTTTTTATATATATATTAGCCTGATATATTTCATTTTATATTATAATTAACATAACCTACTCTACAAGACTTCTTTATTAATAATTCATTAAATCTGGTCTAGAACTAGGTCCACTTTAAAGTCGTTAAAAAGCAAAGTCGTGTTATAATCAATTCAGATACGATGCTTTTAAGTTTTATGACAGAAAAAGAAAGTATTGTTGAAATTGGCGAATTTATGGCCTATTTGCATACGTTTATGAATGAAACAAATGATACCTGCATGCAAATTTTTACTATCAACTATGAGCAATAAATAAAAATTTGCATCATTGTTTTATTTTTATTGTGAAAACACTACTGTGTGGTCCTATAAAAAAATATAGACGAAACTGGAAATCGTTGGATGATTTCAATTGACTCTAATATAGAATAGGAGTAGTATATTCTAGAAACTAGTATGGAATAGAAATTTCCAAGCGTGGGAAAAGCTTGTAGCCCCAGCCGTAGGCGAAGTGTACGGTTTCCGCGAGTGGCGGAAATACTATTCCATATGAGTTTTATAAACTATACTCTCTAACATTATTTCCTCATCACTTGACATTTTTGCTAAAAATAATAAAATATTATTGATATGTTGCAAAGGCAATAATTTGTTATTTAACTTACCTGTAAAAAACTGCAAAAAGCGTAAAACAAAGCGTGTAATTAGTTTTTGTAAAAATATATTTTACAGCTTGATAGTTAGCGCCAAGCAAAGCCGGCTTGATTTTGAAATTGCGTTTTCCCATGTATTTTAAATAGGTGCATTGAAAAACTAGTGGGCTATGACTTTTGACTGCCTGTTACAATATTCTGTAACAGTGTAACAGAATTTGCTCATTCTGTTTTCAGGTACTGAAGTGTGTTTTCCATAGTAGTGTTAGGAAAAGAAAAGGAACTTGATGTTCCTATGAAAATTTACAAAAATAAGGTACCTATATAATTTGAAGCATATTTCAGAGTGCCTCGGAGATAGTGATTTTTTTTTTGTTTGTTATTAGATATGTCATACAAACCGTAATTAATTTCATGGCATTCTGAAATATGCGAATACGAATTTTGTTATGCGCTATTTCATGAAATAAGAAAAACTCGTCACTAATTTAAGTCTAACATTGTGTACTTTTCAATTCTGAATAAGTTTTGTATTTACAACTTTCCTCTAAATTTAATAGATAACACTACAAGTAAACAAAAAAATAACATTGTATTTCTATATAACAGATTACAATGTAGTTTCCTTCAACAAATTTTTCTAGAATGCTGAATGCAACCTAATCTCTTCTTCACTTGAAAACTTTCTCTCCTATAAAATTCAACAAAGTAGCTAAAAGTCAAACCATGCCAAATGAGGTGAGAATGGCAGATGTTCTATTATATTTTTTTTTGTCTGAAACTGAAGAAAATGCTCACTGATTAATTCCATATTTTCACTGAAACCATATTTTTAAAAATGATTAACTAAGTTCTAACTAACTTAACTTTCCAACTTAATTTCGGATGACAGATAAATAAGTGTAGTTAAAATTTTGTTTTCTACAGCTTGTACCTGATTATCTTATACTGTAGCGTGACCCTCGTATGCAGGATATTCATTTTATTTTCTTCACTGTTACTGCCTCGAGAACTATAAGAGCTACGAGATCAGTTAAATTAGCAAACAATTTTTATTTTAGTAGACTATTTTAATAAGCGTAGAATATTTTTTTTCAACTAGTGGTTTTCAAAATATGGGTACCAACTTTGTTATTTTAAATGGGACCATATATTTTTTATATACTTATTAGATAGAGAATTATTATTCTGAATTCAGTGATATAATATATTTGCATACCCTCAGATAACAATTTTTTTGAGAAAAATACTAATAAAGCTTTATATTAATTATTATTTATGAAAATATGGTTACAATAACAAACAAAATATTCACGTATTTGTTTTATGGAATTATAATTGTATGTAAAAAAATTAACACGTATTCATTTTTTCTATTCGTGGCACTCTTTATACTCATATTTTAATCAAATTAATATAAAACTTTATCTGCATTTTGGTCAAAGAAAATCGTTATATAAGTACAGTGTATTCAATAAAATTCCTAACTCGGAGGGGCTATGAACAGAGAAACGTATGTCTGATCATTATTCAATTTAAAAGTCAAGATGTCAAAATTTATCTTGAAATGTAATTTCAAGGAGACAATAAAGAAGGATATAGTATATTGACATTCGCCGTTTTCTAATCTGTTTCCATTTCTAAAATAGGTTCAAGAAGAAAAACTTTGATTTTTTAGATAACATATTTGAGAATATCTCATTTCAAATTGACATTTGATTAAACATTTTTAAATTGACATATGTTTCTTTGTTCATAGCCTACTCCGAGTTAGGAATTTTTCTGAACACACTGTATATAAAAATATTATATCACTGAATTCAGAATAAAATTATCTATTGAATAAGCAAATAAGAAAATATATAATTCCATTTAAAATAACAAAGTTAGTCTCCACAGTTTGTGAACCACTAAGTAAAAAATAATTTTATGCTCATTAAAATAGACTTATAAAATAGAAATTGTTTGCTAATTTAACCGACCTCATAGCTCCTATAGTTCTCGAGATAGCAATAGTGGACAAAATAAAATGAACACCTTGAATACCGGGGGGCTACTTTTTTTTCTGAACATAGGAAATACGATGTTAAAATTTTCAATTGGCGATATCTCTTTCATAATATTTTTGCCGGAAAATTTTTCAGATTGTTACGAGAGCTGGTTGCCTAGCAATTTATTGAATGGCATTAACAAAGAATTTTTGATCAATATGTCGCGAGATAAATTGGCAACAGGCTCGAGTGAAGCAATCGGAAAATTTTTCCAGGATAAAATTTAACCACGAATGATATTCGGATGACTATTTCCATAACAAAAATCAGGTAATCATTTATATGTTTTTTTCTTGACGAAAATTTTCTAATTTTTATTGTGTTTTGAGGTGTTATATTTAAAGCCGCTTTCTTTCGGTTCGCTATCACAATCAGATCGGATTGGAGTGATCAGATCGATGACGTCAAAAGTGATTACAATCTGTACAGCAAAAGAACATGTTTTTTTTTTGTTTTAATGTGATAAGTTAGACCAGAAATGTTGTGATGAATATTAACGAACTGTTAATTGTAAGTATTAAATATGTATCTATTTAAGTATCAGATAAATGTTAATTACCCTACATACAATTTTCAGTTTCTCCCGCTGTCCATGTTTCTACAGATTTTTTATTTATATCGGCCAAACAAAAATCTATAATTTAACAAAACCATAGATTTAGCAAGAAGCATTATAAACCAAAATGTATGCCTGTACATACCTGAATTATCTAAGTAAATAATGCTTACATCATTATTTTCCTCCGAGTTTTCCGTTCTGCCTTTAATAAATTTGCATCAAAACAAACAAATGAGGTTATAATACCAACGAAAAAGCTGCGCTGTAGCAATCCCAAGCAATCCAATCTGACGGATCGATTCAGGAGGGCAAGGAGATAACTGATTGCAATCCAAAATTCGGTAGTAGGAGAACATGATCTTAGAACAAAAGAACATGTATGATCTGAGTGGGATCGCTTAAACCGGATTTTAGTGACCGAAAGAAAGCAGCTTAAGTTTTCTTTTTCAACGTTTTAAATAGATTCCTCTCCGAATCGACTCGTTTTTAATAAAAACTGATAACCCTGAAAATATACACACTTTGATAGATTTGTAAACAATAGGCGGTTTTTATTCAGGTAACCGGGTTACATATGGTTAACCGCACGTAACCGGTGTGAATAAAATATGCCTGGTTACTACAGACGTTTCTGTCAAATTAATTATTTGACGTTTGTCAAATATTTATTTTGTTCATAGTGTGGTACTTTTAATTTAATGCGTAATGATGTAATACAAAATACGTTGACAAAAAATGTCACAGATTCCATTTTCACTTTTACTGAAAATTGCCTAGCTTCCAAAATGTCAGCGTTTTAACAGCTAGAAAAGGATAGCGATAGTAACCTGACATGTAACCGCTTAGCATACCGCCGTTACATGTTTGACGTAACCGCAAGTAACCGGAATGCTCACTTACCAAATCTCACTTGTAAAAATACGCCATCTTATTGGTTTAGAGGGCGTGAAAAAACGGTGTTTTGCCGAAATGAAACTTGGTAACTAGGTAGAATCCTGAATTAGGATTGGCTTATAAATTTATGAGCGAAATAGTCACATAAAAATCCAATATCACATTCATTTAAAATAAGGATTAGTTCAAGTAACCAGTTCGAATAGGAAGAAAAAGATAATTTATGAAGTGTGTCGCTGACTATTCGGACTACACTAAAAATTATTCAATTAATTCTAAAAAGACAAAAATTCCAATGTGATTAAATACGATTGACAACAATCCTTTTCTCGAGCGACATTAGATATCCTTGGTCTATTTGTGTATTTAAATATGCTATATCCTGTAGTGTATACTTAAAGAAGATTCTTTAGATTGTTTAAATGGTTGATAAAAATAGGTAAAGTAAACAAATAAAATATTTCTCAGGTAATGAATGAATATTTATCATAGAGATTCACAAATAAAATCTGGAATTTACTACAAACAATGATGCAATGATGTAGAGTACATGCATAAGATATTTTTATACTCTTAATATTTATTTAACTTTAATGTTGTTTAAAATTCTGACTTTTTTTTAAATTTGTTTATTTTTTCTTTGCATATGATTTAGTTTTACTTCCATTGGTTTATGGTGTATGTGAGGGACAGAAAATTAAATTTTATTAGGTTTCTCGCAGCAAGAGATTAAATACTAACAACTTTATTAAATATAGCAGCGTTTATTTTGTAACCATGACGTATCAATTTAAATTCAGTAAATATTTATATTAAAGCATATATTTTTTCCGCAAAACAAATGGTTTAGCATTTATAAGAGGTGAAATTCTTTCCACAACTATATTTTTAGATATTTACATTGAATCTAATTTTAAGTTATTAAATTACGACTGTTTGCGTCGAAATAATAGCATTATAAATTATGAGTGCAAATCAAAGCACATCTACAAATTATCCAATTAAGTAAACATGATTTTTCATATTTTTTTCTGTAGCACAATAACAATAATTAAGCATGTGAAGATAGATTTATATGTTTACATATATTCTAGTTCTATCATATTATTTAATTTTTTTTCAAACTCAACTGAAGTCAAACATAATATTTTTTCCAATTTATCAAGTTGAAAAAACATCACTACGGTGCACTCTTCCCAGTAGTTTTCAGTTCTCACTAGACTGTAAGAACAATATGGCGGCATTATCATAATATGCGCAGATTAGTACACCCGATAATTGGTTAGCCATGTCGATAGGTATATTATTATTACATACTTATTAAAACCATTATTATCCTACGCTTTAATATAGTTTAAGTATGTGTCATCTATACTTGAATGACACTCATTACGATACAGCTTTTCTTTTCATTTAGATACAGAATATCATTATGATACAGATTTTTTTTCATTTCGATATAAATTATCATTATGATACATGAATTTTATAACCAATTTATTGATTTATAGTTTATTTTTTTAATTATTATTATTAGTTGTAGAAAAAATAGTGCATGTAACTCATGTATAGTAACTATTAATACATTCGCATGAATTACGATATTCGACATGGCATATATCGTAAACTTACTCGTTGCATAATATACTATGGTCATGTTGCCCAACAACATTGTCACAGACTAAATAAATTACAATAATACTGTAAAATAGTTATTAACGTCATAAGGCTGATATGAAGCAAATAACAGATGAGGTTGAATATTGTAAATTCGAAGCGATAGCCGAGATTTTACAATTAACCGTGTCTGTTATTTGCATATCAGCCGTGTGACGTTCAGTATTTTTCATAATAACATAAAATATCTTCCGAAAATTATATTTTCTATGGCATAATAACCTATGACAGCTCTTCATGACACACTTCATGATGCCGCAATTTAAAAAAAAAAACACTAGATTTTTGATAATTGTACTGTTATAAAAAATAACGGCCTTGGTCCTTTGATGCATATTGGTTGAGCATAGATTACTGTTACAGCACATTTAACAGTATGGTATTATGAAAAAATATTAATAAAATTAATGTTTAAAGCCTAATTGATAGTAAATAAAATAGTATAGATTCACACCTCGTTGATATGCTAATTCCAGCCTCGCGCTCATACCTGACCTAGATACTCGGTAGCGCTCGTTTGTAATGGAGCATCTTCCGGCTCGGTATGTAATATACTCGTACTAAAACTGTTTCCCTGAAAAATAATTGTGGGTGACAATATTTGAGCATTTCAAAGTTGACATTGAAATGATATTTATGAATCAGATTAAAATACATCTTGTTTGTTTTCTTGGTAACTGTTCATTGTTTTAATAAGTTGCAAAATATTTTGTTTGCGTACATATTTGAGCATTAGTAAATATTTATAAGAGTGGTATATTTTCATGCGTATAATAAATGTCCTCCGACGCCACGTGTATTTCATTGATAAAGAAAATAACTCATTTATTACCTACTTTGTTGTTCATATAAAACAAAATGAGCTAAACTTACGTAACTTTTCCCTAAAGGATTAATTGAGTCACTATACTCTACAGGGATATTCTGTTGGGAGGCCGCCAGCTTTTATACAGTCGAGACGGGCAGGGTTGAAAACCATAAAAATGGTTATAAAAAGGAAAAAGGGCGCCACGCAATTTTTATCCGGGAAATTACAAAAAGGACGGTACTAACAAAATACAAAAGAGATCTTACCTACCGTAACGCTGTTGCTTGTAAACGACTGTGATTTGCGAAATAAAAGAAATGAATTATTAAAACAGAATGCAAGTTAATGCGTGCAGAAGGCACGGTAAAAATAGTAAAATTGTGATTGTACAAAAATATAAAATTTAGTAAAAATGAAATTTTAAACGAAAATATAAACTCTACTGTACAACATATTGTTTCACCCTGAGCTCATAACTCAGCTTCGACTACCAACAATACACCTACAACAATCGAATTGGTACCAGTTCAAACGTGGGCAGAACATGCCAGTTGACGCGGTAGATATAATATTTCTCATTAACCAACTAAATACCATGAGCTGAAGGCTCCAGCTTTATATATATATATATATATATATATATATATATATATATATATATATATATATATATATTAACTATAACTGGCGCTATGCAACACTGCAATAAATTCAAAATACATACATCAATGAAATACTATTCATTTCCACAAAAATACAATACTTAAGCGTCAAGATAAAATTTACAGTGAGGACACTGCGACAACAGTCCTCTACGGTAACACAAACGTAAACGTGAACTTCAGTTCTTCCTCGCAACAATAACACAAAGCGGAAGAGTGATGTTAAAAGATGGTAATGTACTTAGCAGATGTGACGTGTGCAGGGCGGAAAAGGGCTACACAGTTAGGCGAAGTTGATGGATGGACTCAAGCTGGCTGATGTCCCAACAAACGAAGATAAGATGATAGAGTAGCCAAATCCTCCCTCGGAGATTAACTGCCAGACCGAAATTGTAATGCCCATGAATCCAGAATAGCGTATCACCAAAAACCAACACTGGACAGTCATAACGGCATCTCAACGCTGTCAAAATCCGCACAATAGCAAAACCAAAAATACTGATTCAAAACGACAACTATCGAGCACTCTACTGATACATCGACGCAAAAACTACACAAAAAATATACGTCGAACAATAGCCATGTGCCACAAACGATGGTCAAGAAAATACGTGTTTACTGCATCACATCAGGAACTAAAGTCCACGAGGTCTGAAACTTTTTCACGAAACTGATATTGTCGCCGGAAGCATACAGTGCCACAGTAAAACAAAAAAATAACACGAAGAAGAATACAGTAAAACGAACGCGCGCGCCACTGTTGTATTAGACAGCGTTAAACCTGCCAAAAATGTCAACAAAAAAGTGAAACATATTTTACATGAGGTACACAATGTAGAAACAAATGAAAAATTAAAGACAACTAATAAAAAGGAGAATGAAGTTGCAGAGAAGATTTACTGGACAGAATACTAACTAAAGAAGGTATAACAATTAGAAAACACAAAGAGATATAAAGGATTGACAGAATAACACTAAAGATTCGACGAGGGAATTCCAGATTTAAGTTGAAATAAAGGTGCGTAGAAATTAGCAATACGAAACCAGAGCAAAAATGTTATAGGGCAAAATCAAACCGTAACACTTTATTACGTCAATAAGCAATGTTAGTTTCTAAAATTATGACAAGTTCATGTATGGAATAGTAAAAAATGACGTAATGTGAACTTTTCCCTAAAATACTATTACCTACTTATATCATGTGTATTTTTAAAGTTATTCATGTTACATTGCCGGTTACTGCATTTACATCTGTTATAAAATATTTCCAATACTGACTACGTTTATCTCGACGTTTGAAGCCGCTTGAATTTAGTAAATCCCTTTTCAATCTTCGAAATAAACGATCGAGATAAATATTTCAAGCCGCTTGAAAATGTCAGGTCAAGCCTATAAAATAACAGGCTTGGTCTTACGAAGCGGCTTGACTTCTGCCGAAATAAATAGTGAAGCTTCAAATAATAGAACTACGTATGCGCACACCCGCAATATGTTGAAATGTTACTAAATTCATATCATTTGTTGGTTATTTGCATTTTACCTCATTTGATAAAAGTCGCGACATAAAACTTAGTAAAATAGTCCAAAAGCGAAATATTTGGAGTGATGTAGAAACAAATATTTTTGTGTTTTTCAAAGAGAAGACAAATAACAACATGACAATTTTTAGATTTTGAGTTTATATATCCAGGATGAAATTAGATCATATACCTCTTCCTGTCTGTTTGCATAATCGAGTATTTAACTATCTTTTTTTAGTCGATACGAATTTAAAGAAGATTGAAAATAACTCAATCCTATTTTCAATTCTCTGAGATAAACCAATAGGATTTTTCAAGTTATAATATACTTGAAGCCGCTTGAATTATCGAGATAAACGTAGTCACAGTCACCAACCTAAATGTCAACTGCGTTCTTATGATCAGGGCCGATCCTAACGGGGGACAAAACTGAGCAAGGCACGCGGCGGCCAGGTATGGGGGCAGAGAACAAGAGTATTTCTTCTCGAAAATTAGGAGTGTTGTATAATTATGGTATCTGAATATTTGTATCATATTCTATGTATTCTCCCAAATCAATATTCTCAATTAACCACGATTGTGTGCCTTGTTGTTGGTTTTGATAGCAATGGGGTATGTGATCAAATTTTAGTTTTTGCATATTAGGTCTGTTCGTTTCGCTACTTTGTGTCTACAGTTTACTGTCGCCTCCATACAAAGTATATGGGCGCGGCAGTAAACCGTAGACGCAAGGGTGCGAAACGAACAAACCTATTATAAGATACTACACTGCTGGACAAGAAAAATGGGACGCCTTTAATATTATCAAACTTGATGCGTTGAATTTTTTCCATAGAGCAAAATCGTTTTCACATCCAAGAGTAAATTTTTTGAGACAAAGTTGATAGTCGCCAAAATAATTTTCAATTGTTTTTTGCTTTTGAGTTAAGCTTGCTTCAGAGTTTACATAACGTAACATAACATTACATAAAATAACGTAACATAAGGAGTCAGTGAAGGTTTCATAGTTCCAGGTATTATAAATATCTGCTAACTTCATGTTAAATATTTTGCTCATATATTCAGTTTGATGTTGACATTATGTGTTAGTCTAAAAATCAAGAATACATTCTATTATGGATACGAACGATAATGTTGCTATTAATAATTTAGTGCAATCTTATATGTCATCATCATTACCGAAATCTGCGTACAGAGCAGATTGGCACTCCCAGCAATGGGTAATATGCCATGATGATATTTTTATTTATTTATTACCGGACTGGTTCATAATTTCGAATATTGCAATTTATGCATTATTTTTTTTTTTCTTAATATCCTTAAAATCTGGTCGAGATTTATCAAATATTAAATCATATTTCTCAACAAAAGGAATTAGTAATGCTTCATCCATCTTGACAGCAACTTAAATGTCAAACACAAACTGGAATTGACAGTTCAATTGACAGCTATTCAGTTGTTTTGAAATGTGGTACACGACGACTCATGTACGCGACGTACATAACCGATTAACATAACGTATCCGTAAGGAAATAAAATTTGGCCATATTCTATGTTTATGTTATGTTACGTTTCTTACGAAAACTATTTAATACTATACCGGTTGACATACATTCATATTTTCTTTATGTTATGCTATGATATGTTATGTTACGTTAGATAAATTCTGAAGCAGGTTTTACAGGCTAAAACTTACTCTTTGTTAATTTTGAAAATACCTCGTATCTCGCTTATTATGAGAGATACGGGTAAAACGTTTAAACAATTTTTATTCGGAATCTTATTTGGAAGAACGTGGTGGTATAATTTGGGTTGCCTCATTATGTATATGAAACATTCATTTTTTTAGTTAGTTCTAAGAATATCATATAGTTAAATAAAAAGATAGAGTTAAAATGTTGGAATAAAATTTATGTCAAAAAATCATGTACCGTTAGGTCTAACATTAAAAGGACAGCCTTTACTAACTTTTTTTATTACACACTTAGCCGGGAGATATTTCAGTTTCTATCATAACGCATCATAAGGTACTTCTCTATGCGCGGCTATCCATATTCTACAACGGAATATAAAATTGCATCTCATTTGTAAATTTTAATATGATGTTGCTGGAAAAGTGAATAATACCAAATGAATATTGATATCAGTTTATTCACACATAGCAAATCACATATTCATGACATACAATTATACTTGTAAACAATTCAATTTTTCCTTGAAATATCTGCATGGCAAATAAGCGAAAACTGCGTTAATACCTTTATTTGTTACTCACTTGTAAACTTCATTTATTGATACCACCTACTAGTTTTGAAAGTTAATCTTTACTAGTTACTAATTTGTAAAATTGGTTGCTACATACTTAAAATTTTACAAGTTAGTTACTATGTTGCTAATGTTGTTGACACATAAAAATTGTGCTTTGTTACGGTCACATGTATTATAAATGTGAATTGCAACTAACAATGAATTTGATTTAGAAGTGAGTAACATATAAAAAAAAGTACTATACACACCACGTAACTATTTTACTGTCTCAAGGAGGTTACAGGCTGGCCTACTCGGCTCGCCAATCATTTCCTCCTTTCAGCAGTAAAAACCATTTTACCTGGTAAAATATTATTATGTAGTGATTGACAGTCTAGTTTTAAATAAATAAATCATTCTGTCTTCCAATTTTTATAATTTAAGGCGAGGCACACATTTGAATATTTCGTTTTCAGTAACCACTTACAAGTCTAATTCAAAATAAAAGAAACACTACCATATTTTTATTTAGACAAGGTTATAAATATACTATAAAATTGTACGAATCGTTTGTTAGAAAAACTAAAAAAACGAGCAATAAACGTAGACGATAGTTTGTCACATGTTAAGCTGTATGAACTTTGACGTCATATTCCATTTCGCATCACGTGACATTTTCAAAATATACATATTTCAAAAATTAATTGTAAAATATCTAATGGATATTTCGTGATATATTCAAATGTGAGACTATACAGGTTGTCCCAAAACGTACCGGCAATATTTCAAGGATGAATTCTAGAACTCTAAATAAGTTCTGGAAATCATACCTGAAATATTGCCAGAACGTTTTGAGACACTCTGTATATAAAAATATTTCTAAATTTAATATTTCGAAGGCATATATATTTTTTACAACATCCATATTAAGTAATTTGCGTTAAAAATGTATCTAATCCTTATCGATAATACACGGAAATATAAATAAGCTTATACTATTTTTTTTTCTTATTTAAAGTGTATAGGTAGGTAGAGATATTATAATATTTATATATACATATTTTAATTGTAAATTACAAGTTTTCATTTAAAAGTCAATGACTTGAGAGCAGTATTTCGATAATTAATTAATATTAATAATGTTTTGATGTAAAAATGCATATTGAAATGATATGTCATATGAGATCATACTCGTATGCTTTCAGTAAAAACCTATTTTAAAGTTAAATGGGACTTAGTAACATCAGTCAACAGAAATATATTTAAAATAGTAAATATTATGAGATAATATGGGTTCGAATTTTGTTCTTCATCTCTACAAACTGATTAAAAAATCTTAACAATTTTTTTAAATATTAATCCGATAAAAAATTGACAGAAATACTCTGGATATTAAAAGAAGTCTAAAAAATAATACTATGTATTTTACAAAGTGCCTAGAAAAGTAGAAATTATAAGAATTTAAAACTTATATTGCATTTTAAAGAGAGTAATAAAACTTCTATTTAGAAAAATTATTAGACTCGCATTTGGTTCAGACACAAAATAGTAAGATTTTTTATTTTGTTGTTTATTGTATTTATTTACATACGTATTTTAATTATGAGTTGAATATGCGTCCAAAATATCTATTTTCATTTTAAAGTCTGATTAAAAGTAGTAGATTATGAGATTATGTTTGTAGTCCTTCTAGCAGGCCCATGCAACCAAGCGAAAGGACAATTTTTTTACCAAGGGTGTTTCCTGGGTATTGTGGGTCCTGAAATATTGAATAATGAATTATTAACTTGTTTATCTTGGATATTAATAATTTAATTTAGAAAAAAGTTAACTTAAAACCAGCAAAGAATAACGATAGTCGCAAACTAACGTCTGCGACCTACACTCAGCTAAGAAATTGTGTATTTTCTTAATTAAATCATAAACCAGACGCTAATTACCATTCACATAACAAATATCATTGTGCGTCTAGTGCAACCCTCTTTGTGTTAGGCCGCGAACTCTTCTCGTATGATAAAAACGTGAAATATACAACATAGACTGCTACAGGATACAAAAAAAAACATTATCGTATCGTCCAATGTAAATTTATTGTATCGTTATCGTATCGCTAATGTAAAGCAAGCCATAGGATTTAGCGTGGAGCGTATGTTTGACAATCTACTCGTAGTACATTTGATATATATATATATATATATATATATATATATATATATATATATATATATATATATATATGTCGCATGGCAAAACAAAAATAAAATATGACATTAAAAATAACAAGAACAAGAATAAACTAACATAAATGTCTTTGTGTTTTGACTTATGGGTTGATATCTAGGTTAGTCAACCATTGAATAGGACTGCCCTCGAGGCGATGTAGTTCTTGCAATGTGCCTGGAAACTGTCTTAGTGGACATTATGTCGCTAGATTGTGTAATGTTTGAGGAACATTTCCACAGTCACAGTTTGGATTATCGACTAGTCCCCATTTTTGGTTCCAATACTGACATCTACCATGATCAGTCCGAATCCGATTGAGCGTTGTCCAGGTCTTTCTAGGGATATCAAAGCCGCATAAACGTTCTGCTGGATCAGAAATTAGGTTTTGTGAGTCTGGATTGGATATTTCCCACTCATCACACAAAGCTGTCTCAACAACAAAATTTTATTCAATTAATTTCCGCCCTAGCTTCCACGGCTGTTTGCGGGATTTTAATCTGGATATATTGTTGTTGCAATCCTCATGTATTGGTAGCTGTCTGTTTTCCTCGCATTTTTGCCATTCTCTTTTTAAGGCTAGTTGTCTTCTTAGGTGTGGAGGAGAAATGTTAGTTAATACAGGGAGCCATTCGGAAGGAGTAGATTTAATGGTCCCTGAAATTAGCCGCATGGCGTGGTTTAGCTCAATGTCGATTATTCTTACATGTGCGCTGTTTAACCAGACTGGGCTACAGTAGCCGCACAGATATTGTAGTTACCTCATGCTGCGTGTCATGCTGTGAGCCAAAACCGAAAAGCTAACCAACCAATTTGCAGTGGGATAAACAAGCAAAATACAGGTAGAAAAAACGGGGATGTATTCAGTTTTATATCACCCTATTTACAGAAAACTCAATATTTACACAAATTCTTATTTCAATTTGATGATAACAATAAATAAGCAAAGCAAATAAGATTAAGTTCAAATTTAATTTCACATAATTAGCTGAAATACCTATCGAGTATTAAATACGGGCCAGTACTCTAGGTAAGCAGACCCCCTGCAGATCTGTATTTATCCTATATTGGTAGCTTCCACACCCCTAGCTACAATATCTTTACGTTTACTATACAAGTACTCAGCCACCGAATATACTAAGGCTAGTCCTGTAGTCCTAAGAACTGAAGCATTTGCTCCCCAACTGCTGCCAGAGATCTTGTGTAGAATGCTGTTCCTAGTTTTCATCTTACTTGCAGTTTTTTTTTTTTTTCTAAATGTTGTCTATAGGTTAGTGACCGATCAAGAGTTACTCCTAGATATTTTGGGTTGGAATTGTACTTCAGTGGTTGATTCCTGAATTTAACATTTGGTACATGGTTTGCTTGTTTATTATTTAAATGAAAGCAAGCTACTTCAGTTTTACTTATATTGGGTTTTAGCCTCCACATTTTAAAAAATTGGGCCATTCGAGAGCTCTTTCGGCAGTGTTGAAGTCTTTAGACTGATGAACCAAACTTATATCATCGGCGTATATAAATTTCTTTGATATATATATATATATATATATATATATATATATATATATATATATATATATATATATATATATATATATATATTCAATAGAAGAGGAGCCAGAACGGAAGCTTGTGGTAAACCATCATTTATCCTATACTTTCGGCTGATTTGTCCATCTGGGTGTACTTCGATAAAACCATTTGAAAGCATGTTGTTCAACAGGCTAGTTATTTTTTTACAGGAAACTATTCGCGAGAATTTTAAGATCATCCCCTGTCTCCATATTGTCATACGCTGATGATAGGTCGATAAACACGGTAATAGATTTTTTCATTTTTTGAAAGCCATTTTCTAAATGGAAGGGTAATGACAATACCTGGTCGCAACAGTTTAGTTCTAAATCCAGCCTGTTCTATAAGTAAATGCTCTTTCACCAGAGGTTGGATTCTTTTTAAAATAAGTCTCTGCAAGAGTTTATAGCAAATACGTAAAAGTGCCATAGGTCTAAAATCTTCGACGGATTTTCCATCTTTCCCGGGTTTTATGATAGCCACGATCTTTGTTCTTTTGAATAGAGTTGGTAGTCTTCCTGTCAGTAGAATATCGTTATAAAAATTTGTGAGCCAGAGTATAGTTTGTGAGCCGCAGTGCTTCAGGAATTCAGCATATACTTCATCCAGGCGGCTGCTTTTCCTGATTTAATTTTTTTCAGAGCCTCGGCGACTTCTATCTTCAAAAATTCTTTTGAGAAGTTGTTTTCAGTTGTTAAATTTTTTATTCTAGCTTTTTTCTCTCTTCTGATCTTTCTCCTTCTTATTCTAGTGATTTTCTTGTTAGATTTATTACATTATAATCACCTGCTTCGTCATCTCTGCTTTTTCCAAATCCTTGAACTTGCAAATATAGTGACATAATTGCTAGTTAGATAAATCTTACGTTGACTCATGTCTTACGTCTTCAACGGATGCACCGTTGACCCTAGTTGACCTACTGTTCCTACACATAAATATTATGAGCTGAGGAACGGAAGTGTTGTTGATAAACTAATTAAATATTAAGTTTTTACAAAGAACAACTCTAATGTAATTTGTCAAGAGTACGTGTTGTCTTAACGCACGTTGCTTGTTAACGTTCTTAATTTTTTAGTTTTTTTATAGTAATGGCTCATTTCCTTTTCTAGAAGCTAAGTTTCGTGTAAATTAGGTAATTTATTTTGATTTCATATTATAAATGACAGGCGAAAGTTGTTTATATTTTACAATAAGTATTTTATTCATTAGTAATTTGCACAGATGACATGTGTCAAAACAAAATGGTTTGTAAAATATGTAATCAAAACCTAACACCATTTTTTGATGGACGTGCTATTAAATATAAATGAAATTTATATATTTTCAGTTTGCCATTATGTTTCAACCTTTTTATCTAAATTACTAATATAATATCAAATTATATTTTTCTTTAAGGTGCAGTTAACTTTTATTTGTTTTCATGTTTAGTTTTACAAGTCATTCTTCTTATTGGCAGTATTGTGTTTAATATTCCGATTGCATTATCATCTCATAATGTTTTGAACAGCAACATGAATATTTATTTGTGTTGCTCATCTTATGACTAACTCTTTTGAATATTGTATAATGTGTCCGTGAAACACTGACTGATAATCGTATTTTGGTTAAAATATGTACATTTTAACAATAATTTTCCGCTGGAATTACATACATTATTTCATGTATAAAAATGTACTATTTCGACTACCATTTTTAAAGTGTATTTGTTTTCATGTAATAATTATTGTGATATTATAATATTCATTTTCTTCATGGGGTTATATCCTTTTTTTAAAATCTAGAAATACAGGATGAAATAAGAATTTAGTGCAAACGCGACTTAAAAATTTTACTTAATAAGCGAGATATGAATTTATAAAGATCAGAATTTGGCGTAACGTAGCTAGTGCTCACCAGTGGTTGACAAAAATCATGATTTATTTTAAAAAATCAAAAATCACTGATTTTTTTTAAAAAATCAAATAAATCATGTTTTTTTTATTTTTAAAGACCTGTTGGCGTTATTGCATTTTTTTATTGTTTTAAAAGCAATATAAATATTTTATATCATAAACGAAAACGAAATCTGTAATAAAACCTCAAAAGAATGCATTTGAATTGTTGCTTTTATGTATAATATATAACGCGTCCACGCGCGCCTATTTAAACTTTAAACTTAAACCATGTCTACCTAAATAAAACAGGTCAAAACATGTCTTGCATGGCACTGTGTAAATAGCTTATAACGGATATTTTATTTTACGTTTATCTCATCACAAAAACCTATTATATCAATAAATTTAGACTCATTTTATGCAGTATTTAATTCTGAACATTTTTTGTATTTACACTTTAGTTCTAAAATTAATAGGGCAGAATTTACAAATATATGAAAATTTTACCATTGTATTTCCTATGGACTATAAAAAAGTAGACACCCGGTATGTATGTATATATTTTTATATTATATTACCATAGTAGAATTTTATTTTTGTTAACTCTAAGGTTTCTAAAATTTTTGAACAACAATTGATTTTTCTACAAAAAATGGATTATTTTATAAAATTTGATTTAAATCAATGATTTTTTTTAAATAGTTGCTTTAAATCATGTTTAAAATCGTGATTTAAATTAAATGATTTAAATCAGGCCAACCCTGTTCGCACAGATTAAGTATTTATATGTATAAACTACGTTATATTCATGAAGAAATTATTATTAAGCATAAATAACATAAAAAATAAGCTTTTTTCCTTATAAATTATAGAACATTATTGAAACATTTTGACCATTGTTTGACAATATAGTGATACAAACTATGGCGGCGAATGGCGCTAGTGTATGTCCTTTGGTGAAATCCAAAGAAATCAGGAAACTAATTATTAATCGACTTCAGTCACTTGTATTTTACGAACTAATTAATACTTCAACAAAATTCTTTCACTAATCTTCATTAATTTACCTACGTACATATATTTTTGCATTCTTATCTAAGAAAATTAAAATTTGATTATAGTATAGTACCCCATTGTTATTAATTTTCCATGCAATATTTTTTTCTGCAATTAGTTTTAATTTTTACGCTCTATTTTCTTTGAGATCAATTTGCTTCGCTATCAATTTTCTGGCGATAGATTCTCGTAAATTATTGTCGCAAGAAATTTTACAGGATCAATTTTCTAGTAATCAAAATTTTTAAAAAATTGTGATCCATTTTCCATAATACATAATATCCCCGTGGTTTATTATTTAATGAACTTTCTGTGTGGCTAAAAATATTTTATAATTTCTGATTGATTTATTCATAATCATAATAAATGCCGTTATTACATATGCTTATTAAATTATTTTTGTATGAACTTCTTTGTACAGGGTGTCTCATTTTAGATGTCTTTTTAAGGTATCTCGAGTAATATTAAAGATAGAGCAAAACCTATAGCACATTCCAGGGTCTACTTTTCGAGAAAAGTTTAATAGTCACCACAGGAATTTTTGATCTTTTGTTTCTGAGCTACAGGTAAAAACTCGTTTTTCGCTTATTTCAAAAATATCTCATATCTTATTTATTATGATAGTTACAGAAAAATTGTTTTAATAAATATTGAACCGTTTTTTAGGTAAAATATAATGACAGTTAGATTTTTTGAAAATAGTCTCACCTTTTTGCTTATTTTACAAACTTTTCAACGATACATGAAAAGTCTACATTCTTTTGTTTTAAACATGAATAAAATTGATTTATAAATTTATTGGGGTGAAGATAATGAAAATTATTAAGAAACAAATGAAAAAAATCTATTACAGATCATCATTTTTCAAATATTATTTGCTTCAGCTTTACACGTTTTTTCAATTTATTTGCTTCAAAAGCGTATTAAATCATTTTTTTTTCAATTGTGTCAAAGCCAACTGTAACGTCGGCAAATAAAAATTTGACTAACAAGAAAATAATTGGTTAAGATAACATAATTAATAGATATATAATCAAAATAAACAAATGATGATCTGTAATAGATTTTTTTTTGCTTCTTAGTAATTTTTATTTTTTCACACCAATAAATTAATAATTCATCTATTATTCATGTTTAAAACAAAAGAATGCAGACTTGTTATATATCATTGAAAAGCTTGTGAAATAAGCAAAAAGATGAGACTATTTTCAACATAGATTTCAATTTAAAAAATCATAAGTTTGTGTTATATCTCGAGAATTATTAAGCTTTTAAAAAATCTAATTTCGCTATTTTATTTTACCTAAAAACGGTGCAAAATTTGTTAATACTATTTTTCTCTAACTATCATAATAATAAATAATAATAATAATAATTCTTTATTGTATGTAAAGTTTTTATACAACTTATTACAATTCATGATTATATGGGGGTGAATCAATTTTTCGCATATGTTTTTATAACATCGATGTTCAATACCTTTAGTTGATGAAGATGGGATGATGAAGGACACACACTACAACCATGCCTTATCCGGGATTCGAACCCGGGACCCTTGGAGCGTGAAGCGATAGCGCTACCGCTACTCCACCTGGGTAGGCTAACTATCATAATAAATAAATTATGAGATATTTTGGAAATGAGCGAAAAACGAGTTTTTGCTTTTAGCTCAGAAACAAAGGAAGATCGAAAATTTCTGTGGTGACTATAAAATTTTCCTCGAAAAGTTGACCCTGGAATGTGCAAACAGTTTTGCTCTATCGTTAATATTACCCGACATACCTTTTAAAAACATCGAAAATGAGACAGACTGTACATATGTATGTAGTGAAGTGGTACTTAATAAAACAGTTTACAGTAATATTCCACTTCACGAAACATTTTTTCACTCAGAGGAAATGAAATGTCAAGTTCAATCAGTAATTAAATTGGAGTCTTTATGTCGAACATCAGAATCCATTCTTCTATTCCAGCCTACGCTTCCGACCTATTTTTACATTTCATAATTCATTTAGGTTTGACAGCACTTCATTTAGTCAATTTCTTAACTTAGCTAACCTTTCAGCTTTCAATAAACAATCGTTTAACGCATTCAAACTTAAAAATAATCTTATTTACTCGGCCGTTTGATTTATCGAGTATTTATTCCTGATTGGAGGTGCGAGAATGCGTAGGCGTACGCCGTAAGTGAAAAGGTCATGCTGAAGATTTATGTTTGTGAGCAACATAAAAACCACTACTTATGGGGGAATTGAAATGTTGAGTGTTGAATTATTCTACATGTGAAAGATTTATACTCATATAAACAATAATAACGATGCTGCTGGTTATAATAACATATAAATATACCGGTACTTTGCACAGTTGCACAGATCTAGTTTTTCAATGTCTTAAAAACGTAAAGTTATGTTGTGCAACTTAACTAGACAACTTTATGATTGCTAACTGTAAAGATGTGCTTATTCTGGCTTCACATGTTACTGGAGGTTATAATCACAGTAACTCTAAATAAAAAAGTTCTATAATAAATGCTTAAATATTATTTCATAATAGTATATGTAAATAGATAGTTTCTGTAGTTTATTAAAATTTCTTCATGTACAGGTACACAGCTATTGTATAATATTTGTTCAACAACAAGAAAACCATCATTTACCGTCAATTCTATATAGGGGAAATTCACATATTTCCTACCACATTCTAAATCTCTCACTTGATTTTTTTTCAAATGACTTCGTCGATTACCCTGTAGCTTAGTTGGTACGGCAAATGACATGTCCTGGGTTTGAGTCTCGGCGGAGTCAGTTGATTTTTCATATTTATATTATTGGATCTAAAATCGTACCGGTGTACCAGTGTACAGCGTGTCTCATTTTCGATGTTTTTTTTAAGGTATCTCGGGTAATATTAACGATAGAGCAAAACCATTTGCACATTCCAGGGTCAACTTTTCCAGAAATGTTTAATAGTCACCACAGGTATTTTCAATCTTCTTTTGTTTCTAAGCTACAGGCAAAAACTCGTTCTTCGCTCATTTTGAAAATATCTCATATCTTATTTATCATGATAGAGAAAAAATGTTTTTACAAAAATTTTACCGTTTTTTAAGTAGAATAAAATGGCGTAATTAGATTTTTTGAAAACTGAATAATTCTCGAGATATAACACAAACTTATGATTTTTTAAATGGAAACCTATGTTGGAAATAGTCTCATTTTTTTGCTTATTTTTTAAAGTTTTCCATTGATATATAACAAGTATACATTCTTTTGTTTTAAACATTAATAATAAACGAATTATTAATTTATTGGGGTGAAAATATTGGAAATTATTAAGAAACAAATGAAAAAATCTATTCCATATCATCATTCGCATATTTCTAATAGTATTTGTTTCAGTTTTACTCATTTTTTCAATTTATTTACTTCAAAAGCATATTAAACCATTTTGTTCGGATCGTGTCAAAGCCAACTGTAACGTCGATAAATAGTAATTTAACTAACCCGAAAATAATTGGTTAAGAATAACTTTGAGAATAAAATTAATAGATATTGAATCAAAATAAACAAATGATGATTTGTAATAATTTTTTTCATATGTTTCTTAATAATTTCCAATATTTTCACCTCAATAAATTAATAATTCGTCTTTTATTAATGTTTAAAACAAAAGAATGTAGACTTGTTATATATCATTGAAAAGCTTATAAAATAAGCAAAAAGACGAGACTATTTCCAACATAGGTTCCCATTTGAAAAATCATAAGTTTGTGTTATATCTCGAGAATTATTAAGTTTTCAAAAAATCTAATTACGCCATTTTATTCTATTTTAAAAACGGTAAAATTTTTTATAAAAACATTTTTTCTCTATCATAATAAATAAGATATGATATATTTTCAAAATGAACAGAGTTTTTGTCCTGTAGCTCAGAAACAAAAGAAGATGGAAAATTCCTGTAGTGGCTATTAGTCTTTCTCGAAAAGTTGATCCTGCAATGTGCAAACGGTTTCGCTCTATCATTAATATTATCCGAGATACCTTAAAAAACATCGAAAATGAGACATCCTGTACGTAGGTACTCATACCGACGTTTTCAAATTTAAAAATAAAATAAAATAAATATATCATCACGGCTTATTACTCATTGCTGGATGTGCCAATCTGCTTTCTACACAGATATCGGTAATGATGATATATTTGCACCGTGCGAGCGCTTACCAGGCGTCACCCAACGGGCAATCTTTGCTGGCGTGGAGAGTGCACCGCAGGGGTCAAATTTAACCTTAACAAATATGCAGGGTGTTTCTCGGATACGGGACACCTCGATTATTTTCGTTGTTATTGGGAATAGAAGAAAATCATTCAAATAAAAGTTGTAGTAGATCGAAGGGGACATTCACTTGTTAAAAAAAAAATAATTTAATCAGTGCACTGAGAAAACCTATTAATAGTAAACAAATACTTTATTAACGTCCAATTTATTGAGGCGAAAAAATAATTTTTAAATTAAATAAAAGTTTATTTTTTATTAAGAAGCACGAACTTATTGTTGATTTCACTAAAACAAATAATTTATTAACGTTGGATTTATTAACATTAATTAATTCTACTTTATAGTTAAGTTAAATAATATATCTCAAACGAAAAATCAGAATACTCAACTTTAACTGTTAACTGTAAACTAATATTTGTTAAATGAGTATAGCTTTATGTTATTGTTATTTATGATTTTTAATACACGAGTAAAGCTGCGTACACTTATGAGGCAAATCGCGGACGAGACAAGGCGAGCCCGGACGATTCCTCGGGTGTAGACGTTGATTCGAAGCGCGGCACAATGCCTCAGCTCGTTCGGCCACAGTATACACAACATTTACAGTAGCTAAACTCTGTGTCGCTACTTTTGAACTTTTGATACCAAACTGAGTGACCTTCAATGAAGCCGCCATGTTTTTGTTCCGCGTAGTGGCGCCAATTCAAATGGTACCGCAAAGTATAATATCGTATTATACTACAACCAGTTATACAATACAAATAAAAAGTATTTTACATAGTTTTAGTATACAACATGATCTCTTTTTACAAGTTATACACAAATTTTTGTCTGCGATTTTATTATCGTTCAAGATTATTTATATTCCCGCCTTCTGTCAGAATCATTGAAAACAATGCCATAGGCGGCGATATCAACCGGCAGAAACGGATGCATATTTCTTGAGCCTTATTTTATGTACAAAATGTACTGAAATTTAGCTAATTGTTATAAATGTAAAATATATGACCGTTCAAAATTTTTTTGTGCAACCGGTCGCGAAATTACTATTTTGCAGCCGCAATACAGGCCACAAAATTAAATTTCGCGGCCGTTGTCATGGTACCGGCCGCGAAATTAGGTAATCAATCACTTTGACACTTGAGAATTGCATGGTTTTGTTTATCAAATGTTAATCCCATAGCCACCTTGAAAGCTAACTTTATATTTACAATGAAACTGTTTAAAATTAATAAAATTAGTAATTACATATTTTTTACGGTTGCACAAAAAATATTGTGTACACCTTGTTCGCGAAATCCTTTACTGCCCTCGAGATTGTCTTGCCTCGGCCGCAAGCGGCCTCGGCGACAATTTTTCTCTCGGTACACTAAAGAGTGATTTCACGGCCTCGATATACAAATAACTATTATGTACAAATAAATAATTGTATTGAATATTTTAATTGTAATAAAAGTTAAACTCTACGCTCATGTTCCTAATTAAAGGGACGCCATGTTCTCGTTGCGCTGATTGACGCATGCGCGCTGTGACAGAGAATCATGAATCATGAGTTTCGCTACAGTATACTATTTTTTATACTGTGTTTCGGCGAACAAGCCGAGGCCGTACGAATGCTATCCGTCCAGAGCCGGTACATCAAAGAAAATTCGGTTCGGCGTGGACGATTTTTCATGCGCAGACTTTTCCTCGAATGGCTCGTGCACAATTTGGATCGGCGCCTCGTTCGCTGCCTCAGGTGCCAGATTAAAGAAAAATATCGTATCATATAATTGACATGTGCTCGTATATAATTTTAACAATTTACACTTTAAATTCTCGAAATTAGAAAAATATATGTATCTATATAAATACTACGAAAAAAAGATAAAACTTTTAGAGATTAAAAATTAATTACAAAAATGGATAATATAACGGTCGGAAACCAGAAAACATAAAAGGTGCCCAATTCTAGAAGCTTACAGAAATGGAAAACTTGGATGATTTTAAGAGGAAATTAAAATGAAAATAGAAAGAAGAAAAGAAGTCCCACCAACAAGAAAACGTTGATAAAGTCAAAACAATAAAAATGTTATTTTAAATCCTGAGAAAGAATGATATTTCTGAATTTGCAATGAATGTAAATTTAAGAAAATGATACAGTTTTGAAATTTAATAACCAGTTTTTCTGTAATCTACTGTTCTTGGAATGCTTACTTTCGGCCAACATAATTTTAAACTATAATAGAAACACATTCTATATTTTCTAGGATCATAATTTTAAAACTTTATTAAACAATGAAAATTTATTTCTTAGTGATATATGAGAATTGTCGTCTTTCAAGCTATTTGATGTAAACGACTACAACATAATGAATGTTTTCTACAAATGTGTTTGGTTTACTGTTGTACCATAATAAATTTTTCCTCTTAGTAGATAAGAGAAAAATCTAACTTTCGCAACTAAGAAAGTGTGCCGAATGAACGATTTTCGCTTATGGTCATAGAAAAGTATTTAATAGATACCAATTATATCAAAATTTGATTACAATTTTTTTGCTGTTACAAATAATTGATTGTAAAATGTATCGATTAATATTTAATGCATGTAATTAAAATCTGTTTATAATTTTAAACTTATAAATATTAATTGTTTACGTCATTTCTTTTTGTTTTGCTTATCTAATATTGACTGATCTAGATTATAATACAATAAAACTGTTGCCCTGCAATGTAATCATAATTATAACATGAAAACATTATTCAAATACACTGTGTTAGTAGGACTTTCGATTTATGACCATTGATTAGATACGGAGAACGAGAAGGTTATTCTTTTTCAATAAAATTATTGTAAGTTTAGAAAGTTATCAATAAAATAAAAGGGCAACAAATTGATTAATTTAAGTGATATCCTATGAATGCAATAACTTCCGTTTGAATGTAACCTCGTACAATACTATATTGGGAGTTATTCACTACTTACAAAAAAAAGACAAATGACTTTCTTTAATTTTAATTTTAGACTTATAGTTTGGTCACAAAATTGGAGCGAACTTAAATACCACTTGTTATGAAAACATCTTGAATTTTGAAAGCAATATCATCCTTAATTTTTTAAAAGGCCTGACATTTATATTTTTATAATTTCTGAAAGTAATTTAAATTAGCTTTTCGGCGATACGAAATACTTTCAAACTGATGAAACTGTAATGCATTAACAGTTTTCCATAACATTTTTTTGTACCATCTTTAATTGATTATTTTGTAAAGTTCGAATTGTCAAATAAAATTCAATAAACTCTAAAAATAAATTAAATTTAAACAAAAATAATTTTCATATATTTGTCACTTTTCACTTTATACCTGAAAACAGATTCATTTAAATATTTAGAAGTTTATTTTCATTCTTAATGACATGCATGCAAAGCAATCAAACAAAAATCCATGTCATATAACTGTTCAGTTCGTAATTATTATAAATTGGCGCGTCTCAAATTTGACATGAAGCTCTTTGTTGTGCGTATCTACTTAAATACTTTTTTAGTTTGCGTACAATAAACGATTTTAAACTATTACGCCATTGACAAATAGAGAAAAAACATAACGAAATGATTTTTTGAGATTGGTACATTATTACACCTAAAATTACAGAAAATTTTATATTCTTGTACGAGAATTCTTTTAAATTTAGTATTCTATAATTGTACAAATTTTACATTTAATATTAATATTAAAAATTAGGTTAGGTTAGAATAAATGTCGAAAAATTTTAATGTTCTTAAAAATTATATTAGTACTCAATCTGTTAAAAAATTATTACAATTGTTTCATTTACAGTGTACATTAATATTTCTTAATGAATTTTATTACTTTCATTATTTTTTACTATCTAATTATTCACCTTACAGGTAAATTAACCGAATTTTAATGTTCCCTATGCAACGCTTATTTACTTTTCAAACACTAGTGTGGAAATAGTTATTTATGTAACAAGTGTGTAAAGTAGCACTTTTTTGGTCGAGTGCGATGTTTTACGCATGAAGCGCAGCCGAATACGGAAATTGTAGCACGAGACAAAAAATACTATTTTACACACGTGTTGCATACAACATTTTTCCTACAACCAAAATGGTATTGATGTCTCTTATAATACTGAGTGTACAGGCATCCAGTAGCTTCAAATACTGTTAGTACTCTTTCTCATAACACTGTACAAAATGTAACTTAAATACGTGGAAGAATCTCAGACACACGATGATTAGTCTTTTATAATGTACAAATTGGATATTTAATATTAATATTAAAAATTAGGTTAGGTTAGAATACATGTCAAAAAAATGTTAATGTTCCTAAAAATTAGATCAGTTGTCAATCTGTTAAAAAATATTAGATTTGTTTCATTTACAGTGTATATTCATATTTCTTAATTTTATTACTTTTATTATTATTTACTACCTAATTATATACTTGACAGGTAAAATAATCGAATTTTAATGTTGCTTAGTTTTCACGCACTAGTGCTTGAAAAGTGACACTTTACGCACTCATTACAGTGTGTAAAGTGTCACTTTTCAAGCACTAGTGCGTGAAAAGTAAATAAGCGTTGCTCGGTAACATTAAAATTCGGTTAATATCCCTGTCAAGTATATAATTAGGTAGTAAATAATAACCAAAGTAATAAAATTTATTAAGAAACATGAATATACACTGTAAATGACACAAATCTAATATTTTTTTAACAGATTGACTAGTAATCTAATTTTTAAGAACATTAACATTTTTTGACATGTATTCTAACCTAACCTAATTTTTAATATTAATATTAAATGTACAATTTGAACATTATAAAAGACTAATCATCGTCTGTCTGAGATTCTTCCAAGTGTTTAAGCTACATTTTGTACAGTGCTATGAGAAAGAGTACTAACAGTATTTGAAGCTGCTGGATGCCTGTACGCTCAGTATATGAGAAACATCAATAGCATTTCGGTTGTAGGAAAAATGTTGTATGCAACACGTGTGTAAAATAGTATTTTTTATCTCGTGCTACAACTTCCGCATTCGGCTGCGCCTCATGCGTAAAACATCGCACTCAACCAAAAAAGTACTACTTTAAACACTTGTTACATAAATAACTATTTTACGTACTACTGCTTGAAAAGTGCTTTTTCGCACACTGTAATGAGTGCGTGAAAAGTACTTTTCACGCACGGTGTAGGAAAAAGTCTTATATACCAAATTTGAAAAGTTTTGTATTGTTTTAAAATAGTTTTTCATTAAAATCTATTGTAGACTTTAAGTGAAGTACCACTTCTGGGAATTGAAATTTAGTATTCTTCGCGTAAGAATAGCATGCGCAATAAAAAGCGCATGATTTTTGACGACATGCGTGACGTACGTAATTGAAGTACATATGTACATATAGTTTCTTTTTGCCACACATATATAGAATCTGTTCATAAGGCAACGTATGTCGTAACTCTGTTTATGAAATAATTTAGAACATAGTTCGTACACATTGGCGTGTATTAGGTGATTTACCAATAATGCCATAAAAATAACTATCGAAAAGGGCTAGTTAAAATATTGATACAGAAAACGACAGTTTCCTAGTATGTGTCAGCACAGATTATAGAGCGAATTGAAGTACCTATAAATGAATTATTATTGCACAATTCCATTCTTACGTGAATAATACTATAGAATGTTGCTCTTCTACATTAAAATTACATTGTATTTTGGTTCAAGATATGGTGGTAATACCTACAGGAATGGCATTACTAATAATGGGCAAGTCCGTTTCCAGCTATTAATTTTCTAATTAACTGGCAATAAAACATTGTGGCTAGTGCCAGTTTTGTGATTTGCAATTAACATTTGAACACGGGTCTACGAAACTTTGTTATCCTTAATGGTACATTTGTGGCAAGATTATCACCATTTCATACAGATGTATAATATGACTGAAAAATACTCGAACCGAGGCAAAAACACTAGCAGAACAATACCTCCATAAAATGAAATACGGTATACAGTGAATTTTGTCTTCGGATAGGTCTCAGCGGAAATGCTGCCTCCACACTCCTCTGTCATGCGCATTTCTCTTAAGCCCTCGTAATTACAATTCTCCTTGATATCTGCTAACATTCCAAATTTGCTTTTTCCTTTTGTATTTTCCTTTCAGTTATAATTTTCTGAATGCAATATCCATCGTTAAATTAAAACCAATCCAGTTAGCCATCTTCTTTCTTATTTCTCTTTAAATTCAACTCTCTTCTACAACCCTTCTCATCACCTCATTTCTGATTCTCTCTCTCTCTCTCTCTCTCTCTCTCTCTCTCTCCACTCAATCATCTCCAACCGACGCCACAAGCACAGCTAAATATTTTCTAATTACTTTTCCTATTTCTTTCTCAAGGTCTATGTTTCGCGTCCATACAGCACAAAACCGAAGTCAAATAGCCTGTCTCATTCAATGGGACATAGGGAACTAATTTGACATTAGTTTACAACTCTGTCAGTGTTATAAAAAAATTCAACGTGAAATACAATGGTATATACTGTGGAAGAGAAAGTGCAAATTATTAAGTGCTATTATGCAGATTTTAATCCAAGTTTAAAGCCGGTATCCCACTGTAAAAAAATTTATAAAATTTTTTATATTTTTTTTGTAAAAACGTTCCATGAAAAGTACTGCATCCCACTGTAAAAAAATTTTACGCGTTTTTATGGAGTGTTGCATAACTCATGAAAGAGAATTGGCGCCAAAGATACTACTAAACTTCATTTTGTGGACGTTGTTCTGCAGAGGTAGTTGCGTTTTGTAATTTCATTATGAATAACGTCAATTCAAATAAAAAATTGTTAGCTGCAATAATTGTTGGAGTAATAGGTTACACAGTTATACAAAAAATAAGAAAAATCAGAACATCGCTGGTGGACTAGTCTATGGCTGGAGAAAAGAAATAAAAATCGCAGTGTTTTAGTTATCGCACACAACGAATTACGAATAGAAGATGAAATAAATTACAGAAACTTTCTTCAAATGAAAGACCATTTCTTAAAAATCATGGACATAGTTCGAAATTAAAGAGAAACGTGATACTCATCTAAGTTAGTGTTTTTCGGCACATGGAAGTTGGGCATTATTCTATCTAGTGTACACATAAATTTTGAAAAATTAATCCTTTTATCGTGACTACTTAAGGGTACGACGCGAGTATATAGGTGAATAAGGTCCATCTTAAAATGCCTGAACGAGGCAGATTTGTATGGGCTTCTCATTTACTTCATATTTTATTTTTGCAAACTTGTATAGGTAATTCAAAATACACTTTCTATAAATTATAGATAAAGATATTTATACTAATACTACGTAAAATTATTAGTTGAAAAACTTTGTTGGTTACGATTAATGAGTATTCTAATAGGATTCGGGCGGAAATTTAAAAGGAAAAAAAAGAAATGCAAAGAATAACGCATGTACATATTAATTAACTTTAATACTTATTTTTTGATGTTGTATTATATGATAATAACATTTAGCAGTTGAAAATCGCACTTTGCCTGGCGTATTTATTATAATAATAAGACGATTTTGTGTGGTATAAAAATTCTTCATTTCTTTACAAATCAATTAAAATGCTGTCTGTTCAGGCAACCACACTACACATTTTGATTATTTTGCTTCATATTATTTCCAATTTCAATATAAACAAACGCTCACCACTGTTCAAATAATATCAGGAAATAACAACGCTGTCTCTTTAGAAAATGATTTTACACATGATTCAAGCAACCGCAGTGCGCACGCCCGCATCAACATCCAATCATAACGCAGCTTTCAACAAAATGTATACAGACTGCTGTATTTATGTGACGTCACATCAAAATTTTTACGTGACGTCATGTAAATACAGTTTTCATAAAATTCAGTCAAAACGGTTTTTATAAAAATATTTACGTCCATTTTTATAAAAAAAATTACAGTGGGATACCGGCTTAAGGCAAGTCCGCGCATCATTTGACAGGCCTACCCAAAGTGCAGTAACAATTTTAAGAAGCGTTTATAACTTAAGTGGTTGCGCCCAGCCTGAATATAATAGAAGGACTAGTAAATGTACAGAAAAAAACATGAAATATCGTTCAATAAAAATGTAAGTAATTATAATTAAATTTGCAAAGTAAAACCGATATAAATATAGTTTATGTAAAATAGAATAAAATGCAGAGAAATATACGAAAAATTTATGGAGAAGTCGGCACAAAAAATTTAAAGTATCACATTTAAATATAATACTTCTGCCAATTCGTTCCCTATGTTTCATTTTAAATGAGACAGCTGTCAATAAAATGTCAAGTCGTAACTATGGATATAACAAATTAAATGGTTCACGTTAAAAAATACTCTCGGTATATACTGAAACGCCTTGTACTCGTAGGAATCTGTTGAGTTCTTTAGAAATGAAGTATATGGGTAAACGAGTGTTCACTTTTTATATGTCTACAAGTCTACATGCTACTTACGAGTATATGTCTTATTAAGAATCATAGCAAAGTATAGACTCATAAGGAAACTGATTCGCTGATTCCAAGCACATAGTAATAACTGTGCATGTAATATTGATTACCTGACATTAATAAAACTGACGAAACACATTGTATTCGTGTTAAACTTTCACGTGAACTTCGAAAATGAAATAAATCCGGCTTCAGTGTTGAAATAATGAACCGTATTATTAGCAGATAGATTATTAATTTCTTTTCATTGGCTCGGCTGAAATACTCACACACGCCTAGGAGAATTGTAAACGTGAAACTATTATTACGTGTGGTACGGTAATTATAGAGACGAGTAAATAGTTCCATCGAGATTCAGTATGAATTTGTGAGATACGAACTGGTGATTATGTTATACAATGGACTTTGAAAACAATGTAAAGTTTACAGTAAAAAAATTCTATACATGACCGAACAGTTGAATTAATACAGTAACATAATACTCGTAATTAGAAGACTTTCATCATTCATTTGGAGGGTGGGTAAAATAAACGCGGGATAAAGGGATTTTTGGATGAGTGGGAGTACGTATTGTTACTTTTTTAATTGTCATTTATTATGAGGTTATATACCAAATGCTAACATATTCATTTCACTACTCTTCGAGATACTGCCGAAAAAAAATTAGTTTTGAAAAAAAAAATTGCAAAAGCAGATAAATCAGCTCTCTTACAAAACGAAAAAATCTGATGTGGACACCACACGACTTCCTTGTACGCACAGCTAGACTTTATACAAGTCGTAAATAATAAATTTCAAAACTAGTTTGAAAAATAACAACGACAAGAAAAGCGTCAGAAAAAGATCAACATGAAGTACAGATCCAATCATAAAATTGCACGTATTTGAAGTAAGACATTAACATTAATGAAGCATTTATTTTAAAAATAAAAATAAAACCATTTTGTTCAAGAAAAACTGTTACGTTTTGACATAAAAGTCTTGTATACCAAATTTGAAAATTTTGGATTATATTTTAAAATATTTTTTCATTAAAATCTATTATAGGCTTCAAGTAAAGTACCACTTCTAGGAACTAAGTAATGACCAAAAAGAGAGGTGCACAACTAGATGTTATAACAGTCCCAAATACAAAATTTCAAATTTCTACGGTTTAGCGTTTTTGATTTATGCGAGATACGTACGTACAGACGTCACGTTGAAATTAGTCAAAATGGATCCAGGAATTGTCAAAATGGATATATCCGCTGAAATCTGAAAATATAAATTTTTCGCGATTACAATACTTCCTTTATAGGAGAGTAATTTTGGCTATCAGGATCAAATTGTAAGGAAATGATGTAAATTACATTTATTTATTGTTTTTTGGACGTTTCAATCAATTTTTTTTTCTAATAAACAATGTATTTTAAATACTGATGATGGCAGCTTGGTCTGTCGAAACGTCCAAACAACAATAAAGAAATATAATTTACATCATTTATCAAAATACTTCCTTTACTATGCACAAAGAAGTAAAAATATCCTTAGATCATTTTTGAAAAATTCTTAGCAGTTTACGTAGTCTCTTGCCCTGGGATAACTATGATTAATAAGTGGTACCTGTACCATCTTTTTGAACAACGCCACTTCGTCAGATCAGAACTTATCAAAAATGTTGAAAATATTATAGTAAAAGATATCCGGCGGAAGAAAAAGTAGCTTGCAGATATGGTTGGTGTATCATCTACAACCATTTTGATTATCCTCCCATCAAAATCTAAGAGGGAGTGAGTGCCAGACGGTGCCGAGAACGTCTATGCTACTTTAAAAGCGACAGCGTGTTAGTGTTAAATAGTTTCGACTGACTTTGGATTTCGGCGCAGACAACAGAAATGAAATTTTGACCGAGATTGTCTCTGAAGATGCAATGCACTGGCATATTAACCTAAACTGGCCCCTCAAGCCCACACGCCATTCGCGTCGTATTTTTCTTTTTTTTTTAACTCCATACAATTGTGTACCATTGCTGTTTTTTGGATACAGAGAATATTCTACTAATTGATTTTAAGGATAAAGGTGTTTTAGTAACTACGCAATATTACGCTGTCTTGCTGAAAGAAGTAAAAGAAGAGGGAAATACACTAAAGGGTGTTAGTTAGTAGTGACACAGATAAAGAAATAAAAAAAGATATTCAGGTAGTTGAAAAAAGAGGTCATGGATTCTGGAATGATAAGTATATTTTTTTATATATTTTCTGAAAGTAAATTACATTAGCTATGCGGTGATGACAAATAATTGTATTTTCATCAAAAATTAATCTAGATATTAGTCTGTAAATTATGACAATTCAGTGTTTGAGGTAATATTTTGACTTTTACCTTTTACCTGGTTTATATTTTATTTTTTATTTGAACTGTTTTACTATTTTATTTACTTAGGAGTAAACTTAAATTATAAATAGTTTTTTTCTTATTTTTGACAGTTCAAAATAATTAAAATAATGATACCTTGTTCCATTTAAGCCATTCATTATTGCGGAGCATAGGGAATAGTTTTGGCCTCCCTGATTGGCTGAAATTAGAGACAAGAGACAAGTTTACCTAATGTAATTTCGGTTACTTTAGATTTGCTCTGTTGCTAGTGCCACCCTCTGAATGGCTTAAATGGAATAGAGCATAATACATTAAAATACATATTTCCTCTAACAGAGAAGAGTATAAGGCCGGTTTCTTAAAAACATTAGTGTATGATTTTTTGACAGCAATGAATTTAATGTCATAAGAACAAGAAAAATAATGTGAATTTGTTTATACTCGTATAATTGCATTAAAGCCTGCTTCAGAGTTTACATAACGTAACATAGCATAACATAAAGAAAATATGGATATATGTAAACCGGTATAATATTTCATAGTTTTCGTAAAAAACATAACATAACATAACGTAACTTAAGAAAACATAAATATGGGCAAATTTTATTTCCTTACGGATACGTTATGTTAATCGGTTATGTTCGGACGCGTACGTGAGTCGTCGTGTACCACATTTCAAAACAACAGAATAGCTGTCAATTGAATTGTCAACTCCAGTCTGTGTTTGACATTTAAATTGCTGTCAAGATGGATGAAGCATTACTAATTCATTTTGTTGAGAAATATGCTTTAATATATGATAAACCTCGACCAGATTATACGGATATTAAGAAAAAAAAAATTAATGCATGGATTGCAATATCCGAAATTATAAACCAGTCCGGTAAGATTGCACTAAATTATTAATAGCAACAATATCGTCCGTATCCATTATAGTATTCTTGATTTTTAGATTAACAAATAATGTCAACATCAAACTGAATATATGAGAAAAATATTTAACATGAAGTTAGCAGATATTTATAATATTTGGAACAACTATGAAAGACTGATTCCTGATGTTACGTTATGTTATGTAATGTTATCCTATGATATGTTATGTTACGTTATGTAAACTCTGAAGCAGGCTTTACTTTTATCATTGTAGAATGCTCTTTTGTTTCAAAATTTTGAAAATTTAATTACTAGTTTAACTTTTGATGAAAATAAAAGTATTTAGCATCAATGTACTCGCAAAGCAGGATCGCTCCACATCAAAAAGTTGCATGTCATCCTCAACTTTGTTATTGAAATTATAGGTATAAATTGAATTATAAAGAAAATAGTCGTTTGTCCCTATTTTCCATAGTCCTGTACCTATATTATTCTATACTCGTAATTTACGGACATTAAATCATCCCCCTTTTCCTTGACATGGTTAATACATATAAATCATAAATAAATTATGATGGTTTTTAATTAATTTAAGTGAATTGTATGTAATAAATGGAAAATGTTTGTTTATGCAAATGAAGAGTCAACATTTACTCAGACACCCCAGAACTTCAGTTTATATGAATAATGGCTCACAACCCTCATGGGACACATTGCAGCAACATACAATCCATTCTTCCAAGTCCATATTTTATTTCAATTCTTGCATCACATTTTAACTTTAACCTCACACCTTAAATCATAACCCTATAACCTAACCTCACCTCCCTCGCATATCACGTGATCTACATCACGACCCGAGGGCCGGTATCTGTACTTGACTTCATCCCTCATGACTTCCTCTTTCCTCTATGTCCTCATCAGCAGCGATCGGCTGGGAGGTCAGTGACCTCTTGCGGCTGGGCTCAGCGTCAGCGGCCCCGTTACAGACTTTCACTCAGTGACAACGGGACGGTGATCGATAGGTGTGGATACCAGATAATGAGAAGCGGATTGTGGTGAACCAAGGGGAAGGCATGGAAGAGAATTGAGTGAGAAGGGGAATCAATAAAATAAAAGGTAATTTAGGTTTTGTGATATACTCGCATTGGATTTATTTTAATTTTAATGCAGCTTGTTAATATTTTTGTTCCAATATACCGGATGTTTTCCAACTTCGGGTAAAAACTTTAAGGGCATATAGTACTGACTAAAATGAGTAAAATGTTTAATCAAGATAGGTCTGAACTTCAACTGTTTCTGAGAAAGATACTATTTTCTATTAGAATCGAAGAAAAACTGACAAAGATAGTGATCGAAGAATATTTTATCTATGTCAGTAAATAGACTATAAAAAATCTGATGTGGACACACCACACGACTTCCTTGTACGCAAGACGCCCAATTATACAATTGCACGTATTTGTCGTAATTTGACATTATTTTTTTTATATTTTTTTTGTACTTTTTTGTCCTAATCCATAGCAAGCTTTATTACAAAAACCAAAAAGTGTATCATTTTAAAATTTACATAACGCGCTTATACAAAAGGCTAATTTAATAATATTGTGCTAGACGCAGAATTTAATTCTCTAAAACTACTATTTGAAGCGTTTATTTCTAAAATCAAAATAAAACCATTTTATTCAAGAAAAACTGTTAATAACTTCAGGTAATATGTCACTTCCGGTAGGCCTATTTTAACCAAAATCTACTATGTTATTCCTATTGACGTAAAAGTTTTACCAAATTTGAAAAGTTTTGTTTTATATTTTAAAATAGTTTTTCATTAAAATATATTTTAGGCGTCAAGTAAAGTACCACTTCTGGAAATTATCTAATGACCAAAAAGGGAGGTGCACAACTAGATGTCATAATAGTCCTAAATACAAATTTTCAACTTTCTACGGCTTACCGTTTTTGAGTTATGCGAGATGCGTACGTACGTATGCGTCACAACGAAATTAGTCAAAATGAATTCAGGGATGGTCAACATGGATATTTCCGTTGAAATCTGAAAACCGAAATTTTTCGCGACTACAATACTTTCTTCACTATGTACAAGGAAGTAAAAAACAATAAAATTGTATGTGAAACATTTTTCTCATTTTCTAATAACGACGAACACAACATATAACTTGGTACAACTGTTTTTTTAAAAAAAGCACATCTCAGTTAACCTCGGAAAAGTAAACAAGAAGTCTCATTTAATCGAAATCGTAGTCGTAACTCTTATAGTTTTCGAGATAGCAGAGGTAAACCCCGTAAAAACTCATTCTTCACTGCCTTATATCTCGGAAACTATTCAAGTTAAGACGCATGTTGACTAAGCCTTTTTTACTCATTTTTCCGTGTACTATATGCCTTAAAAGTTATTACCCGAAGTTGAAATAAACCCTGTATAAGTAGTAAAAGATAATTTTCATATAACGTCAAAAAAAACTATGAAATATCTATAGCTTAATGCAAGGCTAATTAGTTTTTGAACAAAATCAGATTGATTGTGTAATCGGTTAAAAAAACGTTATATTTTTGTAAAAGAAACGAACCTTAGGTTTCAGCATTCAGTGAATTAATGTCAATATTTATTGCAATATTAACAATATCTATGGCTTGTAGCTTGTAGCAGCAGATTTTGCTGTTGTTAAAAAGGGTAACATTTTATGAGAGCATATACATTTTGATGTGCTAATTCTCAATCAAACCCATTTTTTTTTAATTCGTAAAATTAAGGACCCCTTACACCTTACCGATGGTTCGTGAAGTGTACATTTTTAGTGCCGCTAGCCGACACGAATTTTTTAATAAAAATTATGAATTATTCAATACCGTAACATATGTTGAAAATAAATTAATTACTAATTATTTTTATTAAAAAAATGCGTACTTTAAGAACTATGTCCTTAATTTTCCGAATTTTGATTGAATAATAAAACAGTAGAGAATAAAATATTCTTTAATCTTTACGACATAAAAAATCTATACTTATCTGCATTTCTCGAAAAAAATTATTAAGCGCTGCAAATGATGGTATTTGCGGTTAACCAATTATAACCAAAATCTAATCAGTTCTTCATAATGGAATTAAAACCGGAGAGTACGAAAAAATTGTAATTTTTGAAAAAGTTATCAGAGATGAAAAAAATCGTTATACACAGAGCTGAATGCAGACATCACCGTGAAAATAGTATTCTAGGGATTCAAAAATGAAGTTTTTCGTTAAAAACTCGACACTACTTTCCTTACTTAGGTGATGGATTGTTAAAAGAACTAATTTTATTTTTATCAATAATACAAAAATTTGAAAATTAGTTTATTGTACGCTAATTCACTTTAAATTTAACGTGAGATATGTAGGGTTGGCAAAAATCATGGATTTTTAAAGATGTGTTGGTGTTATTACTCTTTTTTAATTGTTTTAAAAGCAATATAAATATTGCATTTCTTAAACAAGAACGATATCTTTAATAAAACCCCAAAGAATTTTTTCTTAAACGTAGTATATAACGCAACCACGCACTCGCGCATCTTTTATATGAAAATTAAAATGACTATTTCACTCATAAATTTAAAAGCCAATCCAAATTCACAATTTTCCTAGTTACCAAGTTTCATTTCGACAAAACACCGCCACAAAAAAAATTTCGCACCCTTTAAGCCAATATGATGTCGTATTTTTACAAGTTAGTTTAGATAAGCGAAATTTTTTTGACGTTTTAGAAACATTGTTTCCATACCTGTCAAAGTGTGTTTATTTTCTGTGTTATCAGTTTTTGTTAAAAACGAATCTATTCGGACAGGAATCTATTTAAAACGTTGAAAAAGCAAACTTAAATATACGAGTAAGACCTCAAAACACAATAAAATTTGAAAATATTTCTTAAGAAAAAAATATATAAATGATTACCTGTTTTTTATTTTGGAAATAGTCATCCGAATACCAATCGTGGTTATATTTTATCCTGGAAATTTTTTTCACTTGCTTTACTCGAGCCGGTTACTAATTTATCTCGTGACATTGATCAAAAATCACTCGTTTAACAACTCGTGTTTTTTTGTCAATGCCACTCAACAAATTGCTAGGCAACCAGCTCTCGTATCAATCTGAAAATTTTTCCGACAAAAATTTACCACTTATGATATTGTACATGATAAAATATTATTTCTTTTTAGGTATTATTATTATATTTTAGCAAATTGGCACACCCAGCAATAAGTAATATGCCATGATGATATATTTATATTTATTTATTTAGATATTATTATATACAGAACATATTTTTGTTATTATATTAAAATAATTTGAATCTTTTTTCATCTATGATAGAAATAAACGATTTTTATTTTAAAATCAGTTAATTTAAATCAGGCCAACGCTGATGCAGATATTATTAATATATAATATTAATTTTAAGTTCAAATTATACAAATTTTACACATTTGTAGCAAGAAATAATTTTTTTTCATCATTTATCTCAGTAACGTTAAAACGAGACTCTTTTTTCTCTTTCAAGGATATACATAAATCTAGCCGTAATAAAAATAAATTTTTAATTTTCTTTTTTTGTGATAAATCGTATTATAATTAGTTTTTACTCACAATTCATAGAAAGCTATTAATTTAACCAAATAAAACGAAAATAGCTAGCAATTTAATCACGAAATTTTAATTACAAAAGTAAAACTATAGAGGCCATTATTTCAAGAATATGTCAGTAATAAATCCTAGTTGAAACAGAAAAATGATCTATCTTCATTATTGAACACTATAAATATAAGAAAATTAAATCTTGTATGTTAATTAGAAAATACACCTGTGTCCTACTAATTCGAACTCATTATAATTTAAGAGATTAAAAATGTCAACCTACACTATTGAAATTTTTAGGAAAAATTATCGCTGAAATCGTTGGAGTTCTCACGCTGTATTCCTCAAGGGAGGCAATGGAGCTGAGTTGAAACTAGTCCCAAATTACTGAGTCTGATCTTGTTAGTAGAAATTTATTCACCCTAAACCCTTTAGGAATTAATTAAGTAGATTTAACTAATGCCAATATATTCAAATTTAATTCGAACATTTTATTCTACTCCATGAAAATTCTCATTGGCAGTTTTGTTAATTTAATAATAAATAATAGTAATTATCATTTTGCTGTTGAAGGCCTGCTAATGTAGACGGAATACATTATTAAATCACACCGTGAAAATTCTGTTTATCTGCAAAAATCTGGAACAGAATGAACCATTTTCATTCTTAATTGAGCTAATTTGCAAACAAAGAAGTACAATTCACTCAAGTAAATGTAGAAATAATTCAATTTATGCGTTACCGAGAAATTTCTATCCCGGCTGTTTATCATGAATATTGAATTAGGATCCAGTTTTTCAATGAAAACTTGACGTTGGCGGGTTTAAATTTTAACTTAATTTTATTCGTTTTAAAAATATTGCATGATTTATTGCATACAGACGCCAACAGTTAGATAGTTTATTTCGAAGAAATGAGATATGAAAGATTCAAAATACAATACGCAAACAATACCGCGACGGGAAATGCTCCATTACAGCCGAGCACTGAGTTATATATACCGACCGAGGGTAACTATAAGCGCGAGGCTAGAATAAACATTCTCACAAGGTGTATATAATATTTCATTTGCAATCAATTAGTAATGTTTTAGTTTTAAATATTAATTTTACTGATATTTTTTTACAGTTTGTTTTACTTAGTTGCTTAAGCATGATAAAATGTTTAATGATTCTGGACATTTGAATTATCAAAATAGCAATGACATTTTAGCGGTTGAAATTGAAAAGTGACATTTAGCTAGTCGAAAAGTTTTGGGAATTAGAATATTATATTCTAGCACGCTTTTTGATATTAGAATGAGCTTTATTCTTAAACAATTTTTGGTCATATTTTGTTATTTGTGCAATTGATAAAATAAAAAATACAAATCTTAACAAAAATTCCCCTTAATAGAAATTATCAATTAGTTTTATAAAGAAATAATATAAATGAAAGTTGAAACAAATAAAATAGAAAACACTAGTAACAAAAGGCTATTCAAGCACTCGTTTGTTCGCCCGCTCGCCGTTGCGCGCTTGTGTCTGAATTTCAGTCATACTAGAATAGGTTGCGAATACTTATCTCTATATATATATAACTGGATTGCGTATGGGGTAGGCCGTCATGTGACTAATTGAGCGCCGCCCTATTGGAAAAAGTCCGGTCTCTCGGCATCAGTTGTGGCTCGCACAGGCTCGCGTTTCAAATGTGTTGGTTATTTAAAAAGTGATAATGGTTGTAAAATGCATCTTTTGTGGAAAGTAAATATTGTCCGACAACCTTAGTTTTCAAATGTAAGTAAATCTATTGTGATTAATTATTGTTTTTTTTAAGTATTTCGAGTATATCAACAAACGAAATATTTACGTGAAACGTGGAACAAAAAGTTAGGATAGGTTAAATGCCACAACATGTACGTTGATTGATATTATTTGTGTAACTCTTGTAATTAATAATTTTTGTGTTAGTGTATGAATGAAATAAGTACTTACATGTACAATTAAATGTAATATTAAATTTAATATTATTTGTAATATGAAATGCAACATTTTTTCAGTAGGAGTATGTTGATTAAAATTAATAGTATTCGTGCATTATTAATTTCAGTGAAAATTAAGCAAATAAATGCATACCTATAATAATAATATTATTACTTGATTTAATTTTAGTGTAAGTACTGTTAAATAACATTAAAATTAACACTATTACCATTTCAGTAGATTTTTTGCATTAAAGCTGCGTTCAAAGCTACCGAATTATAAATTACAATTAGCACTTACAACTAATACAAGCGTTTTGACTTATGGCAAACAACGCTAGCGTTCACAGCGACAAAATTAAGACGTTAAGTGTAAGTCATAAGTGGTATGTATACAAACCCCAAACTTTTCACTTACAATTAGTGCGATAGATATATCATCTTGTCTCTTTCTGTCAGAAACGTCTAACGGCGTAGCGCATATAATCAGTTTTAAATGTGGTATATGACGTAGAATATTGTGATAAATAAGAATATAGAAAGGCGAATAATCACATGTATCTATACTTGTCACTTTTTACAGAATGTCTTTCATTTTTAACCCTATTTTTATCACAATAGAAAATATTATGATCCGAAATATTTTATCCGTCAATTATAGTGTTCCAGTATAGTGTTCAAACAACAAATACTACTCTATTTACAATTGTTTAATAAAAATCATTTAATTTTTTATTTATATACATTGTTTCATCGATTTTTCAATAGATGTCACTTTCTCTAAGTGCTAATTCTAAACGCTATTTCAGATTTAAAATCGGTAGTTTTAAAACGCTCCAACCGATTACTATTTGTAATTACTAATTGTAATTTATAATTCAGTAGCTCTGAATGCAGCTTCAGAATAATAAAAATTAACTAAAGTATCACAATATTTATCAAAATTTACGTTTTCACCTTCATCTTTAAAAATATGCATACGTTTATATTTCGATTAGTTTGAACTTCCCGCCGAAAGTAGGCCGAGAGCCAGGATTTTTTACAATATGACGACGTTAATTAGTCCAAGAATTTAACCTGGGATACGAAATCCAGTTATGTATAGAGATCAGTGGTTGCGAACTATAACTTTATGCTGCTTGATTGTCAGCGAAACTATGAGATTAAACAAAAAAATGCAAATCGAAATTTTGGTAACAGAATAGAATAGGTAATTCATTTGAGATTTTATGTATATAAATACATATGTGATATACGCACCAATTCTGTAAGAATGTTGTTAAGTCTTAGCAACATTGCTATAATTTACCAATTTCCTTACAGAATTGGGGTGATAATCAATTTAAGAATGTTTAGAATTTAAGTTACATTGATTCTACTGGCCATTACAGTTTTGATTTTAATTATTTAACAGTGGTACCTACCCATAGTGCATTAATTATAAATCAAAATCCGCATCCCCCCATTAATAAACGGACAACGGAAAAATTAGATTATTAACTAATGTCATAAAAGAATATAAATTCAGTATTGTTGCATACTTGAAGCAAAATAAATATCTGCAAAAATTACTTTTTTGCCAAATATACGAGTGTATTTTTTAATAAATATAGTAATATTCCATTCCTTATATAATAGTAATATTATCGTACTATTTTGGAGACTTCTATAATTTAACCTACGCAAAATCGTTATATCTTTTAATATAATATTGGTCAAGTTGGGATATTTGTATAAAACATGTACGTATCATCTCAACTTTTAATAATTTAATCAAGATGCAATAAACTTTGCACAAATGTCTAAAATAGATTATATGTTTTTTATCGTACAAGTCGTTTACGTAAACATCACCTTAGGGGTACTCAATGAAACAAAGCTATTCGAACCTGCAGGAGAAATAAGAACTAATTATTTTACAAGTATATATTATATAACAATTACTAAAATAAGTTCTTTGACCTATACGAAGAATTTTCATAGAAAATTAACAATGATTTCAACAGAAAAATAGGCTAAATCAACTTGTAAATCACTTTTACTTTAAAATGTAAGGACAAGAGTTACATGTTAATTAACTCTACTCTTTATCTGTCGAGCTTAGTGATTAATTATATTGTTTTGTAAGACTTTTAAGCAATGAACCTTTTGTTTCGTCGTAAAAGGTAACACTTGTCGTTAGGCTCAGCCGCTTTTTGTACCTAATGCAGATCACAGTATAACAATTGCTATTGTTACTATTCAAATTTAGTGACAGTGCTTGAAAAATATTAATTTATCCTTCAAAATTTCTGTGTAGTTAACAAGAGGAAATGGTTGAAAGTAAAGTAACAGGTTGTTTGTACTTGATTGGAGATTAAACAAAAAAATCGACCTTATACTAAGCTTTGGTGGTTATTTTTTAAAGTATAATAGAAAATAGAAATCACTATTATCTTTTTAAGAAGATTCCATTAATTTCAACATATGAATTAAATACAAAAATAAGAGTAATGAAGCATTGAACAGTAAATATATATTTTCTTATTTATGTGTTTTGCTTCATTTATAAAAAGAGTGTAAACCTTGCAGGCAATGTAACATAATATTTAAATCTTAGGTAACTTCAACTATATATAAACAATTATATCAGCACGGATTATTACCCGGTCTGAATGTGCGAATCTGCTTTTGTTCTCAGATTTTGGTAATGCTAATAATAATATATGTATGTATCTATACATACTTATATAGCTTCCATGGAAATACCTACACGACATTTTGGATGCGTTCATATACGCATTCATGAACCCTTTTGTGCGCCTGTCTTGTTCATGTACTTATTCAGACACATGTAAGAAACTTTGTATGGTTGGAACGGACAACGGACTCGTCATATCATCATAATTAATTACTGTATCCTCTCCAGAAAAAATATGTCAATAAATTATCTAAACCAAATATTAATTATATGTCATATTACATACCTAAATAATAACTGTTTTTTGTTGGAGGTTAGCCTTGGTCAAATATCAAATCCATTTCTTCATCAGATGAATCAGGTAACCAAGATTCTGGATCAGATTCAAATTCCAAATCACTCTTTATGTTAACTTATAAAACCAGATAAAAAATCACAGGTTATGCTTCGATATTTTCCTTACATCGCGCGAAAATTGTGGTACGCATGTACAGATAAATGGTACATAGCACAGACTAGTGGATGGATCTGACAGTCCCAGAATTCGTCCATGTATGCGTCCGAAGTGTGTAGGAACAAACACACCAACGGTACATATGTACATATGACAGTCCGGACTAGCTGTAGGAACACAACTAGTATCACAGGAATCACATATGATTTGAAAATTAAAATAAAAAAGGAAATTTGTTATCTACATTACATATTACATTTGTTTGCTTACTCACCACGTTTGATTCAAATTGAAAAAGTTTAGCAATTTGTATGGTCTGATTGCAAGAGAATGAGTAATACGAAACAGAAGAAGACAATGGAGCAAAATTGTGTATGAAAGGATTTCAGTGAAATTATGGTGTAACCAATTTTGATGGAGGCCGGGAATCAAATGTGCGTGGATAATTCAAAGTGCGAAATGCCCGTGGATTGTGGAACACGAAGGAAAACATATAAAAGGTTGAATATTTTATTTTAATAGAACGAAGAATGAATTATTTAAGTGATTGCAAATGAGTTGGGGATATCAGAAAACAGAGACAAAGGCAAATAAATAAAATAGGTATTACTTTCTTTACATTCAACTGAAAAGCCAGGGGGAAAAGGATGAATGCCCATTTTCTAGCAAAATTAGTTTATTGGTCCCACTAATAGATTGACGCCTTTCAAATAAATAAAATAAAAAAATAAATATATCAACACGGCATATTACCCATTGCTGGATTTGCCAATCTGCTTTGTTCGCAGATATCGGTAATGATGATGAGAAATTTGTACCGTGCGGGCGTTTACCAGGCGTCACCTTTCAAATGGTATATTTAAAAAAGGAAAAAATCTAATGTGGTCACCACATGACTTCCTTGTACACAAACCCAACATAAAATACTCGTATAGACCCAATTATAAAATTATAATTTAACATAACATTAATTTTTTATACTTTTTTGTCCTAGTCTATAGCAAGAGCTTTATTACAAAAACCAAAAAGTATATAATTTTTAAATTTACATATCTCGGTTATACAAAGGGCTAATTTAATAATATTGGATGTGCTACACGCAGAATTTAATTCTCTAAAACTATTATTTGAAGCATTTATTTCTAAAATCAAAATAAAACCATTTTATTCAAGAAAAACTGTTAATAACTTCAGGTAATATATTACTTCCGGTTAGTCTATTTTAACCAAAATCTACTATGTTATTGCCATTGACATAAAAGTCTTATATACCAAATTTGAAAAGTTTTGGATAATGTATTATAATAGTTTTTCATTAAAATATATTATAGGCTTCAAGTAAAGTTCCACTTCTGGAAATTATGTAATGACCAAAAAGGGAGATGCACAACAAGATGTTTTTGAGTTATGCGAGATTCACGTCACAACGAAATTAGTCAAAATGGATTCAGGGACGGTCAAAATAGATATTTCTGTTGAAATCCGAAAACCTAAATTTTTTGCGATTACAATACTTTCTTTACTTTGTACAAGGAAGTAAAAACGGTAACAGTCCTAAGATACAGGAGCTAAAAAAGATGACGGTCCAAGCGTTTTTTACTTAGAAGATTCGGTAGTCAGACAAGTAAAATTCTATCGGGTCCCACATAACTTGATACTCGACCCGTGTGGGTATAATAATGTCCAATCTGAGTTTTGGACTAAGATTGAATACAGTATCTTACTTCAAGAATAAGGTTTAAAATTATAAAATTCGAATATTTAAAAAAACACATTTTTTGATATTCATCTTTTTTTCCCTGGCTCTTCAAATGTTTTCCTTCATCGCTATAGGTAGATAACATTTTTGAATACTCTCGTATTGTACTCTTATATAATGTGTGTATGGTAATAGTTTGTCTCGATAAATCTTTACTTTACTTACTTATTTTTCAAATATTTGAAGCTAATCAAATTTTTTCAGTAAATTTCTTTGAGTGAAAATAATTAAATACTATATTTTTCCAATTAAAAAATTATGCACACATAATTATGGTTACAGTATACTTGCATATTCCATTCCATACAATGTCAATTAAAAAGAGATACAATTGTGGTTAATTATATGCAGTATATGCAACAATAGACAATTTCGTCGAATTTGAATTTGAATAATACGTTATTAAATCTGTGCTATAATCCACGTCTACGTCCTTCGTCGTGTCAGTCCTAGTGCATGCTGAGGTTCGTTTGCCTGCTCGCGTTTGTCCACTTGTCAATTCACTCGTCATGTTAATTGGTAAATTATACATTCAACCATTGACTGCAATGTAATTTGTCAATCAGTCGCGAACTGTCAACGGACCATTGTTATGAATCAAATTTATTTGTTGTGTGTCTGCGGATTATCGTATATGTGTCTGCAGGGACGGCTCAACGTAAAAGGACAAAGTGCTTTACAAAAAAATTGGAATTTACTGTAAATAAATAAAAGTGCTAATGCAATGCATTTCTACTTTATTCTCTCTCTTATTTTCTTTTAACCTTGGAATTGATTCAAAACTTAATTTTCACCTTTTCTAAATATTAAGTAGGGAAATGTGATCTAATAATTTGTTCTAGATTATGTTGTGCATTAGTTAAGCTGAATTTCAAAAAGTTTTGGATAAAAACAAGAAACAATATAATATTTTGTCTTATCTAAAAATGACCAATTTCTTATATTTTGCGTTCTTCTTCTTTGCGAATATTCTTTGTTGTATACTCATCTCAAGTGAAACGTCTTCTTTATTAGTCACTAATCCTGATGTGTCGCCTGACGTTCACGCAATACGCAATGGGAAACTGCCCGCAAAACCATGACAGAAAAGTGACTAATAGTCGATTTCACCAATGATTCCTAAAAATTAAGTAATGCCTATGTGCCCTCTCTGTATCACTTAGGCATTAAACAAAATTTTGTTTTCATCGACGGCTAAGCATTGCCTATCCTGATTTAAGAATTAGGTAGTATATCTTTTCCGATGCCCAAAAAACTAGGCATTTTCTAATGTTTAAGAGTTAGTTGACATTTTGCACTAAAAATTGTACAATTTTGTTGATTATTTTGATATTTATGAAGAAGAAATAATATAAAACACAAGTCAGAAAATAGAAAACAAATTATTTCGAAATCTCTGATATAATTTACAATTTCGAAATAGTATTTTTTTTATTATGAATTTTATTAGTAATATTTACTTATAAACATTGGCACGTATTACGAGCGCACTTTTATAATAAAAACGCTTTTATGGAGCGCGCTTTTACATCATATTCTTATGAGGAGTGTGCTACACAAAAGCGCTTTTATTATAAAAGTGCGCTCGTAATACGGGCCATTGTTATCATTCTTTATTTTATATTTACATAAATTAAAATTACATTCAATATTCAAAGTTATATCCCGAGCTAAGAATTTAATCGATTAAATTTGACATGTCTGGCTTATGAAATATATTTTGCTTAAAAAGTGTCTGAGTACATAATAATTAGAATAAAAAACCGAGACCGCAGTTTGAGGGATTTTATCTTAAATTATGTTGTACGAAAACCCTTCTTTACGAGTAAAAGCAAAATTTTATAAATAAGCCAGACATCAAATTTAATTAATAGGCTACTTGCGTGGTACTGAAAATGTGATATCTATCTCTAAATACCTAAAGTTGAAAACGTATGCAAAATATAATTTTTATTTAAAAAAAATTATTTGTTTTTTAAAAATTAAGAAGATTTTCTTTGACGTCATTATTTTGAACTGGAGAAAGGGGTGCACATTTAAGAATGTAACCTGTAGATGGCGAGCGAGTGCGAGTTTTAATTTGATTTTGACATTAGTTCATTTTTCTGTCACTGTCTCTCTTGTTCATTATTTACAATTTGCGTGATTTCTGTTACTTTTATTACGTATTTCGATTTGTTTAGCAGGATTTTGAAGGATTTTAACTTATACTCGTACAAGATTAAAATAACAAACGAAAATATTAACCTCCAAACTATTGTTCAAACGTCAAACAGATGATCTGTCATGTTTAAAATACCCGCACATGCCGTTGCTATTGGACGTACTGATGTTATTGCTTTACGGCCATTCATTGGTTCGGCGTAATTCTACGTCATACATGGCGGTAATTTAAATATTAAAATTTCATTAATTTTTTTCTGGCCAATTAATGAAAATGTTGCCAAAAGACAAAATATAGGTAGCAAGTTTTTATCGTCCCTCAAAAATATTAAATAAAAATGTGGCACGCAAGCAGTCCATTCAATTCTTTAGCATGAGGGGTATATGTCAATGCTATTTCATTTTTTTTACTTGTCAAATAAATGCCAAAAAATAATAAATAAAATTTGCTTGAATTGAATAATTCGGCATGTTTAGAGATATAGAATATCAGTAAAGGTAAAAAGCATGTATCTTGCTAAATATGCCTTCAAAATGTTCAAAATTTGCATATAAAAGCTAGTTTCAATTTAATTGCTGTTAAAAAACTGGTTGCTATTTAATCATTTATTTAAAATGTAGAACAATGGAAAATGAGACATTCGGATTGGTCAAATTTGTATTGAATGAAATAATAATATGTAATTAAAATCATAATTTCTACAGAAAAATAATTCTTAAATAGGCATTTCTTACTTTCTTTAAATGCAAAATTCGTAAGGCATTTCTGGAATTTAGAAAATTCTTAGGTAGGTAACAGTTTAGGAATCGTTGTTGAAATCGGTCCCTACTCTGTGAAGATTATCATTACATATTCGCTCCAGAATTCGTATATTTCACATTCCTATCTTCACCTGGCTCGATCTAAAGCGTCTTCTGAAACAAGATTGGCATGTAAACAATAGAAAATCAATTATTAGAAAATATGAAACTAGAAAACAATTTTATCAATATAAATTTCTATAGTTTCTAGATGGCGAAATACATGAATAGTATATTCCGTAACATAACCGCGGTGACCAAGGTTCTGGTTATGCGTTCCGTAATATAACCAAAACATAATTTCAGGATCGCGGTTCAATTTCGGAATGTGGTTCCTGAAAGTTTTGGTTACTTTTTCTGACCACGACGACCAGATATTTTTTGTGGTTGTTGTGGTCATATTCTTATTTCTTATAATATAATAAATAATATTGCATAAACATATAATTACTATATACTATATAATATGTATAGTATTTACGTTAGTAAAAAAATAGACAAAAGTTATGTTGTCACTTATTTCTAATGATGCGGTGGTTCCCTGCTTTACCGACACAAATTAATCAAGAAGTTCCGAATCATAACCACTTTTCAGTGACCATAACCTTACCACTTGAACCATAACCACGGTCGAGGTTAAGATACGGAATATACTAAAAATTCCTAAAATGATTAGTATAATAGTTTTATTTCTCTCTTATTTGTTAATATTAAAAAATGTGGCTTTACTTTTAATAATTTAATAGTTTTGAAATTCATACCAATGTCAATAAATTTTGGATAACATTCTTATTTTCTTTTAGGAAATGTCATACTTGAAAAGCAATAATTTGAAGAACTCAAGAAGAATAGATGTTACTTCCACGTCCACGTAAAATCAGTAATAAAATTTTTTCACGCGGGTAATAAAAATCTCCCAGCCGGTCCTGTTTGTCCCTCCGAAAGATAAATGTAATCGATTTATAATCACCCCGCCGAGCAATTTGTTGATTGTTGACAGTAAATTTCCATTGTTGAATATTGGGAATAAAATTTGACGTTTTCATTTGATCGTAAAGTGGAATTAATTCGTGCAGTGGAGACTCGAACTAGTTTTTACAAGATTAAAAACTGGATTGATGATTAAACATAAATCAACTTGATTATAGCTTTCTGGAGATTATGGAGGTAATTTGAATTTTTCTAATGTAGTTCAGGTTAATCATTCACAACTTAAATTAAATTCTGCACTGTGTGGAATTATAGGCCAAAATTAATTTGGAAATAATGTTAACTGTAACTATTCTCTACTGTACAATTATTAGCCGTTGTAGGTAACGTAATTTAAAAGCGATTAATGCGAAAAATTAATGTGCATTATAAAATATAATGGGAATCTATCAATCACAATAAAAAAATAAAATTATTAATGATGTATAGTTGTGAACTTTAGCAGGCGGATTATAACACAATAACTGGACAAGAGAAGATAAAAAAATGAATATTTGTATCTGATTAGCAGCACTATGTTTAACAATGGTTGAGCAATAATTTGACATAAAAGTTATATTGTTCGGGAGGAAGATTAATTATTTTTGATGTTTTATGAAAGTATGTTAAATTAACAATGTACATTTCATATCTCGAAAGTAAGATGATTTGGGCAATATAATAATGAGGTATTGAAATTTTTTATCTTTTATTTTGCTGTAATTGCTTACACATTAATTTGAGGAAAGTACAGAAATACACAGTATGAGACTATAATTAATAACAATTTTTATTTTAGTGTACCAAGTAAACGCAAAATAAAATATGTACCTAATTCAGAGTGCTATCGAGCTATGTATACAGGGTGTCCCAGGGCGAGCTTACGCAATCGGTATTTTAAAAACTATCCAATATTATTTCACGAAATTTGATATCTAGGGGTTCTCCGGAAGTAAACCCTAACTTTCTTATTTTAAATCGATGCTAAATTTTTATTTTATCATTGAATTCAGCAAAACATTTTACATAGGAACCATAAAAATATTTTACTCATTATCAACTACTTCCGGCGTAATTGAACTTTTTTGATTTTTCTGTAAAAACGGCCAGTTCTCCATTTTACTAAAAATTTATCAACTTTCAGCATAGAATATGCTACATGAACTACTCCTATTTTTTAACGAAAAATTCATTTAACCCTTGTCTGACCAAAATCGGGTCACGACTGACACAATTTCCGTTTTTTTGTTAATGACTCTAATAATAGAAATATTACTAACAATTCCTCTTGAGAATTCTCCTAAAATATATTAATATTTTTTATATATAATATTCGTTTGTAGAAGTTTAAGAATTATTGTGTTATTAAAAAAAATATATTTGGGTCTACGGTGATCCGATTTTGGTATTCGATGTTATCAACTATAACCATAGTAAAATAAAGAAATATTTTGTTTATATTTCTCAAGAATGGAGATAGAGAGTAAATTTTAAAATATATAGTTTACTTTTATTGCATTAATTATTTATGATAATGTTTATTTAGATTAAAAAGAATTATATGTTTTATTCTCTAATTATCTATGTTTTCTTTTAATATTAAGTTTAATTATTAAACAAATACAAATTTGCATAACTATTAATAAATGAAGTTTAATAAATATAATAAAAGTTAAACATTAATAAACATTGTCATATTAATAACAAAATAACATAAAAAAGTCGTGTCACAATTGACCCCATTTTGGGTACCCAAGTTATAAAATTATTTTAATCAGGCAAATGTTAAATAATAAAAATTGGTGTTTTATTTAAAAGAATTGAGATTTTAAATTTTTTGATCTTCAACTTTACGTTACAATTTACAAAAATTTTGGATTATTAATTTATGTTATTGTAAACAGCATTCTTTATAAAAATGTTTTTACAGATTATAGAAATTCGATTCCATTCTCGAGATATATGGGTCGATTCTGTTCATATCTGTAAATTTTACAGATTTGTAAATTTGTAAATAATGAACAAAATCGCAGCGAAAACTGCTACTCTTATGTATAATTTTATATTATCAACAAAAATAGATGCGTTTCTGTCAAGTTTTTACAGATTTACAGATCTGTAAGACCTACAGATGGAACAGAATCGACCCAATAGTGTGATAAAGAAGGGGCCGTTTTTAGAGAAAAATAAAAAAAGTTGAATTACGCCGTAAGTGGTTGATAATGCGTAAAATATTTTTATGGTTCCATATGTAAAATATTCTGCTGAATAATAGAATAGAAAATATAGCATTCCATTTAAAATAAAAGAATTGGGGTCCGGTTTAACCGGAAGTGCTATTGTTTTGAAAATATTTTAGCTAAAACGAACATCTCGGAAAACCCCTAGATACCAAATTTAGTAAAATAATATTGAATAGTTTTAAAATAACGATAGCGTAACCTTGTCCTGGGATACTTTGTATAGAGATGTTTTGTTTATTATTAAATCTGTCAAACAAACAGTAATTTTTACAACTTTCCTCTAAAAATATTTGGAAAGTAATTGCAACAAAATAAAAAAAAAACATTAAATAAATAAATCTATCATCACGGCTTATTACCAATGCTAGACGTGCCAATCTCCTTTGTAAACAGATGTCGGTAAGGATGGCATTTTGTACCCTGCGGGCGTTTACAAGGCACGTGCACTCATTGCTGGCGTGGAGAGTGCATTTTAGGGGACACTTGTGTGCTATTTAAAACATGAAATGGAATCTCGTGGCCTTGTGCCTGAGCGTCTGTTGAGAATCTGGGGAACCGAGTTCGATCCCAACCGACACAAAAATAACATTACCTATATGTCCTATATAACAAAATTCAAGTGGCTAACCGGTAGGCGAGAAAGTGGTACATAATACAGTAACAGAATTTTTTAAAAATATTATTAGTCACTCCGAGCTTTATGCGGGGTGATTTATACATTTACTGTTTTAGAGAATAAAATTCTGAATTTTGTGTTCAAATTTTTAAATTTAACTTCTTTAATGATCGAGTAAATCTAATTTACAGATAAGCTAAACACAGATTTAGTATGATTTATTTCAACTAATGAGTGTCGAAGAACTACCATATCAATTTTGACATATTACTTGGTTTAACAGTTTATACTACATTCATTTTTTTTAATAGTCTTATACTATATCCATTTTTACCACATCTTTAAATTAAATTGCTTCCAGAAATTTATACTTTTAGTTTGTAAATTTCTTTGTAAAAAGCACCGCATGATCGGATTCTCGTGTTAATCCAGTAAATCAAAACAAAAACTACAGTATTTTGTCATTCTTCCCATTAATTGTGGATAATGAAAAAACTTCATAGAAGACCTCATTAATATTACTCATTTTATTTTGACTTACAGATATATAATAACAAATTTTATTTAAAAATATAATACAAATGAGTTGGAAAATTATGAATTCGCATACTCGTGAACTCGTGTTTTATTTATAGAATTTTTTTATGTAGATTAATAATTCATGGAAATAATTTATAGATTTTATATAAATAGTGAGAACATTTCATGGAATTCAGAATCAATGTATTTTGAGTATTTTTTTTAATATTCCAAATTGCGAAAATATTTCTTTAATAATATACCTGCTAGTAATTTTATGCAAAAATGCAGTATATATTCGGTTTAAATTTTGTGTTTTGTGTGATGTCATTTTCAATTAATACTATTGGTTGATACTTATGCCAATGGGATCCTCCACCAGAAAATATAATAAAATGTTCACTTTATTCTTAAAGTACTACCATGTATTACTCAATAAATAGCGATTAAGATAAAAAAAAACACTTTATTGTTGTCAGTGTCACTGTGAAGGTGGATTTATAACAAACATAGTAAACACAACATAACATAGCATAGCACAGCACAGCTCATATTTGAATTTGAACATATGGACTTTCGTATACGCATTTATAACTGACATAGAAAACACAGCATAACATAGCACAGCATAGCATAGGGAATTGACGAAAGTTCAATATTTGCTATGTTTTTCGTATGTTCGTGCATCCTCGGCAAACTTCGGAATAGTTCGAGTAGATGATGAAAGAGATGTGAATAGTTTGTTTCCTTTTCTTTTGTGGTTAGGTGTGAAACTTTATTTGGAATTTTTTGTTTGTGTTTGGTTTGCTTTATTAACGTTTATTATAAAATAAATTTAGAGCACAAAGGATTATTAATTTTCTTTCCATTATTAAATAATATAACAAAAACACAAGCTAACAGCGTAGGAAACGAAACAAGAATAAAGTTAAAGTTCTTGACAGGTACTTCTTCCTACAGTTCTTCTATATGTGTTTTTCCTTGTCGAGTTATAAAACCCACAAATATAATTCTGTGTTTTGCTATGCTATGCTATGTTATGTTGTGTTTTCTATGTTTGTTATAAATCCACTTTGACAGCACACTATTACCATCTTTCTCTCGCAGCCTATGATAGAGTCTGGTGCGAGACAAATATAGCAATATAGATGTCACCGTGACATCATATTGACTTTAAAAATGATATGAATTTAAACTAATAACAATTAAGACTTTTTAATAGTACAAATTGCTTCAAAATTAAATAAACTTTCATTTAAAATATTAAAGAAATAAGAGCAGAGTCCTCATTATTCTCTTGAAATAATAACATTTGAAAAATATGTAAAAAAATACATAGGAGTATTTTTTTCATAAATTAGACTTCAAATAATTATTTTTTTTTTCATTAATTAATACAATACATTTGTTAGGTACTCATCAAAAGATTATTAATAAATAAACTTAGCTTAGTTAAAATTTTGTGTGGACTAGTATGATAAGGAAAGTGCAAATTATAAAACGGCAAAAAGAAAAGAAAACATACTCGTAAATACATATAGATAACTACAAAGTCTGTAAACTCGTAAATGTACAAGGTGCTAGACGCAATAAAAAAAAACGAATTGAATCATATATAATTTAAGCACGTACTATAAACATCAGCTAATCGTTGTTTATACTCACATTTATATTTCAGATCGTAATCATGATAAATTTTATTTTTATTTGTCTTTCCGGTGTTGCTTAAGATGCCTGAAAATTACATATTATTAACTATAGATGATTTGATGATTGGTATAAATTATTATATAATTCAGATGGTAAGCGATAAAGTGTTATACATATACTAGTATAGATGACTATTTCAGATCAAAACGATTATAATTCTTTGTTTGTTGACACAATAGTAAGATCAAAACTATTGCTTCTTGAACAAGTACGGATTTCAAACTCGTATCATGCTAAAATTGTCAGTATGTATGACTCAATGATAAAGATATACTGTTAAGCTATAAATTTAATCTTATGGTTATGCGGTACGACTTGTACCGTTATGAAATGTGTTATAAATCATTCAAAACAACCGAAACTTTGATTATTGATATATTTTTACAGGTGTTTCTATACTTATGGATGAAAGTTTTAGGGATGATAATACAGCTAAAAGAAGGTCAAAAGGTCTTCATTCATAAGGTTCTATTCTCAATTGTTTCCGAGTTATATTAACTAATGTTTTTTTTTTATTTCATTAATATCTTAAAAACTATATGAGTTACGACTTTAGTCAAACATGGTTTTGGTTTATGTTCTAAGAGGTCTTATCGAATGGATATTTCATTTTCCAAAAATTTCTCAAAATATTACAATCAGCTGATTATTGACTGATTTTTTTGAGTATTGGATTTAGTTTTAGCTGTATTATCATCCCTTAACGTTTAATCCATAAGTGAAGACTTGAAATAAATAATGATGTAAGTGCCATTTTTGTAATAATTGTTTTTTTTTACAGGAATAATAATTTAAGTACCTAGCCCTATAATATAAATAAGAATCGAAGTCCAAATTCGATTTTTTATCGTTGTTATAGTAGATGCTCAGAGATGAGAGGTTTATACATATATTCATTTATTTTAAAATAGGATTGAAGAACCAGAATTTGAAATTTATGTTGTTTTCTCAATAATAGTTGGAATATTAGTCACGAAAGAAAAAGTTTAGCCATGTAGCCCGCAGGGCGAGTGGGTAATTTTTTTTAGTGACTAATATACATTCCACACGAGTGTAATACAACGTTTTATCCAACAAATTTTTAAAACTTCTTAAATCATTTTTATGTTTTCATTCATTGTTTGACACTGACAAGACAATTGATGTAGTATTTTAAATTACAAAGTATCCATTGAATGGTTATGATTTTGTTATATTGTTATTGAAAAAAAAATTCTTTAATAATTATTGTCTGTCATTGGGAATTATTTGAAAGAAAAATACATTAAATTGGGTGAAAAGGAGGACCTTTTAAAATATATTCACTTAGAAGGACAAGCAGCAGCTTTGAATTTAATTCCGAAGCAAGTACCCAACTAACTCGTTTCTCGTTTTCGTTTCATTAACCGCACATGACAGCTGTCATTCTGTAAAGATAAGTAACCTATTTTCGCATAAATAATAATTATTGAAATAAATAAGTTTCTTTATGTTAAATTATTTTAATAATAAATTTTGTAAAATTTGATTTTTATTTATATTAAAAAAACACAAAAATCAGTAATAATTCCTCCGTGACTTATAAGATACTCTCTCACGGAGTGAGTAATATTGTACATTAGTTATTTCAAATAACCATAGGAACAAGTATATTATGAGTCTGTGTTGGATAAAAATTATTATTATGTACAGCTGAGGATGGGTTTGCTTAAAACCTGAAACGTCCGTATTTTGTAAAAAAAAAGTATATGTTACGTTACGTAGACCATCAAGCCTTTTTATTGAGAAAACAACATTAATTTATTTTAGAAGAAATTGAATTATTATTTCTTTTAGAAAACTGGTTTCACAAAAATGGCAGGATCTATTAATGAGGTAGTTTTCGAATTTTTGATTTTTTATGTTAAAATATTTTTAAATCTAAAGCGTTTTTACTTTTATATTTTGTAAAATTTTAAAAAATACCGGAGAAAAAAGATGTTTAACTTATGCAATATTTTCTTTCCGCCATTACGGCGTACATAACATCAACTATGTGCGAATTACGTCTCGGCATATGTGCCCAAAAAGAGCTACATAGAAAGAGACTGAGGCTAAACACGTCCACCTATTTTTGTTTACATTTGATTCTTGACAATTTAATTTCTGTGTTTATCGTATTTTCTATGTTTTACATGTACATATTTAAAATCAAACAATTTTCTTTTTGCGAGTTGACATTGAATTTGACGTTTCAATATAAATAAATAAACATATCATCTCGGCTTATTACCCATTGCTGGGTGTGCCAATCTGCATTGTACACACACAGATATCGGTAATGATGAAATATTTGCACCGTGCGGGCGCTTACCAGGCGTCACGTCACGGGCACTCATTGCTGGCGTGGAGAGTGCACCACAGGGGTCAATTTTGTGCTATTTAAAATTGAAAAATATTTGGCGTCGGTCGGGATCGAACCCGGTTCCCCAGATTCGCGACCTGACACTCAGGCACGCGGCCACGAGACCCCACGTTTCAATATCAAATATGGAAAACATACGTTTATGTTTTCTTACTAAACTAGCGCTCTTAGCGGACAACTACGGCGAACCAAAGATGCTGCATACGTCACCATATTGCGGGCGGTTTTATTAACGATAAATTAAATATTGTTTGTACAAAAAATAAAACGTTATATATTATTACTTTTATTGCACTAATAGTACTTAATATTGCATGCATATGTGGAAAAATAATTAAATTTCAGCATGACTAAACTCCCCCATTTTGAAAAAAAAAACTAGGGGTTTTCTTTTATAAAAAGCCAGATACTGTATCAGTTTTGAACAATTTCATTTGCTGTTCCGTCCATAGCCTTTCCTATATCATCTATAAATTTACAGTTATAAATTAAAATGATTAGTTTTGTAACTCTTGCAATCTATGTAGGTAGTTTTACAAATAATGTGTAATTAAAGAATTTATATAAATTATACTAGATAATTCTGATGGTAACGATAAAGTAATGTAGCTATAAATATTCCAGAAGATTTTAACTCCCTCTCGTAGATTTGAAGTTTCTTTCTTTTCAGCGGAAAACGAATACGTGTTCCTTTCCTCGATGTAAATAATAGATGTATGATTCTGCAGGAAAGAAAAAGGACTACATTTTGATATATGGTCCTCGAAAAGCCATTTGTCTAAATGTAACTTGAGAAAGTCAATATACCGGTTGCTGAAATGGCTTCACTTTTCATAAATAAAATATAAGGTGTTTCAAAATGAATTTAAGGTACAGTTATTGCTAAGCACGTGCATATTTCACTCCTAGTAGGCATATAAACATGTTCGATTTAAACTACTTCCTTCAACTAAATCGTAATATATGTATGTTTAACAAATAAGGCTAAGTCTCAATAAATATCATATTTACTTGAAATTATTATAACTTACATTGGAAAAGCTTTTTTAATGTTTCAGTTTTAGACTTATTTCGTAAGAAATTTGAATTTGAATATATACAAATTAAATAGTATATTAAGTTATTAAGAGTAGAAAAAGGGCGTTCTACTCCGAATGACATATACTATTTTTTCTTCACGTGTTTTAAATAATTTTTTGAAATTTTTTGGAATTTTTTTATTTGTAAAATTTAAAATTTCAGCCAAAGCTGGCTGTGGACACTACAAAAGACAAACGATAAAACTGTCAAATAACAATTTTCAATATGATCTGTGTTCCTATGGCGACTACCGCCGTCAGCGGTGAACTAAGAAGCTAACATTTTTTTACTAGTACAACAATAACAACATTTTTGTTCTAGTAAGACAATGAATATCTTCTATAGTGTGTCTACAGTTACATAATATGAATATTATAATACGCACGAAGAAAAAAATATTTATTGACAATTCGTGTATGACACTGGTTGTGGTTAAGAAGACCCGCGTTCGTTTCCGACTAAAGTCTCTCGTGGTGGTCTCTTCTCTACAGCTTTGAAAACCTGTGACGTCAAGTAAGCGCTCTCTTCACAACAGATATATCGTCATTACCGAAATCAGTGAAAAAAGGCAAAGTTTTCAACAAAAGTAAAATTTTTGCAGAAATGGTCTCTTAGTTCATTATTTTCTATTATCTGGTATAGGAAAAATCGAAACGAACATAAAAATCTGTCTACAATCGGTTTAGAATTATAGACTCGGATAAATTTGTATCATTTGATTAATAGTTATTGTGTCAAGAATGTTAATGGCCTCATTTTTAAAGTTTTAAGCATTAAAATATGTATTAATATTTGTTTTAATACATATAAATCATATTAAATATGTCTTATGGTGATATATGTTCGTGTTCTTGTAATTTATAATCCATTAATAAATTAGACAATTCCTTACAGAAGTTTGTAAATTAAATACTTTGCGTAGGTACATCATACACAGAACATCAAAAATATTTACTGCAACCTAGCCTATTATAGTACCTAAAATTGTGTTCATAACATAACTAATTAATAAAGGCCAAAAAAATTATTCGGAACTGCAGTCAAACACTTTTTATCAGGGTTGGCAAAAATCATGATTTATTTAAAAAGAATCCAAAATCATTGATCTATAAAAATCAAATAAATTATTATTTTTTTATTTACAGACCTGTTGAAGTTTGCACTTTTTAGTAGTTTTAAAAGCAATATAAATGTTTTTTTTTTATAAACGAAAATGAAATCTTTAAATAGAACTCCAAAGAATTGCATTTGAATTTTTGCTTACACGTAGTATATTACGCGTCCAAGCGCACCTATTTAAACTTTAAACTTAAACCATGCCTACCTAAATAAAACAGGTCAAAACATGTCTTGCATGGTACTCTGTAAAAAGCTTAAAACGGATATTTTATTTTATGTTTATCTCATGACAAGAACCTAATATATCAATAAATTTTGAACATTTTTTTGTATCTACACTTTAATTTTAAAATTAATAGGGCAGAATTTACAAATATATGAAAATTTTACCATTGTATTTCCTCTGGTCCATAAAAAAGTAGACATCCGGTATATAAGTATGTATATATTTTTATATTATATTACCATAGTAGAATTTTCTTTTTGTTAAATCTGTAGGAATAGTAAATGTTTTGAAAAACTTTTGATTTTTCGATAAACAATATATTATTTTATAAAATTTGATTTAAATCAATATTTTTTTTAAAAATCAGTTCATTTAAATCATGATTTAAATCGTGATTTAAATCAAATGATTTAAATCAGGCTAACCCTGCGTTTTATTGAATTAAACCGTTGTTTCGGTTGTTTTTTAAACAAAAATTACATCCAATATGACAAAATGGTTATAATATTACAAAAACACAGCATCTTAAAAATTTTGTATAAAATATTATAGTCAAATGTGAATAAAATAATAAATAAATAAATAAGATAAAACAACAAATAAATAATTTTACACTGGATTAAAAAATAATTAAGACTGCACAAATAGAACAACTATGAGCAAAATTTTCACAGACAATGTTGTACGTTGTCAGATAAAAATATAATAAAAATACGGTAGCATTTATCCTATTTCCTGCTGTGAGAGTCGGCAAAAGCAAGTTCACTGTATTATATTGAGACAGGCTATAACTTTAGGTCTAGCATGTTTTTTTGACTACTGGTTTACCGCTTCTTAAAGAACGTATTTTTAAACATTAATTCTTGCTTGAACAGCGTATACATATACCTATTAGACTATTAGTTAATAGGTATAAGAGCGTATATAACAGAAAATTTGCATAGACAATTTAAAATGCATTCAATCCTGCATTAATTATCCGTCACGGTATAATTTTTCAAACAATATACTCTGTATACAACTGTGAAAGTAATAAAAATTTACACAATTATTCCGTTGTTGAGTTTTTATATTAATTGCAACATGCTCCAGTTTATTCATACGGAATTTGCTATAATAACAGTATAATGCAGTGCTTACATGTTTGGTTTGAGGTGCTAATTAGATTTAGTTTCATAACAATAAGCATAATCACATACGGCGATTATACGTTATATATGAACTGAAAGTGTAACATTGTACTTGTTCCGTGTTTATTTTTGAGGATAACAATAGCTTCCAGAAACAAACTTATCAAACACGAACTTTTGTAACAGATACTCCGTCTAGTGCGCAATTAGGATTTTACGAGTAGGTATTAACAACAGTTATTACAGAAAGATATAGATTTATATACCTAGTCCAAAATTAGTAGCTATAAAGATGTATGTAGGAAGTAATGAACAAAATTTATACTTGTACATATGCGAACAATATTGGCTATAATGGTACTCCATTTAATTTTATTGCAACAATTTTGAAATTATTATTTCACATTCTATATATCTATCTATACAGAAATGTTGAATATGGTATGATATTATATTTCCTTATTATTATTTTCCTATTTTGAGATATCTTACAGCTACTATAAAAGATCAACTAACATTTATAAAATAATATTGGTGAAATATTTACATATTATTACATTTTGCAACAACTATTAATCATTGTATTCAAGTAAAACATGTTGTTCCGTCTAACAACCGCAGCTTCTAAAAATCGTGGCAAGTATTGAACCTCGCAGTACTTTCTGTCATAGCGACACCATCTATTTCTGAAAAAAACGTGCACATTTTTTGCGAAGGAATCAGGCTAGAAAGAAAGTATAACACAAACGCTTTCTGGATAGACAAATGAGTTTCTAACAATAGGGCTGTTGCAAGAATTTTTATATGACATCTAAGTACTATATTTTGAAAGATATTGTTCTTTAAAATCCTCAAATTTGAAAATTTTACGAAATATGCATTAGATATTTTACAATTAATTGTTGAAAATTGTGTAATATTTTGAAAAAGTCACGTGATCTGACACAGAATGTGACGTCAGAGCACATACAGTTTAACATGTGACAAACTTTCGCCTACTTTTATTTATATAAATAACGTAAACTGTTTTCCTATTGGCTATGAATAACGTACCTACTGTATGTACTCCGACGTCACAGGAGTGGGGGGTTGTTTTTCATTACTATTTCTGGCGCCAATTTTATTATTTAATTATTTCCGAAAATAACAATAAATTATTATTATTTTTTTTATATTGCTTTGAAAAATATTGCATAAACTTTCATTTAAAATACTTTTTGAAAAATGTGAAACCGGCTCATTTGATAAAGTGTAATTAATTAAAGTGGGCTACTTCACTATTTTTCTTTTTTTATGAAATTGGAAGTGAATTATTATTTTCAAACTTCGCACTATCATTTTAAGCAGTTATTTACGAGAATATTTATCTGTCATTTTGAATTAAGATGCGAATGATAAATTTACAACTTAGTTAATTTTTTAAATGTCATTTTGAGCCAAATTATGTAATTAACCAGACAGCAGTTTCCAATCATGTTTTAAAATTTGACAATCAGCCTGAAATTAATTTGTAGGTTTTTCGTCCCCCAGTAATTAGTTTGATTACTTTGGCAGTTTTTAAGTCACTAGAAATAAATTTGACAGCTTTGACATTATTTAAGTCTCCCAGAAATTAGTTTGAAAGCATTCCAAAAGTAGATTAGTTTGGTGCTTTTAAGAAGTGGAAGTAAAGATTGAGGCAGTGTATTATTTAATACGTTCACATGCAGTTTTGAAAATGGTTTCAGTGTTCAGTCGAAATTACGCTAAATTGTTTACATCCAATTTTCAAAACAGGTTTACAGATTGATTTGAAAACAGTTTCGGCGCATGCGCATTTGGCTGATGTAAGTGACACATTGTCTTCACTCCAAATTTTTTGTTTTGTCATTATTCCAATTATTTTGTCTACTTTGTACCACTACGCACTAAAACTACACAACTGTCAGTTTATTTGTAGATTAGTAACACCAAATAACACAAAGCGACAGAAACGTTATGCTATGTACGCATGCGCAATATCGAAACTGAATTTTAAGTGTTTACATGAGTAGTTTTAAAACTAGTTTTCAAATCAAACCCATAAATTTTAGTTTTGGTTTGAGATATCTCAAAACCATTGTGACACTGTATACATGGCGTTTTCAAAACTAAAATCATTTTGAAAACGGTTTGAAAACTCCATGTAAACTCAGTAATTGTTGAAGGGGACTATTTTGAAATATTTAAAACTAGCTGTACCCGTTGCAAATATATGCAGTAAATAATATTATGAGGTAATGTTATTAAGTAACCCCTAGGATGCAATCTCCATGTCAGTAATGAGTGTCCGTAAATGTTAGCACGGTACGAATATGTCATTGTAATTACCTATATCTGCAAAGCAGACTGGCACACCCAGCAATGGGTAATATGCCGAGATGCTTTAATTATCTTTTATTTATTTTAGTTATCAAAATATTAATTTTCTGTATTTTCAATGTTTGATACTCTTCTACATTGTTTTTTTTTAAATAACCCACTTGCGCTTTATTAAATACAAATGGAGAACTCTGATTAATTATTTAACACAGCACTCTGTGAATTATAATGAGGTAGGAAGAATTTTATTATTAATTTATGGTCGCACTGCCGAGTGCTTGAGAATACTTCCGAACCGGATCATTAGCTAGCGCCACTTTTGGCCACTCTCGAAACCAATGCCAATGCTTTATTTATGTAAACTAAGAAAATAAATATAAAAAAAACTATGGAAAATTTTGAATTCTAACGACATGTCCGGAAGATGAAAGGAAATCTATATATATATATATATATATATATATATATATATATATATATATATATATATATATATATATATATATATATATATATATGATAAAATTCTAAAAATATTAATTACAATATCTTATTCTTGATAATTTCAGTGTGACCCTCCTATTCCATAGCGGCTTTATACCCATTTTTGGGACTGCTCGTCTAGTTCTTATTCGCAGATTTCGGCATTTCGGTAATGACGATATATCTATACCATAAAACTAGACATCACCTCGCAGGCACCTACTTAAAGTTGTAATGGAAAATCATAGGTGTCACTTTTGTGCTATTTGAAAATTAGATCTTTACCTTCCGTCATCTTTAGGTAAGGAAGGTATTGTCTTTGGTCAAAATATTCGGTGGTGAGTTTTTGATGAATAAGCACGTTTTAGGGTCCCTAGAATACGATTTTACTATTTTTACGATGATGTCTGTATGTGTGTGTATGCGTGTGTGTCTGTATGTGTGTGTGTATGTGTATGTATGTGTGTGTGTGTGTGTATGTGTGTGTGACAACATTTTCTAATGCGATAACTTTAATACTACAATTCCAAAAATTATAATTCTTTCGTATTCCTCTTCGTCACATCCATGTGAAGAGCTGATTAGATTTTGGTTATAACTTGTCAACCGGAAGTACCCTCATTTGAAGATTTTAACAATTTTTCTTGAAAAAATGATGTTAAATATCATTTATTCACATTTAATGTTATTATAAATATTAAAGAATATTTTATTCTCCATACGATTTGAATGCATTTTATACTTCATATTAAATGGACGTAGAGTTAAAAAATTATAAAGAAATTAAGTATCATATATTAGCCAGCTATGCTATAACTCTGGAAACAGCTGCTATATTAAGAAAATTCTGATTGAAAGATGTCAGTGTCATAAGTGTTTAATTTTTGAATTCTAATTGTGATATAACTCTTAATATTTATTTAATTAATAAGTACTGTGATAAATAATTGGGGTTACGCAAACCGTGTATTAATTATATTCAGCGTCAGATTTATTACGTTAGTTCCTTTCGTACGTTTGTGCCGTGAAAAGTTGTATTGTGCTTCAGCAGTAGTTCAGGGTGTTAGTTGGAGTGTGTGGGATTTTGAATATACTGGTTTTGTTCAGGTAAGAGAGTTAATCTAGCGTGTGTATGATTGTGGGTGTGTGCGAGCAGTACGGTGTACTGTACTAACCTCTCGTGTGGACCCGAGGATCGCCAGCGTAGCAGCAGGGAAGGCTGTAGTGATCCGCATCTGTGGTCGCCAACGGTAGCAGCAGTTAGGGCTGTAGTGATCTGATCCAGTTGATTAAGAGGATTGTCTCCGGATCACCACCGAAGCGGCAGTGGTTCCGTAGTGACCTCTCGTGTGAACCCGAGAGTCGCCTGCGTAGCAGCAGGGAAGGCTGTAGTGACCCGCATCTGTGGTCGTCAACGGTAGCAGCAGTTAGGGCTGTGGTGATCTGATCCAGTTGGTTAAGGGATTGTCTCCGGATCACCACCGAAGCGGCAGAGGTTCCGTAGTAACTTGCGGTATTGCCCGTGGTTGCCAACATGTGTGCATGGTGTGTGAATGCTGGTTTAACCCCTCATTGAGTTTTTTTGTACTTACGGTTTTGTTCTTTACAGAAGCTAAGTGATTTTGACTTGCAAGGCGCGAATGAACGTCCATTCCTTTTTGTGTTATTTTTGTTATTACTTTCTGGGATAATTTTTCAGCGTCTTGGTTTAATAATATATAATTTTTTAATTTAAATCCTCTTCTTTTACACTCTAACTTTAACATCAGTGTCAAGTCCAGTTGACAGTATGTATGTGTTATAATTTTACTGGAAATAATAGGATCTTTTGCTAGAAACTTTCTGTATGGAATTTGTATAAAATACATACAACTGCCTTAAGGTAATGTACAAGAAATAGAATCTTTTGCAAGGAACTTTCTGTATGACATTTATACAAAATACATAGAACTGACGGAAGGTAAAGTGCTGGCCACATCAGATTTTTTTCAATTTAAAATAATTGATTCTTTAATTTGCGAGAAGCTTGTTCAATACATCCTAACAACAAAAAATCCATAGTTGTTTATTTATTTATATTCAATTATGTATTAAATAACTTATATTTTTCTAGTAATGTAATCCAAATTATTTTTTTTATCTTACAATTTTTATCATTTAACGCATAATTTATCCTAGTTTTTTCTCAATTATCTCTACATGTGCCAAAAGAATTCAAAATAATCATTTTTTATTGTATAAATTTGCATAATGTTTACGATAATATTATTGATACATTCATTTAACCATGAACTATGTAGATAGCAATAAATAATAAATTTATAAAAAGTTATCTTTATAAATCTGATACTCCTTGATCTTGGCAGAATGAGACATGATTACGTGCTGAATAATAGCTCTTATAACAACTTTCATTTGAGCCTGTTTACGTAGGCGATAGAGAAAAAATGATAATCAAGTTTATACAACACGAAACTTATGTCTTGGTAGGCCTTGATCCGAAGCTGAGATTTCATAGGCATGTTTTGTTGTAAATAGCTGAGGCTGAGCATAGTTCATTCAAAGTTCATAGAGATAATATGCTTTAACTCGTGTTACGGGGATGTAATACAAGAAACTGGATATCAAAAACTGACCAAGCCAAGAAGTTTTATATTTCTTAGTTTGAAATTCAAGACAATACAAAAATTGATAACAAGTTTTATTTGTCTTGGTGAAGCACTAGGAGAGGTCTTTCAACTTATCAGTTTTAACTTTTACTTGGATTTAATGATGCGAGTGGCCAGTCTGCACATTACGAGCAACCGACGACTTTAGTGACTTCCAAATCACTCACTCAATTTTGGCTGTTAGTAACACTCGTGCAGGAGAAGAACCTACGTTCGCATGGGTCGCTTTAATTATCAGGTAGATGGCACTAGGCTACAGCTGACTGTTTAGGTGTTATACTCTTATAATAAAAATTTAACGATTGTAAGAAAAAAGTTTGTTTCACGTACAAGTATATACCAAAGGTATCATCCCGGAAAAAAACTATTATTAACTAATTGTATTTAAGATATTGTAGCATTTAATGTTTCTGACTGATTGTCATTGTTCGTGTTGTAGGATGTACAATTTCTTTATAATTGGATTATGAACTTAAATGTAAGTATGTAGGAGATGATAAGTGAGTCCCTACTCAATAAACTTGAATCAGAGGATATTTTCTTTAAAAAGAACAGCATTTAAATTATTTTTTTCTACACATATACCTTTGTATATATATTCAATACCAAAGTATTGTTATAAATTTATGTATTCAGTATGTCATTGAGTAATTGTCAATATAATATGTACTACGTTTATATGCAGTTTTCAAAACAAGTTTAAAAATTGATTTGAAATCAGTTTCTTCGCTCCAAATACTTCGTTTTGCTATTATTCCAATTATTTTTTATACTTCGTACTACTACACATTAAAACTACACAACTGTCAGTGTTTTTGAAGGTTAGTAACACAAAGCAACAAAAACGTTATGCTCTGTACGCATGCGCAGTATCGAAACTGAATTTTAAGTGTTTACATGAATAGTTTTGAAACTAGTTTTCAAGTCCAACCCATGAATTTTAGTTTTGGTTTGAGATAATTCAAAACCATTTTGACACTGTATACATAGCGTTTTCAAAACTAAAAACGTTTTAAAAACGGTTTCAAAACTGCATCTAAACTCAATAATGGATACATAAGTAATCTTGTAGTGTCTGGTCGCGAATCTGAGGAACCTGGTTCGATCCCGACCGACCAAATATTTCGAATTTTAAATGGCACGAAATTGAACCCTGTGGTGCACTCTCCACGCCAGCAATGAGTGCCCATGAGGTGACGCCTGGTAAACGCTCGCACGATACAAATATGTCATCATCAATACCGATACCTGAGTACAAAGCAGATTAGCACACCCAGCAGTGGGTAATATGCCGTGATGATATATTTATATTTATTTATTGATTAATTGTATATTTAAATACAAGTTTCATAAAGCAATCTGTTAACGCATGGGTCCATGTTTTGAAAATGAAAGCTTCAAAAACAGAGCGTTTAGATCTTCTTAACGACGTGTTTTCAGTGCGTTTATAGACTCATACAGACATTGAAATATAAAAAGGAAATATTTAGAATAGTATATTAAAACATAAGTTACAGAAGGCAATGTATTATAGCGTGAGTTAAAAATACGTTCACGAGCGCGCAGCGGCGAGTGGGAGAACGAACTAATTATTAGGTTTGTGACAGTGATTTGTACTTTTTATTTTGTCCGTTGCCTAGATATTTCGTGTATTTATTGCAGTCATTCCAATCTCAAATAACAAAAAATCACCAAAAATCGTTTAAGAATGAAACTCCTTCTAACATTAATATGAGTGCTAGAATGTGACATTCTAATTCCGAAACAGAGAATAGTATATTGTGTTATTAGGAGTAAAAGTGATACTTTGTGTGGCGAGCATGGAAGTTTGCACGACGAGCGAAGCGAGTCGGACAATTGCATGCGAGGCACACAAAGACACTTTTACTCCGAATGACACATTATATTTTTTTTTTCAAACGCACATATTTAAATAAAATAATTTAAAACTTGACGTTATTAAAAACATTTTCCGTGAAGTAGGTACGTTTGCGGATTTCAATTGCTCTGTTGCTATGGATACTTTCGTGTGTTCGGTTTTTGTTATAAACATTGAAGTGAAAATTTTCGCACTTTTACGTTTTGACGTTTGAAAAGAATTGTATAATTTTATATCCTCTTTGTGTGAAATTGAAAATGTTGCAATTTCAAAAATTAAAATGTACACCTCCTGATGTTGTGGAATTAGAGAAGGCTGGTATTGATAAATTGTTCCCAACTAAGTCTAGCAAGTTCTATGAAGCGGTGTATAAGAGATTTCTTCATTGGTGTGATGAGAAAAACATTAAAAATTATTCTCGGCATACTTTTCGGAAATGGCGAATCAATGTAAAATGAAAAGCTCAACTATGTGGTCACAATATTCAATGATAAAATCAATGATAAACATTAAACATTTGATGTTTCAGATGAGAAATATTTGGCGATATTCCCATACTTTTCTTCTTTATTTAAGGAATGTAATTCATTCATTTTGTTAATCTTGTGCCTAAATTTTACATTTCTATCTATATTTCAATTCATCTTCCTACAATATAATCTTTTTGTATCACTTTAATTCGAAGTATTCTTACCTTTATTACCGTTATTGTAATCTGTACGTCTACTGTACTTTAATTATATTATTTGTTATTTCGTTAAAAGTATGTAAACTGTCTATATTTCATTTTATAGGTTATCAATTTAAATCTTATAAGAGGGGTAGTCAGTAACTTTATTCTTAGGTTATCTAGTGAGTTATAGTGACATTTAGGGCGATAATACAGATTTCTATTGTACAAGTTACTTCTTATTGGCTGATTCTATATAGTTTCTATGGATATTTATTTATTTTATTTCTACGCCGCCGGAGTAGAAATAGCTTATTTCTACGCCGGCGGCGTAGAAATGAAACTTCTACTTTGTGAATCAAGTCACAAAAGATGCCATTTTTATGACGTTTGAAAAAAAAAGTATTTATGTACAAACGTATCCTACCAATTACTTGCCAACAAGACTTATTTTTAAAAAATAATGAAATAGAGTTAGCCATGTAAAGTACAAGTAAGGTAGAATAAATATTTATGTCATGAAAATGAGTAGGGTTATTTTAACTCTTGATTTAACCATTTGTTAACATTATCCAGGATTGGTGAAACCGAAATTGTCGGTTGTTATTTAAAATACAAATATTCAATTACGGATAAGTTTTATTTGAATGCAACTTTTCAATATCTTCATCGACTCTTTATAAAACAAAAGTATTGTGATGTTCGACCATTACAATTTTGCTAAAGAGGAATATCAATAACAATACCTGTATTAAGGAGTCTTCAGGACAAAGGACAATCTGTTGCATTGTATCGGTAAAAGTGTAATGATATTGGACGTCTGAACAGAACAGACTATACTACTGGTTGTATAATGAATATGTATATAGGAAATACTCTGATTAAGTACTGTATAATTAGAATTGAGTTATTTACATAGTTTTACTAGATTCTGATCTTATTGTTTTGTTTTTTCCTGCTTAATTAAATGCAAATACTTGTGCTATTAAATAATATTATAATTTATTGTGAACAATGGTATTATGTACAAGTGTTTATTTGTACTGAAAGAATATTTTTTATGGTTTCAGCGTTTCAGAGCTAATGAATATAAATTTAATATTCCTTGTGAGTTGTGAGTGAAATTACTTGTAATTAAAACTAGTTTCATGTTTATTCTGAATTATTTTCAAGCTTGGTTAACTCTGTTTCAAATGCAAAATGCGGATCATGGTTAATTTATACTTTAAATAAAATATTACTATCTATTCCGGTAATGCACCTGTTTCTCTTTTGTGCATTATGCATCTGTTAATATTAAAATGAATTTCAATTGTGGGACCAATCAAATTATCTTTCCACGCGGATTTCTGCTTCGTAATTCCCCTTGTAACAAAATAAACATATGTATCGTATTTTTTTCACAATGAATATGACAACCTACAATTTACTAGTTCAACATTTCACTCAAAGAGATTTACTACAATAATCAAACGAGGTAGTTTCAAAGCGTAATTCTGATCGAATTAACTTGTCTTATTATAAAATATAGTATGTTGTTTACTTTCTCAATCGTAACAATATTATTGTATATAATTGGACTTCGAAGAACACAATTTTTATAAGATAAACTAATAGCTCCACACATTCAAGGACTGGGATTAATAAGCCGTTATTTTTTGACATAAATTTTATTATGCACCGGTTTTTATTTTTATTCGATGTGCTATTATATTCCATTATATTCTATACAATCTATGTATAAAGCCTACTTAATAATTATATATTTATTAACAAAATTGAGTTACATTTTGTCCGCTGGCCTCGTTCCGATAAGTGACGTATGCGCTCACGTGATCCTATTAAGATTTGAAATTGAACTCTATTAATATGTATATATATATATATATATATATATATATATATATATATATATATATATACCTATAGCTTGAAAATATTATGTACATACACAGTGACCGGTAGTCTTTCAAGAAAAAAAAAAGTAAAACAGAAAATGTGGCATGACCCATCGACCAAGAGGAATAGTGAAGTCATACTGCATCATGATAACGCTCGTCTGCTCGAACAGTAGCGTAATTAAAATTAAATAAAGTCAATAGCACTTTTGGAAATAATCTGCAGAGCATATTATAATTAAATTTGAAAGGAATTCGAACTTTACAGACAAGGGACTCATATGACAAACAATTTTATCAAAATGTTATTAAAAGTTCATAACTCTCATTGTATTTTTACAAGGTTTATTTTACACAAACAAGATACAATACACAAAACTGGTAACGCAACAAAACATTATCTGTATATTCAAAAACATATTGACAAGAACTAATATATTGCAGAGTGCATCATGAAGGGAAAATTTTAATGTAAACAAATATATTATTTAGTAGCTTCTAATATCCCCACTTCATTTGCAAACACTGAAACTAAAGTACTTTTCTAACATGGGCGTAACTTGACAGCGAAAAATTGCGTTTGTCTGTTCTCATATTTAATAAATATGAATCTGATGTGGCCAACGCCATTTAATTTTTATTAATTTAAATACATAGGTTCGAATTCAGCACTCTTCTTTAACTAAAGAAGCTTATCTAAAAATAACAAAATAAAGAGAGACATATGCATCGATTGAGTTATGTTGCAACCAAAAAATGTGCACATACAAAAACAATAATTGAAAATTAATAAATTATCTTCAACATTTTGGCTTATAAAGCAAAATCAAGCAAAAATTCATTATTTTTTTAGGGGAAAATATGTAGCAATTTAATTAAACTACATTAAAATCATTTGTTTACATCTTAGCTTGCATGCCTGAAACTGAAAGATTACACCATGCGGGCAGTAAAGTAGAGCAAAAACCCGGCAACTGGTAAACAAAACGTCAAAAATACAATTGGAAATGTTAGTTCTGCGAAATTTTCACTAGCTTTTATTAGAATTACTTGAGAAATTACTTGATATTTTTTTTAATGACAACCAAATAATTAGCAATGTAACGCATCGCCTTATTGTTTTGTGGCATGGCGGCATGGCCACCTGGCCAAGTAATATTTTTACATATCAAAAGCTTTAAATATATATAAAAAAATCTGATGTGGCCAGCACATTACCTTCCGTCAGTTCTATGTATGTTGTACAAATTTCATACGGAAAGTTCCTTGCTAAATTAAATATTCTATTTCTTGTACATTACCTTCCGGCAGTTGCATGTATTTTATGCAAATTTCATACAGAAAATTATTATTTTGTGACGTTTTCTATATACAGTGTAATGTATCTGCTGAAATAAAAGATTTATTATTATTATTTCTTGTACATTACCTTAAAGCAGTTGTATGTATTTTATACAAATTCCATACAGAAAGCAAAAGATCCTATATTTCCAGTAAAATTATAAGACACTATGTCAATTTCACTTGACACTGACATCTTTCAATCAGAATTTTCTTAATATAGTAACTGTTTCCAGAGCTATGGCTACTTTATGAAATTTAATTTCTTTATAATTTTTTAACTCTATATCCATTTAATATTAAGTATAAAATGCAATCAAATCGTATAGATAATAAAATATTCTTTAATATTTATAATAACATCAAATGTGAAAAAATTATATTTAACATAGTTTTTTCAAGAAAAACTGTTAAAATCTTCAAATGATGGTACTTCCGGTTGACCAATTATGACCAAAATCTAATCAGCTCTTCATATGGATGTAACGAAGAAGTATACGAAAAAATTATAATTTTTGTAACTGTAGTATTAAAGTTATCGCAGACGAAAATTTTGTTACACACACACACACACACACACACACACATCCACACACACACACACATCCACACACACGCACACACACACACACACACACACACACACACACATACAGACATCATCGTAAAAATAGTAAATTCGTATTCTAGGGTCCCTAAATCGTGCTTATTGATTAAAAACTCATCATCGAATTTTTTGACCAAAGACAATACCTACCTTCCCTACCTAAAGGTGACGGAAGGTAAAAAATCTGATTTGACCAGCACATTACCTTCCGTCAGATCTATGTATTTTGTACAAATTTCATACAGAAAGTTCCTTGCAAAATATTCTATTTCTTGTACATTACCTTCCGGCTGTTGTATGTATTTTATACAAATTGCATATCTACAGAAAATTTCTAGCAAAAGATCCTATTTTTCCAGTAAAATTATAAGACAAAAAACACTTATGTCAATTGCATTTGACACTGATATCTTTAAATCAGAATTTTCTTAATATAGTAGCTGTTTTCATAGCTGCCTACTTTATGAAATTTAATTTCTTTATAATTTTTCAAGTCTATATCCATTTAATAAGTATAAAATGCAGTCAAATCGTATAGAGAATAAAAATTTATAACATTAAATGTGAGAAAATGATATTTAACCTAGTTTTTTCATGAAAAACTGTTCAAATCTTCAAATGAGGGTACTTCCGGTTGAGCAATAGGCTACTTACGTGGTACTGAAAATCTGATATCTATCACTAAATATCTAAAGTAAATTGAAAACGTATGTAAAAATATAATTTTTATTATTAATAAAATTATTTGTTTTTTATATATTAAGAAAGAAGATTTTCTTTGACATTATTTTGAACTGGAGAAAGGGATGCGTATTTAAGAATGTAACCTGTAGATGGCGAGCGAGTGCGAGTTTTAATTTGATTTTGACATTAGTGCATTTTTCTGTCACTGTCTCTCTTCTTTATTATTTACAATTTGCGTGATTACTGTTACTTTTATTTCGTATTTTGATTTGTTTAGCAGGATTTTGAAGGATTTTAACTTAACTTATACTCGTACAAGATTAAAATAACAAACGAAAATATTAACCTCCAAACTATTATTCAAACGTCAAACAGATGATCTGTCATGTTTAAATTACCCGCACATGCCGTTGCTATTGGACGTACCGATGCTATTGCTTTACGGCCATTCATTGGTTCGGCGTAATTCTACGTCATACATGGCGGTAATTTAAATATTAAAAATTTATTAATTTTTTTTGCCAATTAATAAAAATTTTGCCAAAAGAAAAAATATGATTAGCAAGTTTTTATCGGCTCTTAAGAATATTAAATAAAAAAAAATGGCACGCAAGTAGCTCATTGTAACCAAAATCGAATCAACTCTTCATATGGATGTAACGAAGAAGAATACGAAAGCATTATAATTTTTGAAGTTGTTGTACTGTAGTTATCGCAGACGAAATTTTTGTTACACGCACACATACCGCGTGTCTGTCTTAAAGGTGTACATAGGAGATTAACATGGCAAATCAGTTTTATACAATTTATTGCTCGCCTAATTATTTTAAGCAAAAACGCGTCTAATAAAAGTTATAGGACATAAAATTCTGCATCTAAGTCAATAAATAGAATTACCTTTACATGCTTTGTAACGACAGAAATTAATTATGAAAATGTTGAAAATTACGTTGAAAATATCGACAGCCATGGAATTGAATAAAAAATAAATAAATGCTTAACGTTTTATCTGTCACAACGTAAGTTAATTTATTTGACGTTTCTGACAATTTGATAAAATGTCATGCATTTATTTATTTTTTGTTCTATTCCATGGCTGTCGATATTTTCAACGTAATTTTCGACATTTTCATATCGTTACAAAGCTTGTAAAGGTAAATCTGTTTATTGATTTAGATGCAGAATTTTATGCCCTAAAACTTTTATTTGACGCATTTTTGCTTAAAATAGTTAGGCGAGCAGGAAATTGCAAAAAACTAATTTCCCATGTTAATCTCCTATGTACACCTTTAAGACAGACACGGTATACACACATATAGACATCATCGTAAAAATAGTAAAATCGTATTCTAGGGACCCTAAAACGTGCTTATTAATTAAAAACTCTTCATCGATTTTTTTAACCAAAAACATTTCTTTTGATTGCAATTCGCAATCGTAGATAAAATTTTGCCTCTAGTGGCGCAAATCGGTACTACGAAAAGCAACCGTACAAGCGCCATATTGAATAAGTGACAGCTGAGTGAGTAGTATAGTAATTAATAATTAAATATTTTAACTTATCGCCTTCATATAAATAAGTTTTTAAACTCGGTTTGTACACACAGTCAACGAAACACAGTGAACAATGTGAACTGTCATATGTCAAATCCATCGTACGGCGGCCATCTTGTTTCGAAAATCAGCGCCTCTATCGTTAATTTCGATTGCGAATAGTGCGTAAAACGTTGTACATACCTTAGGCCGAAAGAAGTTCACACCTTGGACCTTTTCTTTCGACCCTAAATAAATATAAATATCTATTGTAAAACTGTTATTGTGTAGCACAAGATATAGCTATAGCAAATTTAATTATTTGTTATAGCATTAATCATTTATTAATTTTTTATACAACAGTTTAAATTTTCTTATAGCACTTTAACGATTTTGTACATAAAATTATTCTAACCTAATTTATTATTATGTTTATTTTGTTTTGCATATATTTATTTAAATTTTATTCTTTTACATTTTCTTTTCTGTTATTCGAAAAAGATTCTATATTTATATAATCAGTAATTCGTATCCCGAATCTGAGCTCCTGGCAACGTGATTCCTGATTCTAAAATTTCCTCCACTTGTGCAGTTTTTCTGCAGTGTCAGCTTTCCTGCTCTTGGCTTTGCTGCTGGTTTGATCCTATCACATGCGCTGGGTGTAACAGAATCCACAGTGCCTATCCGCCATGTTCCTGTTCCATGTACGTGTACATGTTCTCATCGAGTCACATGCTTTATTCCAACACGTAAACAATAAATATTACGTTACAGCCAGGCCGGTTTCATGCAGCCAGCCAGATACAGGCAAATAATTGACAATTTTAATGGCTAATAAACTATTTGAAGTAAACAGTTTTTATGGATGGTGATATTAGATTAGTAGAAGTATTCGAAGGTGAAATTACTACAAAACATGTGATTATGTTTGTTTATATGTGTTGCAAGAAATGTTTTACCGTTTTGTTTTTACAAAACAACATAATGGTGACATATAATTACAATTGTATAACCTTATAGTTCCAAAATGATATGTGGTTTGGTTACTGAACTCAGCAAACTTTTTCATAATGGAATGTAAAATGTAATTCAGTGAGTAATTTGCATGCCGTACTGTTAAGTAATGGTAATTTGTTAAAATCGTATAGGTCTTTTAGAAAATAAATAAAAATGTTCCTTATCCTTATGGCCTCCTAGATATTAAAAATTGAATTTGAGTTGCAGGATTTTTGTAGAGAAATTGTTCCTCGTACCATCAAAATATGAATATATAATAAATGATTGGTATTTATTTTAACATCGAATTTGAATTTGTTTCCTAGCTTAAATCATCTAGACCAGGGATTGCCAACCCAGCGATCGCGAGCTACTGTTAGCTCGCATGGATACTTCCAATAGCTCACAAGTATATCCCAAAAGAACTAAAAATAATAGAAATTTCCGTAAATTCTCTTCATGTTTCGTTGCCCAATCAAACAGACCATCTTTGCTTTGTCTTACTACATCATTAATAAATATTGGTAAAGGAGGCAAATCCGTTAATAATGTTTTCTTTTCTAAAATACTCTGTGATCTGGCAATTTATTTTTGTACATGAAAAGGGAAATTACTACAGACTACGCAGTGGCGGTGCGTGAACTTAGAGTGAGGTGAGGCCAAATATTAAAAAAAATCTTTTTCGGTTCAAGTACAAACATTTTTGAAATGTACGAAAATAAAAATATAGTATTCATATGTACGTTAAATCAATCCGGCGTTCTTTCATATTAGCAAATCTGTTGAAGAGCGAAAGACTATTAGGCTGACGGCTAACGAAACACGAATGGCAGGCGAGACGCTATACAGTGTAGCGTGCCAGCGTGCAGCCCAACCATACTGAGTTCTCCCCCCCCCCCCCCCCCACTCAACCGAGGCCGAGAAATTCTCATCTTCACGTACCTATTATACTATTACATTATAATTATTCCGATGCTTTTATTTTGCTATTTTACGCTTGTAACATTATATTTTTTATATTTATATAATTCAAAAGAACTAATAAAAAATATTAGTTGCAAAAGTAATTATTGTAATAATTTATTTATTTAACTTTTTTCTTAAAATATATCAGTGCAGTTAAATTATTCCCATTGTTGTAAATACTTCGTATTGTTGTTAAATTTGTCTCTTCTTGGTTGTCGGTATTTGTCTACAATTTATGATATATTAACTAACAACTATACATTGTTTATATTTATAAATGTTTAAAAAACTGTGAGAAGAAACAATACAATTAATATAGAAATAAATAATAGTTTTAAGTTTATAAAAACATAAAAAATTAACAGTAAGAATAAATAAAGCAAGGATTTTCTACTGTAGCGCTTGCTGTGCGATCTGCTTGGAACGAGAGGCCAAGTCACCGCTTGGCTCACCGGCGGTAGTGTAGGGCGTAGAGAGGGAAAATCGTTCCGTCTTACTTGCACTTACATATTCCCCATGAGGACAACACCATTTGTCCTCTTTGTGTAAATTCGCTTGAAAATAACGCTATTCGAATGGTTATTTGGCATATTACAGTAACAGTAATTGTTTGTGAGTTCATATACCTATTATAGATTTACATTACTTCAATACATTTTAATTTTTAAAAAAATTATAAAATTTACAAATGTATTGAAATTTAAGAGGTGAGGCCTGGCCTCACCTGCCTCATCTGAAGCACCGTCACTGAGCCTATGGCACCTTTTTTTCTGGATACCTTGCTTTACTAAGTATAGGTAGCTCACTCTCTGTTCGAAAATTTTTAAACTAGCTCAATACATCGAAAAGGTTGGCAACCCCTGATCTAACTTAACTTAATCTTACGATTCCATATTTATGTGTTTCTTGTTTCTGATAAGTTTAAACATAGAATGTTTCAATACTAGGAAAAAAATAATGGTAAACATTACGACTAAAAAAGAAAAAACATATGACAAAGGAATGGGTTTTAATTTTATGTAGTACCTACCGATTGACACATGTCTTTTGCAATATTTTTTTTATGTGAACAAAATTGTCTGTACAATTTGCAGTACTATAAATTGATGCTTATATAGTCCCCTTCTCTTATGCCCAGTTGCACTGCCGACTCTTAAATTTTAAGCTAGGCTTAAACAAAAAAATGCATATCGAAATTTTGACAGCAATATTCAATTACTCACTTCAAGTTTCGTATCGGTACGATATAGTCAACACCGGGAATCAGGGCCGGCCCAAGCTGCAGGCAAGCGAGGCTACCGCCTGGGGCGAAATTGGTTTTAGGGCGACATTTTTCGAGACTATTTTTTGCAAAATAAATTAAGAATCAAATTATAAGTTTATTGACTCGTGCAGGATGTGGCTTTAATCATAATGCTGATAATTCCAGTTTCAGAAAACTTATGTTAATTAAATCCTATTTATATTTTTTACGTTATACTGAGAAAGAAGAAACGTTAAATTCGTTGGCGATTATCAATTAAAACATCGACATATCAAATACTGAAGAAGTAATTGTTCTTCAGGAAATCTACTGAAAAATACCCCATCAAAAAAAAAATGCAACAAAAGCTTTTACACGGAATCCTGTACAGACAAATACACTGATGCAACAGACCCTTGTCAATTTGGAAAAAGGCGACATAGTTATTATATTTTTTGACATTTTTCTTGAAAACGGTGATTCGTATCGAAATTTTATACAATACAAGATTCTTATATTTTTTTACCTAGGATGAACCATTAAAGAGTTAAATTAGATTTTCCGAATTGCAAAATAACGAAAAGTATTTATACCGAGACGTACCTACACTGAGAAATATGTTTTTCTTTCCCTATATACAGGGTTACTCACGAAAGAGTTATTTTGAAAGTCCGTTTGTTTGCAACCCAAAATACTAATGACAACAGACCATATTTAATTGTTTAATGTCAAAAAAACAAAACCATCACTAGACAGGCAAAGCAATCGTGTAATAAATATTCAATTTTTTTAAGAGAGGAAGCAAGACGCGGTAAATTGTATTTCTGGTTGCACACAAACGGACTTTGAAAATAACTCTCTATATAATCTAAACAAAATTGTAATAAATATTGGCGAAAAAATTCAAAGTGGGTGACGTCTGGTGGCAGATTTGTGAACTAGAGGAATAAGGAAATGTTGATATCATACATTGAAACGTATGTATTTTTAAAGAGGTTTAATTTATATTTGTTGTTAAGGAAAGTTAGATATATAGTGTATATTACATTTTCACGTTTAAATAATGATCAGTAACTGCCATAGATACTGCTCAGTGCCACAATGGAGCAATTAGAAGTAAAAAAGTGTAAGTATACACTATATCCCAAGTGACAAAATATGATCTTGAAATTTTCTTCCCTTATAGTTTTGACGTCTCCAATCGGTTCTAATTATTTCTTTTTTAAAACAGTATGGTAAAATTCTTTTAATAATAATAGCCAAACCATACTGTTTATCATCCTTTTTAATAAGTTTCCCCTTACTTTGTTCCAAATCTGTAGTTTCATTTTCTATTTCTGCTACTCTGTAATACACAAACCCATAAACAAATAAATTAATAGCATCATAATAATAATGATAACTTTTGTTGTAAAACAATAAATATAGATTTGATTTTTATTATCCTGTTTATATGCAACAATATGTTTGCATTTGCCTCCCAATTCTGCTCTACAACTAAATTTGCTTTCCAGTAATTTATATTCTCATTTAATAAAATTTCATCATATAAAGATCTCCACTCAAATGACTGGTTTTTAAACAAGATCCCAGTATTGTACCTGGTCCATAATCTTTTATTCCTCAAAGACTCAAAGCAATACATGTCCAACCTTAATAACTGCTTCGTCTTCCTTTATAGGACGTGCAGAAGCAATATATTCAGAAATATCACTTAACTTTATGTTAATTTTCTCCATATCAAATACATTTCACTTTGAAATGCATATTGCCAGCAATAAGGAATGAGAGAACTCTCCTTATTCCTCCGCCATCTTGCTACCGTCCAGCCTGCCATCTATAGTTCAGTTTTTTCGCCAATTTACAATTTTCGCCTGGGGCGCTCAAAAGTCTCGGGCCGGCACTGCCGTGAATAAGTCCCCATATTGTCAATATGTTTCAAACCATATGGATATTGATAGTACATAAGTCTTTTTATTACTAAAAATAGATATCGTATTGCTAATTATTGCACCATAATAAATCATAATTTATAAGATGGATTTACTAATATAGCTATATAATAATTTGCAATAATACATAAAAGAGCAAATAAAACATTACGAATTATCAAATGTTTACCAGTAAGATCAAAGCGTGAACTATTTTGCATTATTTGTCAATTAAATTGTATTAAAATTCCTTCGGTTTTATCGTGAACTACGACTAAGATATCCCATATCAAAACACACTTGCATTATATGTACGGAAACTTAAGAACATCCAACACAATATTGTCCCAATTTCGTGTATATATTTTGTCTGAAACATTTGATAAGCCGCACTGCTTTGACGCTCTACCAATCATTTATTTCATTTCTAGATAAAACTGAAATAAAATAATATATACAAACAACAAAACAAATTAAGTGAAGGCCGCTGTTGAGAATCATGTGATAGGGACCAAGGACTGTTCTTAGATTAGAAGCGACAAAAATAGACGTGCATTTGCTGTTCTTATCAGTGACTATAGTCCGCTCAGGAGTAAACACAGCACATACTTGATACAGGCACGCACACACTCACATGTGAGCTTTCTGTACTTGCAGTTTATGTTTCTAGAATAGTTAGTGCTCGCGCTGTTATGCGAAATGCATTTCATGTTGATAATTCTTCACAGGCGGAAAGATATGACTCGAATATCAAATGTTTGTTTGCTTCCGCCCTCATAAAAATGTCCATGTGCTTTGTGTGGTTTTTAATTTATTTCATTAGCATACACGAAACAGAAATGTCATCTGATTAGTAATGTTATTCTGTATAAAATTAGTATCGTCTGAAATTGAATATACGTATAAGCATTTTCAGATTTTCTGTGAAACATCTGTACTTAGATTTATGTAAAATAAAAAATACTTTTTCTACGACCACCATGAAAAGTTGATATTTTTGCTCTCTTTTGTCATCGTAAAGTTAATGATTACTAAGGAACGAGCAAAAAAATACTTTACGCCGTCTCCCATAGCAACGCGCGGTAAAGTACTTAATTTGCTCGCTTAGATAAATACATATTATTGTGGAAATTTTAATTTATTAAAACAATACTTACGAAATCTAAAATATACGTTAAGTTCTGTTTTACACTATAAATGTGCTACAAACAATACGAAGTTAGCTACGCTATCAACTTATTTATTTAATTAAGTTACAACTTTATTCTGTTGGTAAATGTACATTTAATTACAACTATAAATATATTTCATAATTACCAAACTTAGTGGATTTAATCATTGACCGACAATGTTAAAATTGAATGTGCAGTTTTGGCAGTTTTGTATATTTATTCCAGAGCTTGAAACAGCTGACGAGGATAAATTATATTCTGTGACTGTGACATTCTCACTAGAATATTCAGTTAGTGTGGCAGTGGCAGATGTTTGCTTCCCCTCGTTTGTTACAATTTTATGCGCTGTATCAATTTTATTTTTCAAACTTTCATCAACATAACCTTCTGCAACATCTGATGAACGCCAACCACCATGACGTTTTAGAGTCATAATGTCAGCTCCGGAATTAGCTAGTAATGTAGCAGAGGATCTGCGGAAACAATGGCCTGTAAATGATTTCGAATCAGGTAAATTCAGATTTTGGGCAATGTTAAATGGAATTTTTCCTATAGTGTTCATTCCAACGACTTGTGCGGTACATTGGCCATGCTTATAATTTATTAATAATCGCCGAGATGATATGTTAGAAGGTCGAAGAGCAACATATCTTCTGTACATTGACAAAAGATTATGATCATCAACAATAAATGTTCGTTGCACATTAGTTTTTGAGTCTGGAATCTTCACAATTAAAATGGACCCATTATCCTCAATATCATCTACAGTTATCCTAACTAATTCGTCGTATAAGAAACACTTTCATCATAAGGAAATGATCGTCTGGGGCTTCAGTCAGGAATTTATTTATTTCATCTCTTGTTAAAGATTTAGATTTTTTTGGTCTATAACCAACTGATTTTTGTTTCAAAAAAGCAGTTAGTTTCTTGACTTTGCTGATATCAACATCGTTCATAACTGCTAGTGTTGATTTTAGCATGGAATAAATGGACCAAAGAGAAGACGATTTCATTACATTTCATTAGATTTTTCCAAAAAGTAAGCTTGTAAAACATTTTCACTGTAATTCTTGATTTTTTTTAACTTACACCATTCAATGAAGAGGTTATAATTCTTTTCGTATAATGCTCTTGATTTTGCAGGTAATAAACTCAAGGAAGCATTTTGCGCCGTTTCGAATATATCTGGAGGAGTGCAAGAAAAATCACTATCTTCACTATTTTCGGACATTTTTGAGCACATTTTTGATGTATGTGTGAAAACTTTTCATAAAACAATGATTGTTGGCATCAGAATTATTTATTTGTTCATATCGTCATGGTTACAGCAACACAAAACAGGAAATTGGTTAAGATTGAATTGAACTTACTAAATAGGTATTATTATTTTCTTATTTCGTTAGTAAGGTCGTAGAAAAAATTATGTGTCTCTAGCGTAAAGTATCTTTATTGCTCTAGCTTGATTGTAGCGCTCGCTACGCTCGCGCTTCAAGTTACGAGCAAGAGCAATAAAGATTCACTTTACGCTCTTGATACACAAATAACTATTTTGAAATAATCTGTAGACTAGAGACTAAACAGTTTCTTTCTACTGTGGTATAATGGTATAATTTTAATATTACTACGCAATATTGTTATCAATAGACCTACTACAATATACGAGGGCCGGCCAAAAAATAAAGATACATACGCTACCAAAAATCGAGAAAAGAAATTATTTTCAAAGTATTTTTCTACATAGTCTCCGTTGCGGCCTCGGCGACATTTTTTCTTTCGGAATGCTAAAGAGAGATTTCGCGGCCTTGATATATAAATAAAAATAATAAAATCCATATTTTAATTCATAATAATGATTTGTATTAACAAACAAATATGAATAAGAAAAATATTGTTCATGCCGCTGAACATTTCCTTGGAAACATGGTCGACAGAAACGAGTGATGACGCAGCCGGATGCCGGATTGTTCTTAACGTGTACGCCCTCTCATTGTATTCGTCTACGAAAACATACAAGACAAGAAATATGCAACAAGCTTGCAAACAAGACACAATAATGCATTAATAAAAATCTGGTGTAGCTAATCTTTATTTTAGGATTAGCAAATTTTACGCTAATTTTGGCAGTTTATTTCTTAAAATATAGTCTAATCTAATCCAAGTAATTACCTTTTTTGATAATAAAATGTAGATTAAATTTTAAATACTAATCCAATAAAGAGAATTAGCTTAAACTTTTTTACGAATCGTTAATTTTTATTAGTCTGAACTAAATACATACCTACCTACATATTTACTTATGCTGGAAACTGTTTTGATTTCCTGTCCTATTTTCTATTTACTTTTTTCTTTTTAAAACGTTACTATTATTAATTTGAAATGATTAGTTCTTGACATTTATCTGTCAGTTACATACATTTGAATATCTGCGTAAGGAGTTTTGTTTGTTTAAAGCGTAGGCTCTGGGATTTAAATCATAGATAATTTTATAACTTTATCCATAATATATGTAGAAAAAGTATTAATGCATAGCTGTAGAAAATTTAGTAATCTTTAATTTTTATAATAACGTTAACCCGAAAAAATAACATTTAAAGGTATTTTCCGAAGAAAAACTATTTTGAGCTTCCAGTAAAGTGCCATTTCCTGTTATCCGATTTACACCAAAATCTAATGGGCTCTTTCCAAAATAGAATAAGTTCGAAATACAAGGTTTCAAAGTTTTCTGATGAATAATAGTATTTGAGTTAGAGTGGAGGATCTACACATACACACACACGCACGCACACACTCACACACACGCACGCACGCACACCCACACACACATACACACACACACACACACACACACACACACACACACACACACACACACACATACATACATACATACACATACACATACACATACACATACACATACACATACACATACACATACACATACACATACACATACACATACACATACACATACACATACACATACACATACACATACACATACACATACACATACACATACACATACACATACACATACACATACACATACACATACACATACACATACACATACACATACACATACACATACACATACACATACACATACACATACACATACACATACACATACACATACACATACACATACACATACACATACACATACACATACACATACACATACACATACACATACACATACACATACACATACACAAATACATACATACATCTTGAAAATGAAAATTGGATTCTAAGGACCTTAAAACGTGGTCATTTACCAAAATCTCGATATGCGATTTTTAGAACGTTCCCTATACTTCCCTTACCAAGGGTAGCGGGAAGTAAAACAACCCTGGGTGGGTTTTAGCTGACTGTACGATTTTCATCCATTCTATTCTATCTTCCATGCGTTGGTGTCCATTTTCGATTCCCGTGGTTCTAAGGTCAGATCTCTTGGTTCTTCGTCCCAGACTTGTTTTACGACTCTGTCATCTGCTTGTCTTCTGACATGACCCGCCCACCTTAATCTTTAGGCTTTAATTTCTTTGATAATGTCTTCTAATTCTTTGTTAGTTTTGATTCTAAAAGTTTATTATTTTTATTAGGTCCTAAGATTTGCCTTAGTAATTTTCTTTCGTAGGTTCTTAATCTGTTTTCATTTTGTTTTGTCATCGTCCACGTTTCGCATCCATATGATTTTTGGTCTTATAACGTTTATATACATTTTAATCTTAACTTAAAAGTCAAATATTACACTTCTTTCTATGTGGATATAATGTTAGTATTTTTTATATATTTAAATGGGGTCAATATAGCATTTATTTTAAATTAGGTAATGTTTTTTTTTTTTTGCAATAATCAATGTACTAAGCAATTGCTATATATTCATGAGAGCTTTTAGTGAGCTGTAAATATTTATAGAGTTGATTTGTTTGTTGAACAATCCAGCATTGTTCATGTAGGTACCTACATACCTAGTTTTGCAGTTGCAAAAGTTTATTTAAACAGGGATTGTTTATTCAATTTCCATTTGATTCAATGCTAATGAAGCGCACAATAGAAGCACATAACGAATCCTCGAACATTGCAAAATACGAATCTTGGAAGTCGGAGAGAAATATATCTAAACAGACAAGGGTGACATCATTATTGTTATCAATGCCTGCGCTTGGTAGGCAGAGAAAATCGATTTTGCTGTGTGCAGTCGTTTTGAATTGAAATTTGCTTATAAAACGAATTGACATTTTGAAATGAAGCGAAACAATGAACATTTCGAAACTGGCGGAGTCGATACTTTCAGGTCAACAGCCTTGAATTCTGATCAAGATTTGTGAAGAGTGAAGACCATTTCCTGCGAAATCGAGATGAAAAAATTGAAATATGAAACATTTTACAATTTAGGAGAACCGAACCGGAACTTAACCGAAACCAGCCAGCTTATTTCTATAAAAAGAAACCTAGCATTATCATTTTTCATAAAACAAGTAAAACTCAATTCCACAAAAGAATAAAAAAGAAAAATTCTTATACGCGAGAGAGCTTTGAAACATAACAGAGCTATTATTTTTAAGTAATTAAATTCTTTATATTTATTAAAACTTGATACTTTTGCAGGATTAAAATTTTCTACATAATTTTTAAAAACGTTAAAAATAAATGTAAGATAATCTCTATAATTTTTTTCCATGTATCATGTTAATAGTTATTTATGTATTAAGGGCATCATTAAAAAATGTAGTTCGGGGGAATATTATTTAAAACTCAATGCGGAGTGCTATAATCTTGTAATGCCCATGGTATATACAACGTTTTATTTTATTTTTGTTCTCGAAATTCAAGAATTCAATAGGTATATTGGTATATTCGTTACCGTTATGCTGGCGTTGTGAATTGTATGCTGTGGTTTCTACATAATTTGTTGGTGTTGCTATGTTGTTTATTATAAACAATTATAATTCATTGTCAAATGAAAATGACAGATATCGGTTATTCCAAAGAAATATTGAATGAATTTGAAGATGCATAAGGCAAGCTGGTTCCACAAAAGTCAAAAGACATATTCGAGAAAGAATACGAAATATTTGCGAGTGGCGGTGTTCAAAAAATGTGATTTATCGAATTTGTTGTGTTGTTTGACAGGTTTGAATAGCTGTTGCCTGGCAACTTTATTAGCCCTCGGGCAATAAAAGCCAAATTGTGCCCGCTTTTGAGGACGATTAAACAAGTGATATTTTATAATAGCACAATTAAATAAATTTAAATTTCCAGCTTTCTGTGTAGGTTTCGATTTCGATGTAACATCGTGCAATTTCAGAAATATACGGTATTTGCTGTTAACCCGATATTAATCTATGCTAAATTTATAACTTCACAAAAAATAACTTATTAAATACTCGTATCTTCTATAATATGTTTCACATTCGTTGTCAACATAACTATTTTCTAAAATTAATTTTGTTCAAATTCGTGGCAGTTGATTGTAGTAATTACCTTGAACGGCAAGGAAATATCGATAAATAAATAATTTCGATATTATAGATAAAATTTGTCGTATCGAAATATCGATATTATCAGTAAATATTGACATTTATCGATATGTTACGATATTTATCGATAAATTTTGATATTTGTCCATAAATATCGATATTTATCGATTATTATCGTTATTTGTTTTAAGTTTCACATTTACCATAAGTATCGAAGTTTATCAATAAGTATCAAGATTTATCAGGAAGTATCAATGTTTATCAATTAGTATCGATATTTATCGATATACAGTTGTGATATCGAAATATCGGTGATAAACAGATAATTATGAATATATCAGTAGTTAAATATTGATATTTATCGATATGTTTATATTTATCGATACGTATCGATATTTGTCCACAAATATAGAAATTTATCTTTTAGTATCGATATTTATTGATAAATGTTGATATTCATCACTAAGTATCGATATTTATCAATAAATATCGAAGTTTATCAATAATTATCGATATCTATCAGTAAGTATCAATGTTTATCAATTAGTATCGATATTAATCGATAAGTATCGATATTTATCAATAAGTATCGACCGAGGTATCGACATTTATCAATATGTATCGATATTTACCAATAAATATCAAAGTTTATCATTTAGTATCGATAGTTATTGATATCTAATGATATTTATTAAGTTTTTGAATTTATCGATAGGTTATGATATTTATTGATAAATTTCGATAATTATCGACAGTTACTGATAAATTTCGTTAATTATCGTGACTAACCATTAGTATCGATATTCATCAATATTTATTGATAGATTTCGGCATTTATCGAATAGTTACGATATATATTAATAAATTTCGATAATTATCATTTGTTTTCGATAAATTTCCATAATTATCGATAGGTTTCGATAAATATCGTGAGGTATTGATAAATTTCTAAATTTATCGACAAATATAGTAACATCGATAAATATCGAAATTTACTAATATGTAAATATCGGTTCTTTTTTAACTGATACATTGATAATATCGATATTATTTATAAGATAAACTTATCGATAAACAAATTTTTGTCGATAACCATGTGGTATCGAAAATTGATATCATATATTTTACTATCCCAGCCATTTTGGAGACAACACTATTGTTATATTTGAAAATTAGTTATATTAAGAAATAGGATAAAAAAAACTATTCCAGATTTTACTATTATGTAGTAAAATATTTTTAGTAGCAGCAATATATCCTCGTAAAAGTGATAAAACACCTACACAAAATGACATTTTCATTCACGTAAATTTCTCTTTTTAACACGTTTGTCCGTTATTCCATTTCCAAATTAATTAATGCATACCCACCAGTTTATAGCTTCCTAAATGTCTAGTTGTGTATTCGCATATTTCCAAACCAATTGATTTATAGCATCGTAAATTTTTTTTATAGATTTTGAAATAATACGGGCGAAATTTCATCAACAGATTGGCTGTCAATAAAGTATTTACATTTCGTTGTTGCGTGTTGATTAAATTCTTTATACGAGTAGTGCTTATCACGATTAAAAATTTCCATGCACTTTTGTGAATAACGACAAACAAGACAAGGTTGACAAAATTAAAATGATAGGAAAGTAAAAAGTTTCCGTTCCGCTGGTGTATTGCGTTATGGAAAGTAGTCGGCTGGGAATATTTTGTTTTGAGGTTGTGACTCAGACCTCAAATATTGTTGTCTTCAAGTAGACAATAATTAATTTATTATTTACATTGTTGGATATTATTCGAAGAGTAAATATTTTCCTTTTTTTAAACGATACATGCCGTCCTATATATTACTGTCTGTGGGTGTTTGGAAGTAGTTTTCGTTTTCATGTGTAAGCAATAGTGTTCAGTATGGTGATGACCATTTTGGATAATAATAGTCTGGTTAATTTTCAGGTAATTGCAATATTTTCTTTTTTTAAGATTATATTTTTAGTGAACACGTTAAAAAAAATAAATAAATATATCATCACGGCATATTACCCATTGCTGGGTGTGCCAATCTGCTTTGTTCGCAGATATCGGTAATGATGATGACATATTTGTACCGTGCGGGCGTTTACCAGGCGTCACCTCACGGGCACTCTTTCCTGGCGTGGAGAGTACACCACAGGGGTCAATTTTGTGCCATTTAAAATTCGAAATATTTGGCGTCGGTCGGGATCGAACCCGGTTCCCCAGATTCGCGACCAGACACTCAGGCACGCGGCCACGAGACCCCATAATTTTTTTTTAAAAAATCAAGAAAATTAATAATTAATCTATCCTACCTACCATAACATAACTTATCATTACATAAACACAACCTACCATAACCTAGCCTAACAAAATTTTATAATCGTAATACTTGAAAACCTTTACTGGCGTTTCCTTAGCTTTCTCTCTTTTGTTCTAGATACTTTTTAACTTTTTTTTATAATAACAAAATGTTTTTGTATACATCCATTTTTTATTGTACACAACATCCTGAAATTAGGTTGTTTCTAATAAATTTTAGTAGAAAGTAACACATTGAAAAGAAAATGAAAACGGGCCCATAAACCTTATATAAAAATCGTAAAAATGCTTACTGATAAATAAGTAGGAAAGCTAAATAATTTTAAAATGTATACTTCATTATAAGGTTACAACTTACAACGAATTAAACATTTTATGACGTGACGGTTGCCATATGTGACGTCACAAACTCTTCCCACAATTTTAGAAAATCATATCTTGAGGAATTTTCATGTCGGATATGCTAATCATAGCTTTTTTTCATAAAAAAAATTAATATATGGTTTATGGGCTTATTGATACTTTGTAACATGAACTCCTGGAGTTATGTTGTCAAAGTTACCTATAATTTTTATATAGGCATCACATTAAAAAGTTAACCATTGAAAATATGTTCTGTTTTCCAACGATGTGTACCTACTTAATTTATCCGTGTACATTTGTTTCAAACATCAAAATTACAACATCTATTAAATTAAAGAGCAAAAATTGTAGTAGCAATGAAATATTAAATGAAAAATACAATTGTAAATTATATTTTGTTTATTTCCTTTGCCAATTTCCTATTTTAGTTTAATTCTCAAAATTTCATTCAGTTCACTTAATTTTAATATTTTTACATGGACCTTATAGCTGGCAATGACAAATGTTAAATTGCTGATTAAATTAAAAATATGAATGAAAATGAAAATAAACATGATTACAAACATTTTAATTTCATTTGTTTAATTTTTCATTGTTTTTTTTTTAAAATTTAATAACTGTTGTATTTTTGCTGTTTCAAACAAATAACATGGTCAAATTATACATCGTTGGAAAGCAAAATATATTTACAATGATATAACTTTCTTATATAACGCCTATATAAGAATTATAACTTTGACATCATAAACTCCAAACAGTGATAAAAAAAATTTGAGCATCTCCATTTGAAAGAGCATAAACCAAAGTAAAGTATTATTTAATACCTCGAAGTTATTTCTAAAAATAAATATCTGATGTGGCCAGCACATTACCTTTCGTCAGTTCTATATATTTTGTACAAATTCCGTACAGAAAGTTCCTTGCGAAATATTTTATATTTCTTGTACATTACCTTCCGGCAGTTGTATGTATTTTATACAAATTCCATGTAGAAAGTTTCTAGAAAAAGACTCTATATTTCCAGTAAAATTATATATAACACAAATATACTACAAGTATGTCAGTTACACTTGACACTGTTTCCATAGTAATAATATAGCTGAGTAATTTATAAAATTTAATTTCTTTATAATTTTTAAACTCTATTTTCTTTTAATATAAAGTAGAAAAATGCAGTCAAATCGTATAGAGAATAATAACATTAAATGTGAAAAAATTATATTAAATATCTTTTTTACTAGAAAAACTGATAAAATCTTCAAAAGAGGATACTTCCGGTTGACCAATTATAACCAGAATCTAATCAGCTCTTCGTATGGATGTACACAAACATACATACACACATATACATACAAACACACCCTAAAACGTGCTTATTGATTAAAAACTCTTCAACGATTTTTTTGACCAAAGACAATACCTTCCTTACCTAAAAGTGACGGAAAGTAGAAAACTGCAAAATTTATATTTTCTTCTATATTTAGTCACCTCTTTATTGTTTCCAAATAAACAATACATCGCTAATGTGGTCTCTTAATGGTGCAACTTTTGCCTTATTACCCTACTGCGTATCTCATATCTCGAAATCTTCAAGTTGAACATACTATTTTAGACAGTGTACAGTCTGTATATTTCATTGAATAAAATACAAATTAAAATTTAGTGTAAATTGGTGTCTCATAACTGTCTTTATTACTTTATAAATAATTGTTCGGATATATTTATTGTTATTTGTCAATCATAAAAGTTTTCACATATTTCATATTGTGTAAAAAAGCAAAAAGTTTTATGAAATTCTTCTCTGTGCAACAAGAACGTGCATTGTGTTTAAACATATGTGACGAGTAACTTTAGTAACACTTTAAAACTACAGTAATAAATCTTGATTATAACGAGACATTGTCGATGTAATAGTCGAATCATTTATTGTGTTTAGAAAGCATATTTCATTCTTCAAGACACTTAATGTTATTCACCTGTCAATTTGTTCGATAAAGTAATAGCTTGAAATTACTGTAAATAACTGATAAGTGTTAAATAGGTAGGCTTTGTTTTTCAGAATTTCTACTGTTTTTCTTGAAAGTGTCGGGACGATGAGATATCGGTAGCATATTTGTAGCTGTTTGCTCGATACTGCTAATCATAAATTGTGCAATTTAGTTGATTCATTGTATGCCATATGTATGGTGTAATATTTCTTATTTACTAACATTTGTCCAAGTGATAACGGCTTTCGGTTTACTCATGTGATAGATATATTGCTAAAATAGTATTTATGCGCTAATTTGAATTATTGCAATTTGTGATATTGAAATTGTTATAAATAAAACACGATGGTAACAGTAACATTAATATTCATGTTTTCTTTTGTTTCAGGTACGTCATGTGATTACTAGTTATCAATTGACCGATTTTAATGTGAGTTATTTTCGTTTTATCATATTTTCATACATAACTGTTATTTATTAATGTACAATACTCACGACACGTGTCGCGTAAACGTTTCCATAATTTCACAAATAGATTTAAAGAATAAACTTCTACCTGAATTATAAAATAATGATATGTAACTGGTTCTTAGCAGTGTTTGTAAACATGCGTCTATAAAAATAAAATGAACCAATAAATAATGTTTCAAACATTGATGGCTTTTGAAATTAAATAGTAATTATGGCTTGTTGCAACCTCAGATTAGAAAAATTGTCCGAACCCAGACAGGTAAACAGTGAAGTATGCGGCATTAATTGCTATTTTGGCTCAGGAGTTTGATAACAGATTTTAAGATTTCAAAAAATAATATGCATTTCACTATATTTGTAATCCATTCTCATTTGATATCAACACGTTGATTGTGTAATTGCATATAGAATGTATAAAGTTGCGATCAGATACATTCTGAAAAAAGTTTTTGCTGGACTCTTATACGTCGTACTTTTCTAAAAAATAAATAAACATACCTTCTGTATGAGGTTTCTTTTGGGGAGTTTGTATATTTACGGCTAACTTTTTTCCAATATGAATCAAACAAAAAGTAAAATTAGGACAAAAATTTCAGACAAGCGACTTGAAAATACTTTGTGCTGCTACTATTTTATTATCAAACTAGATTATACCTAGGTGCATTCGCAGTGGTAACAAAAAACGGTTCAGTGTTCAAATGATATGTTCGTATTTCTGTTTGAAAAATAAACTATCTTATTATACTCATGTGTAATAAGGATTACATTATAGTAATAAATAAATATGCAGCCCAGAAGATCTTAAAAGTTGGACATCCATGCCATATAGAAAATTCTTACGTAGTTATACAAGGTGATCAGAAATAAATTTCAGTTGGCAATAATTGAAAAACTCGAAGCAAAACTGGTACATACATTTATTTCCTGTTATTGAAAGTGGCATTTGAAAATTTAATTTTGAGTATATTTAATTTTTTTATTAAAGTGATACTTTTATTAATATCCTTTTATTCCTTAACTTTATCCAAAGAGCAGTAAATCAAGTCATCATATTAGATGTCAGGCCCCTGACAGAACCTATTGTTATTTATTTTAAAAATGACGTCAAATATATCTTATCAATAACTGCATATGAAAATGCGAATCATATTAAATTTCTCAGATAACTACAACTATACAATTCATCGGAAAATAGACCAATCATATAGCTCAGTTTTTTTAGTTACGCTGTATAACATCGGATATTAGCGTTGCTAAGTTGCAGGGACGGACAGGGCCATCGGGAAATCGGGAAATTCTCGAGAGGCCGCGACTTGTAGGAGGTCGATAAGCCTAGAGCCTATTTTTTACCAGTATAAATGCTTCTGAAAAATCAAAACATATTTATGCTTAGTTCTACCACGATTCATTCTTGTAATCAATAGGTTATAATCAAAATCGTTTGTTGTAATCAGCAATTTTACATCAGATTTCAGAATTGTATATGCACTTGATTCTTCGCAAAATGATAGTAGGTATTTAAATATTGGATTCATTGTGGGATTCATTCTTGTAATCAATATTCTTGAGCTCTAATGAATATAATCATTGTTTTAATCAACATTTTCATAGTTTATTTGAATATAACTATGCTAGAATAATAACGAACCGAGTGGTACGATAATTATTTTACTTATAACTAGAGCTCTGCTCTAATGCAAATAAATTAAAAAATATATGGTTCACTTCTATCAAGTTAAAGTAATTTTGTCTTTACGAATAAGAGCATTTTATAAAAATTTACCATTATTTACTTTCTGCCTTGAAACGGCGCCCCTCAAAGTTAGGCACCTTTGTTCAGGGCACAACCTGCTCACTCGCACGGAGCGGCCCTGGACAAAACAGCTTTAGAACCATTCCGAATTGAGATACAAGAGATAATACAAGATCTTGGTTCAGGTAACAATGAAATTTATAATGCAGACGAATCTGAATTAGTTTGTCACCCTGGCAAAACTTTAGTTCATGCTGACGAGAATGGAGCACCCGGACCCGGAGTGTTTGTGCCAAGTATAAGATGAGATCTAAGGCTGAATAAATTAGAAGAAAATGCGATTCTTACTTAGATAACGCTTCTCATCATAACATAGATGAGGAACTTTCGAGTGACGATAACCAGATTACTGGCTAATTTTTACAATCAAATATCACAAATTTAGCCAACCTATGGATCAAAACATAAAACAAAACGTGAAAATCGGTAAATAAATGCTTCAAAAGGTCCTAACTCAAGAAAATACACTACTCAATATCTAAAAAATATTCTGTTAAAAGATACGGTTTTTGCAATTGCTGAATGCTGGGCTCAAGTATCAGTCAAGCTGATTAAAAAGTCTTGGTTCTTAGTATAAATTGATCAGAAAATGATAATAACTGAGAAGAAGAATATGGTTTTGCTTTACACTTTACAGCATTTGATCAACTAATAACAAAAACATGATTAATAGAATCAGTCTCGCAAGTGAACGTGTCGATGAAAATTTAAGTACTTTAGATGTAAAATTTAATCATAGATTAATTTGTTTTATGAAACCGGACCATAGACAATAAATAAATAAAATTTTCAATTAAAACAAAGTTATTTATAAAAACTTAAATTTAATGTCTCCAAGATTCGAAAGAATTCGAACTACAGATAACTTATACATTACTGATTTTATTTATTTTTCACTAAGGGGAGGCCGGTTACGTTCTTAAATTCTCGGGCAGGTCCAAAGAGCCAGCCCGTCCCTGCTAAGTTGGGTTTCGCGAAACACAATTCTTGGATATAAATAAACAAGTAATATTTTTGACATTTCGTAAAAATATAGTTGATTGTTTCGTTTTACAGTCTTAATATATACAACACGAACTTCGAAAATCATCTAAATATGCAGTTTGCGGACTCGATACCGAAACACATCTCAACTGTATATTCAATTATTTTCTAACCTGTTTTTTATAACTATTGAACATATTCATGACCCAATATAACCTTTTCCTTAGGGAAGTGTACAGTTTCATTTCATCTATGTTGCAATGCAAATGTAAACTAATTAGTTACTATTGTATTCTTCAGCTTTCAAGTAACATTTTATATGCAAGCATAATAAATCATTCAGAATTATAATTAACTATTGCAATGTTACAAAATCTGGGATAAATTACAATAGGATTTTTTGAGTAATTTATGACAAACCTTGTCAAGAAGTAATTTGAGTCGGTTTCATTTCATTCCATTTATAAATTCGTTGATGAAATCCAAGGGGGCTTGGTAAAATAACAATAACCTGCAGCTATCGCCTGCTGTCACTTGCAAGAGCAGGTGGAGCTTTCATTCACTCCACAAAGCAAAACACAAAAAATAACGGGCTTAAAATCGACAAGCCCAAATATCGACGTACCATAGGGACCAATACTTTATTCGTTTTTTCACCGACACACGAGAAAATCTATATCTAATACTCGCAGTTGTGCTTATAATAGTTATAATCTGTGGTACCTGGTACCAGGGGCGCACACAGGGGGCGGTCCTGTAGGTCCGGACCGCTCCTAGAATACATATTGGAGAAAAAAATAAAGTAGATGACATCTGGTAAGAGATTTGTGAACGTAGCAAATAGGGAAAATACCACTTTTTACCTCTCGCTAAGAGAGGTATTGTATTCATGCTAAAAATCGCATATCCAGATTTTAATGAATAAGCACGTTTTAAGGTCCCTAGTATCCGATTATAACATTTTTACGATGATGTCCGTATGTGTGTGTGTGTGTGTGTGGGGATGTGTGTGTGTGTGTGTGGATGTTGGATTCACTATATCTCAAATACTATGAGACTTAAGACATTTTTAACTACGGATTCCTCAATCTAACAATAATGGGAAGAGTCCAGTCAGTTTTGGTAACAATTGGACAACCGGAAGTAGTAGTTACAAGAAAATAATCGTCTAAATATTATTTATCGAAAATTTATGTAAATACTTATATTAAAGAACGTTAAATTCTTTATTCGATAAATATAAATTCATTATTATATCTTCTATAGATTTAGAGATAAAGAAAGGCATATAAAATAATTTGATGTAAAAAATCTCGGATCAATCTACTACAAGGCAAGAAATTCAAATGTTTCTAATTGACATATAAATGTCACTGTCAAAAATATTTGTATGCCTCTGTCAAAAATATTTGTATATTATTATGAAGATTATGAAAATAAAAAAGTCAACAACGCAAAAGATATACGTAAAAAAGAATATAAAAGGAATTTGCGAAAAAATGACGAATATAAAGAAAAAGAAAAGGAAAGTAGAAAAAGAAAATTTCAGGATATTGAATATAAAGAAAATGTAAGTATTGTACACAATTTATTTTAAAATATCCCATAGATTTTGCAAATATATGTGAGAATTATTTTGTAGTGAGACATGAATATATGTATTTGTATTAAAAATATTTTTCGTTTTATGCGTACAACCAGGTAAAATATCTGGCGAGAGGTTATGTGTTGGCCACATCAGATTTTTAACTTTTGTTGGCGAGTGAAATATGTGTTTATTTTAAATATAAATGGTAAATCGTTTCAATGTTTACACTTTGACGTAAAAACAACCAATGATATCACTAATTTGCTAGAAAAAATGGCGGCCAAATGGGGGGGATTCGTTGTTGTCCGACCTGCCATTTACAGTTTATTTTTTTCTCCTGTAGAAAACAAATATCAATGTAATAGACCTTTTCAATTTAACGGCTATCTCTTTTCATCGCTGCAAATAGTAAGAAAATGGCGCCAACAATTGCCAGTTGGGCTGTCAAACGAAACGTCAAAAATATTGCAGTCATATATACCTGTATTCTCGGTGAAAATTTGCATCATTAGATCTTTTAGCTTCAATAAAGGTTTTGTAACTTATTTCGATAAGTTTTTGTTAAAGTTTTTCTCATATTTTACGTCTACTTTTTAAAAACAAACGCCATTGATCTCATTTGTTCTTAGTATGCGCAGATCCCCATTGCGCATATCTTCTATCTCTTTAAATTGAAAAGGTCTTTTGCTATTTTTTAAATTTAGGCATTTTAAAAATTAGCTCTAAGATGGCGCTCAGCTGAACCGCCCCCAAAAAAATATCCTGTGTGCGCCCCTGCCTGGTACAATACTCGTACGGTTTGTAGTGCAAAAGCAAACTTTTATTATTTTTTCTTTATCGATGTTTCTATTAATTCATCTTCAAGGTTATGTATTTTAATTTAAAACAATATTATTTCGTATCAAATGAGGATGAACGATGTTGCCAAAAACGGTTAAAAAATTCTTTGATTTACGTGCACATATTTGATCTTTTTTTAGCAAGTTTGGTACAAATTAACTAACCTCGCATCTCTGTAGTTTTCCAGATTCCTATATGCGGGGCGTGTTTTTTGAGACACTTTTATATTTAATGTATCAATAAGAACTAGCAGATGGAACTAGACCAGTTTTAGATATGGCTGTAAAAAATTGGCTGAAACACATAATACTTGTAAAAACTAACCTGGCCCAACTTGACTTACTAACTGACAATTAATAATATAAAACCATTAGAAAGGGCCCGTCAAAGTCTGCGGCTTTTTAAAAATTACATGTCGCATATGAATTTTGAATATAAATAAATGAAAACGAAATAAAAATTGCTATATATTTTGTGTTTTTATACCTATAATAATGTATTTAAAGTTTTTAGCGTAAAATGGTCGCCATGTTGTGACGTCAGCCTCATTACAGTAGTCTAGTTTCCCTGTGAAAATGTCGCTATAAAGTGGACCATGCATATTTTGCTCATAAATTCGCGATTGGCTTTACACATATTCTAACAAATACATTTTTAATATATCCGAGTAATTTTTATTAAGATCAAATGAAATTTTACTTATTAAATAAATTTATATTATAATTTATGTTTTATTTATTGTAATCTCAATATTTGTCATTGTTGTATTCATTTAGTAAATCGTAATGTACATGTTGGGTTACTTTTTATTATGAACTATGCTTTGATTATTGTAATCAATACTGTCTTTGTTGTATTTAATTATAAATAGAAAATAGTTTAAATACTATTTTAATTATAATAATGGCACTTGGTGGGAATGAAAACTTCAATATTACCTATATTAAAGAAAGTTTTAAAGTCACATTAATTAAAGCGAATAATTAACTTGATTATGAAAACGAGCAAAAATTATTAATTTTACTTACCTGATTTTTATTTATGTATAATATGTAATATCGAAGTTTTACATAAATTAACATTTAATACTACTCCTATACCTATTCATGTAAGTAAATCAAATAAATATATATTTTGAAATGATATAATAACTATCTAGCTTACTTTATTACCATTAGCTCTAAAAAAATTTGATCACAGTTTGTAATAGATACGTATTTTTTCTATTCATACAACATTTACTGTATATTGCCATATTAATGGTAACGTATGTCGGTTCCCTCTACATATGGCGGAGTGATATCAACGTCAGAATTTTCTCGCCAAAACTTTAATTATTTTAGGCGCTATTAAGCGTAATTTCAAGAAAACAAAAAATACGGTATTTCTATTTTTAAATTCTTCGTAACATATGAAAAATTCAAAATAAGTTGGACGGGCCCATTGCGAGACTCTTTGGGCACTTGTCAAGTATTAGTGGACAATTATTATTATTTTATTTATTATATAACCAGAACAAGAATTTCATTATTGTTTTACGTTTGAGTTTGTTCAGTTTGTCGTAATTTGGACATTAATTTTTAATTTACAAAATAGCTGGCTTCAGACTTTGCCGTATCCTAAATGATGCGTATTGCTGATCAAATTTACTTGTTTGAATGTGATCAAATATCAACCAAGGTAAAATAAATGATCTTGTCGGTTCTAAAGTTTGTCGATCCTACAATCTCTTTCGACATAAAGTAAAATGAAGCAATTCTCTTCCTCGTCTCGGCTGGCCTTGAATCAAACAATTGTTATAATAGCAATTATCTTTTGTTGACAATCCCAGAGGTGACTAATTCTTCATTAATTCAATATGAATACAAGCTCGAGCTTTTTGTTCTCGTATCTTGCGTATCTCAAATATGTGCAGCTAAATGATTATTATATTATCTCATTGTTTTTTATTATTGTTATCATATTATTCTCGGTATATTTTATAGATACCTATATGTTTTTATTACTTACCTACCATACTAAATAATATTTTTCATGGTTGTTAATTCAAGGACAGCCAGATACAGTGATACAATTTCTATTAATTACTCATTACGAGTATTACTAGATATGTGATTTATTAAAAAACAAACTGAACAAAAAAATTGGTTCATTAGAAAAGCAATCCTATCTCTAATAATAAATTATAGATTACGATTATTGATAAATTATATTATTTGATTTTAATAATGATAATTTGACAAAATTGACTCCTGTGGTGCACTTTCCACGCCAGCAATGAATGCCCGTGAGGTGACGCCTGGTAAACGCCCGCACAAATATGTCATCATTATTACCGAAATCTGCGTACAAAGCAGATTGGCACACCCAGCAATGGGTAATATGCCGTGATGATTATTTATGTATTTATTTTATAATTTCGATTCAAAAACTGAATGTCTTTATATATTGCATATAATAATAATTAGAATATCAAAATATCCATACTATAATTACTATATACTAATGATGAAACGGGTGCCGTTTTAGCGGAAGATTTTCGTATTGATCAATCAGGTACCATAAATTGTTCGTGTTTTCCATTATTTTGTACATAATTGTAGGGATAAGTTGGGGTTAACATCATCATTTCTTTAACTACGACTACCTTTAAGACACATTCAGTGTACGAGAGACAGTTGTAAAACGGAGAGTCAGTAAAAAGTCTGTATACGCTTCAGTAAATATTATTATACTGTTAATATCTGTCATTCTATAAAAAAAAACCCTGTTTCTTCATGTTCTAAACATTTTGGTCCTTCGATCTGGATATTTTATTCAAAAGGAGTCATTGAGTCAGTAAAAACTCTTTTGTATTATACGCTCCAGTACACATTATAGTCTACATCTGTTATTTATTTTTAAAAAACTGCCTTCACTAAATGCTAAACAATCTGGTCCTTCGAGCCGGATCAAAATGTTTGAAATTTAGAGAGGATAATTTTTTAATGAACATTTACTGAAGCGTATAATACCAACTTGTTTTTAGTAACTTTTTCTTTCTCTGTCTTAAGACAGAGACAGTGTTTGCTAACATATTCACTAACATTTGTTAGTAGATGTAGAATATTAGTATGTTCGTAATAACATTTTGCGATTTAATAACAATTTTCGCTAACAAAAATTGATGTAGGTACCATAAATAGGCGGTAAACTTTAAAATGTTATTACAAAATTCAAACTTACGTACTTATATTTTATTTCATTTAAGCCATTCAGCAGATGTCGCTCGCGTCAGCGCCAATTTTAAGTAAGCTATTACATTGGGTAAACTTGTCTCTTGTCTCCAATTTCAGCCAATCAGAGAGGTTAAAACTATTCTCTATTCTCTGCAGTACTGAATGGCTTAAATGGAACAAAGTATACGTATTAGTGTCCTGGTGAGGAATTTTGGGTTCAATTAATATTGAAAATTTGATAGTGATATTCTCATAAGAACATTAAAGCCACTGCCATCTTCGACTTGCCATTCTAACATAGGGAAAACTTTTCTTTTTTTTTCTTAAAACTGTAGCGAGCGTATCATATGTTAACTAACATTTTTACCAATAATTGTTACGAAATATTTTGCTGAACATTTGTTGGCTAACAAAAAATGTTAGCTAATGTTTGTTTCAATGTGGAACCGGCTTTACGAATGTCGCTCGTCGACTTTTTGTAGTTGTAGTTATAGGGGTGGGTATGGGAGTGACAACTTCTACTTATTTCTATAAAATAATGTAAAACATTGAACAGAAAAATGTAGAAATCAGTTTCTAACTATAGCAATACGACAGGTGCTTAGACAATAATCTTTATGACAGATATTTGCATGCTTGTAGTCAGATTCTTAGCTAGTCAGTTATTTTATTAATTAAAATAAATATAATTGAATAATACTACTATGATTCTATTTTGTATCCCTACTATGGCAAATTTGCTACAATTTGAAAGAATACTATACATTAAAATGAATTTTGAATCACAAACTATAATCGTAGAGCTCATGCCGAAGTAAACTATAATTTTTGGTAAAAATATTATGTAAATGCTTATCTTTGTTATGTATAAATTTATATAGCACAATTTGTATCTAAAGTGTGAGTTTAATATTTTTTATTATCGGTATAAAATTTTTATCTTTATTTCTAATACAAGTATTATTTGATGTTCCTATTTTTAAGACAAACAAAAATATGTCTTATCTGAATCACGTGCATTCAAAGTCTGAGCTCAGTCTAGTAACAATTCATAAAAAAGTTAAATTTAGTCGATTATCTATGATTTATTAGTATTTGCTTAACTGTACATACCTAGACTGGTAGATACTCAAGCTACCTCACGATTTTTAATGAGTCACACAAAAATTACATAATTTGTATTATTAAGTTTTTATCGAAACAAAATCGTTTTCATCTTATTTAAAAAACCGTTTTGGACGTGACATTCTTGATTTTACCTTGAAATGAGTTTATCTTGTTGAAACGTATCAATAAATTTGCCTTGATTATATATTTTGGAAAATTTATAGTTAAAATCAACTAATCGTGCATTTTGTTTTAATAAATATATTTTTTATACAGGGCTGCAAATTATAAATGACTTTCATCAGTGAGTAATCCAAAATTACTCTGTCCTTCAACATTTAAGATTCGCATCATTTTAAAAAATCAAAATTGTTCAAATAAATCAAAAATAAGGAACAGATACATAAATTGGTATTATTAGAAGACAGTAGAACATAATGTTGCTGTCTGATATGGCCATTTTATATTATGTTACCTCCATTGTTAATTCCGAATACTCTACAATATTTGTATATTAATAAAATATCTGTAAACATTGATCACACAACCCGAGAAATCATAGCACTACTAAATAGAGAATATCCTGTTGCGTGACCAGCCCGGAACCCTGACCTAACTCCCCTAGATTTTTTTTTTCTGGGTTCAGATGAAGACCTATATATATGAGACGACAGTAAACACCGAATTAGAACTGGTGGTTAGAATAATATATGCAGCAGAAGATATAAAAGGCAAGAAGGCATCTCTTGCAAGTGTCTCTTCTAATATTAAACCATGCTGCCGAGCTTGCGTTGCTACGAATGGTGGCCATTTAGAAAATCAAATTTAGTCCCTCCCTTGTTGTTTCATTGTTCATTGTTTTATTTTTCGTGTTTATTTATTTCTTGTTTTTCTTGTATAATTTTCTTGTTTAATGGCAGCAAGCTTAATTTGTTTTAAATTATTGTTGCAGTTTGTTAAAATGTATCTTGCAATTCAATTTGAGTAAAAACTTTTTCTGGACAGATAGAAAAAAATGTGTTAGACAAATGTTATAGTAGATAGTTTAAGGATTTTGTAAATGTATTATTTTCAAAAATCGATCGAGTGGTTTTTAAAATATCTTGTTTTGAAATTGATCGGTCGCCATTTTGATATTTGATAAAATAGAAAATAATTGTAAATACAAATGTTTTAGAGAACGGAAAGCAAATGCAATTTTTTTAAATATTTTTTAAACATTCCTTAAATTAAGGGAGTATAATGACGTTTTTTCGAAAAACAGAAAAACGCTTGTAACTATGAACTGGGGCTCCAAATCGAAAATTTGAACAAAAAAAAAGTTGTTTGTTTCAATGAGTTCTATCTGCCGTTTTCGGGTGTTACGACTTAATATTAACATCCTGTATAACTAAATTAAATGTATATATAATCCGTTCGCTACGCTAAAACGAGAAGATGTGGAACTAATTTTTAAACAGAGACGCGTCATTCTGTTTGTCAAAAGAGGATAATTTTGGAGTCGAACCAATCGAATGACTTGTTATGTTCGAGAATTAGTTCCACATTCTCTCGTTTCAGCGAACGAAGTATAGTTAGGTTTAAGTGACGCATCCAAGCACAATTAACCCTTCAGTACACTCACCCGGTTTCAGGGAGCACGGATACTTAAAATTTATATTATTTCTATAATCACAACTGTGAATTAAAAAGAATGTATTAATAATTTATAGAAACTTAAACAATTCTTTAACTATTACTGGGGCTTTTTTATCGATGCGTGCGCTTGTGTTTCAAAATTTAGTGTGTGTTCTGGAGAGTTAACTAAAATATGTTGCTGTTTGCGATTTGTTTAAATCTTTCAATACGCAATAATAAGCTATAATTATCATATGGCTACCAGTGGACATTTTGATTCCCTTCTGTAGGACCGCGTAATCCCCGTAGACACATTATCGTTATAATGTTCGATCGCAGCACGGGGCAATGTAAATATATAATTTGATTAAAGGGGGTGTAAACCAAAAAAAAACAACTTTGCACTAAAAAATAGAAAAAAAATATCTAAGAGCAACAGTGAAAACCTCAGTTTGCTACAGACAACACTTCTTGAGATATTCAACCGCGAATATGTGACAGAGTAGCGTGTGACGTCATACCGACACGAGTCGGTCGAGCTTGCCCGCTGCATATGAGTGCAGTTGCGTAGTTTCGGTTGTGTAAACCTTAGAAGGTTTACTAAAATATATATTCTTCGCTATTTGTTGTCATGCCGCCTAATTTTAATAACAACTTAAATAATTCCACCGTAAACATTACATAATTTTCCTCGGAAAGAAATGGATCCCCAACGATATAACGCTTGGAAAAATCGTGTCAATCGGAAACATTTTATTCCTAATCATAACCATGTAGTCCGCAGTTTATATTTTAAAATTGATGACTTTGAAAATAAATATTGGAGTTTTATATTAACCCTGCAGTGATGGCGCCCAAAAATGTAATGTTACCGGTGCCGCGGAGCCTGACAGTCTCCGTTAATATATTCTCCTTTAATACTAGTGTCTGAAAGATTGTTTTAAAATATTGTATTTATATTAACAATATACAATTTAACATACATTAAAGTAGAATATGAAATTTGGTTATTACATTTTAGAAAGTATTAAGTTTAAATTCACACATTTTTATTAACTACATACATAATCCATACAAAATATATATAAAAATAAACTATATTTTTTTGAGTATATGCATGTACCTACATAAAAATAATTAAATTAACATATAAGAATGTTTATTTACACAACGTTAATAAATCATATTTGCATATTTTAAACAAATACTTATTTGACCACTCCTGTGTCTATTTTGTTGAAAAAACTTTTAAACTTTACTCTTTTCATCGAAATTCATATTTTTTATATGGAATAAATAGTTTATGCACAGAAAAAGAAATATTTATAAATAAGCAAAAGTAACCACCACTACTTGCGCATAATATTCTGTAGTACAAAGTTAGGAAGGTAGAGAAACAAACACGAACATATTCAATTTAATTATCGAAATAAACGAACAATTAAAATCTCTCACAGACTCCACACTACCACAGTAGGGTTAAAAGTAGAACACACGTAATATAAATAACGCAAGGAGATTACTATTGTTAAGACGCATACGCATATTCTGCGTTACTGCCACTGCTGGTTCTACCGGCTGTCGGTATGTCGTCACAAGCGGCGGACGCGTTGTTTAAAACTCTTGTAATTCTTGTATCTTTAACAATAGAAATATGCGGTTTGAACATTTGTTCTTATAATTTTTCATTCTACAATTTTGATTTTTGGTTTACACCCCCTTTAAACTAATCTGTTTTTCTTCTCGACGCAATTATATTCGTGCAGTCAAGACAAAAAAATATTTTCTTAATTTAAAAAATCACAATAGCAATTTGAGTTTTTCATATTAGACGTAAAGATTGTGCAAAAAATACGGTTTTTAAAAAAAATTCGTTTAGATTCAATATTTACTTAAGTACTCAAAAAAGAAAATTAATCAATTTCATATTAGAGGCTAGCTGTTGTTTTCGGCATTATTGCGAAAAAGTTATAGGTACGGATAAATGCACTAATGGTGAAATGAATGTCATTTTGACACAAATAGGTGACTCTATAAAACGATTGATTCAATTGGGATTCGAATCCACAATCGAACGTATAACGCACCTTATTAATTTATTACATTTTTAATTAGAATTATAAAAAAAATTTAGTCAATAAAACATAAATGAGTGTCGGTTGTGTGATTTTAAGATGAATTTCATGCATCTTGTTAAAACTTTAAAGAAACCGCACTAATTATTATTATATTCTCATTAGTATAAACACAAAGTTATTGCTTCAAGCACACATCGGAAAAACACATAAAAGTCAAAATTAATTACAAGTTATGCTATCAATTATATACTTCAATTTACGGTATTGACTTTTGACATTCAGTATTTTTGAACATTAATTATTTACTATTCAATTAAACGACCTTCCAATTATCTTTTAGGAATTAACCATCATTCAATAGTTTAAATACAAAGTAATCAATTTTTTTTTCTTATCGACTTATCATTTGCAATAATTTTATCATATGCTTTAACCTTTATTATTTATCCTCTCGCGATTTTGTTTTTGGCAGTTGTTTGTGTCATTATCGAATTAGAACAAAGATATCGGTGATGTAATTCAGCACTCAAGTTTGACGTATATTGTTGATTTTTAATTATTATTCAAATGAATATCGTTCGACATAATTTACGCTTGTAATGAGAATGTAACATTACTAATTTATTAACTAAAGTAGTAATTTTCTTAATGTTACGAGTTACGAGCACACCTTCGGGCTGAGCTATATTTACTGCGATATGTAATAACATTAGAATTATTTTACTAGCTGTAAATTTGTAATTAATACATTTAATAGTGTGTGCCAAATATAACTGTATCGCCAGATGTTATTATTCTTTGTGAGAATTGGTGTTTTATCTAATAAAGGCAGGTGATACAATTTTTTCGTTTTGGTAAGAAGTTACAGGTTTTTTGTATTCAAATCATTGTAAAATTACAAGAAACAGTTATAATACGTATACCGGGTGTCTTAGGTCGAACGACACATAAGAGTTTAACATGTGAAATCAGTTAATGAATAATCTGTCCAGTGCAAGATATTGGGCCCTATTTTGTGACTCAGTGGTTAATTTTTAACCACTGGTTAAAATTTTTATCCAATAGATATTGATTTGACAACTAAAAATCTCTCTTTTTGTTATGTCAACATATTTGATTGGTTAAAAAATTTAACCAATGGTTAAAAATTAACCACTGAGTTACAGAATAGGCCCCATTAAGTTGAAAATTCGTGTACTTATTGGGGGATACTAATTATATGGATTACAATCCAAATTAGAAAATTTAAATGTATAATATCAGAAAAAATAAGGAATTTTTTAGAATTTCCAGGATTGTTATTTATATACCGGAAAAATGGTTACCAAGTAATAGCTTAAATAGCCTAGTGGTAGCGTGTTAGCTTGGTAATAAACAAAAGTCTCAAAAGCTGGGTTCAGAGTCAGCCAGCAGCAAAATTTTATTTTTAATTTTTACTTCTCAAAATAATTTTTATTGTTAACATGTTTTTAATTTTTTGTCGTTGTTAGGATTCGTTTTGTTGTTGTATTTTGTTGTTTTGTTTTGTTGTATGGGTACGTTATTTTTAATATAAATATTTATTATAAGCAGATTGACACACCCAGTAATGGGTAATATACCGCGATGATATATTTATTTATTTATTTATTTATTTTATTGTAATTATTTAACTGTATGTTGTAATCAATGTGATTTAGATTTTACAAAATTCGTATAATTTATGCTTTAAATAATGTTAAACATATTAATAATTAAAATTATTTTGAAAAGTAAATATTTTAAATTAAATTTTGCTGCTGGCTGGTTCCGAAACCAGTCTCTCCGAGTTTTGTTTACTACCAAGCGCAAACGCTACCACTATGCTATTTGTACTGTTACTTAGTAACAATTTTATCCGGTATACGATCAACAATCCTGGAAATTCTACAAATTTTCTTAATTTTTTCTAATATTACACATATAAATTTAGTAATTTGGACTATAATCCGTAGAATTAATATCCCCCAATAAGTATACAATATTTCAGCTTAGTATCTTGGGGAGATACTATTCACAATTTACTAATTTCACTTGTAAAGCTACATTTACAGCTACTTTTCTAATGCGTAATGATAATGCATAAGACACAACTTTAATGCATAGTGCTAATGCGTAAGGTTAAGAAAAACATAGCATTTTCTGCAACAAAATTTAATTGTTAGTTGACATCTGTTTTTATTCAAATTACCTGTCAAAATTGAAGTTTATCATGGTAGGAAACGATTGCTGAAGCGTATTTCTTTTTTATTTGAGCACATGGTATTACAAATGTAGCACTCGATGTAGCTATTTGTTTTCTTCGAAATTTAAGATTTTGAGATTTCTCGCAAATTCCTTTTGACATCTGTCATAAATTTACTTAATGCATAATGCGTAATGAAAAAAAAGTTTGGAGTTTGAAAACTTTTGTTATTATACATTATGTTTATGTATTATGCGTTAAAATTAAAACTAGCTGTGAATAGTCCTGTGCGTTTCCATATAACAAACTTCATTATGAATTATCTATTAGCACTACGTATTAACGTTATGCATTAAAAAAGTAGCTGTGAATGAAGCTGTAATCTCCAATGTGTCAGTCGTCCTGAGACACCCGGTTTACTTGATACACATGATATATATATATATATATATATATATATATATATATATATATATATATATATATATATATATATATATATATATATACAGAGTGTAAATGAAATAAGTGCATTAAATTTAACCAGTAATGTAACTCGTCGAGAGCAACAATTTTTCTTAATAATTTTTTTTCTAAATCTTCTAGTTACTGAGTTAAAATTGTTTAAAGATTTGTTTAAAATTTCGTTACCCGCCAATGGCAAGATCTCTCCTGTCTGAGTTAAAGTTCGATGTACACAGCATAAAAATTGTCGGGGGGGGGGGGGGGTTGCATACTTGCAGACACATTTTTAATTAGAATTATAAAAAAAATTTAGTCAATAAAACATAAATGAGTGTCGGTTGTGTGATTTTAAGATGAATTTCATGCATCTTGTTAAAACTTTAAAGAAACCGCACTAATTATTATTATATTCTCATTAGTATAAACACAAAGTTATTGCTTCAAGCACACATCGGAAAAACACATAAAAGTCAAAATTAATTACAAGTTATGCTATCAATTATATACTTCAATTTACGGTATTGACTTTTGACATTCAGTATTTTTGAACATTAATTATTTACTATTCAATTAAACGACCTTCCAATTATCTTTTAGGAATTAACCATCATTCAATAGTTTAAATACAAAGTAATCAATTTTTTTTTCTTATCGACTTATCATTTGCAATAATTTTATCATATGCTTTAACCTTTATTATTTATCCTCTCGCGATTTTGTTTTTGGCAGTTGTTTGTGTCATTATCGAATTAGAACAAAGATATCGGTGATGTAATTCAGCACTCAAGTTTGACGTATATTGTTGATTTTTAATTATTATTCAAATGAATATCGTTCGACATAATTTACGCTTGTAATGAGAATGTAACATTACTAATTTATTAACTAAAGTAGTAATTTTCTTAATGTTACGAGTTACGAGCACACCTTCGGGCTGAGCTATATTTACTGCGATATGTAATAACATTAGAATTATTTTACTAGCTGTAAATTTGTAATTAATACATTTAATAGTGTGTGCCAAATATAACTGTATCGCCAGATGTTATTATTCTTTGTGAGAATTGGTGTTTTATCTAATAAAGGCAGGTGATACAATTTTTTCGTTTTGGTAAGAAGTTACAGGTTTTTTGTATTCAAATCATTGTAAAATTACAAGAAACAGTTATAATACGTATACCGGGTGTCTTAGGTCGAACGACACATAAGAGTTTAACATGTGAAATCAGTTAATGAATAATCTGTCCAGTGCAAGATATTGGGCCCTATTTTGTGACTCAGTGGTTAATTTTTAACCACTGGTTAAAATTTTTATCCAATAGATATTGATTTGACAACTAAAAATCTCTCTTTTTGTTATGTCAACATATTTGATTGGTTAAAAAATTTAACCAATGGTTAAAAATTAACCACTGAGTTACAGAATAGGCCCCATTAAGTTGAAAATTCGTGTACTTATTGGGGGATACTAATTATATGGATTACAATCCAAATTAGAAAATTTAAATGTATAATATCAGAAAAAATAAGGAATTTTTTAGAATTTCCAGGATTGTTATTTATATACCGGAAAAATGGTTACCAAGTAATAGCTTAAATAGCCTAGTGGTAGCGTGTTAGCTTGGTAATAAACAAAAGTCTCAAAAGCTGGGTTCAGAGTCAGCCAGCAGCAAAATTTTATTTTTAATTTTTACTTCTCAAAATAATTTTTATTGTTAACATGTTTTTAATTTTTTGTCGTTGTTAGGATTCGTTTTGTTGTTGTATTTTGTTGTTTTGTTTTGTTGTATGGGTACGTTATTTTTAATATAAATATTTATTATAAGCAGATTGACACACCCAGTAATGGGTAATATACCGCGATGATATATTTATTTATTTATTTATTTATTTTATTGTAATTATTTAACTGTATGTTGTAATCAATGTGATTTAGATTTTACAAAATTCGTATAATTTATGCTTTAAATAATGTTAAACATATTAATAATTAAAATTATTTTGAAAAGTAAATATTTTAAATTAAATTTTGCTGCTGGCTGGTTCCGAAACCAGTCTCTCCGAGTTTTGTTTACTACCAAGCGCAAACGCTACCACTATGCTATTTGTACTGTTACTTAGTAACAATTTTATCCGGTATACGATCAACAATCCTGGAAATTCTACAAATTTTCTTAATTTTTTCTAATATTACACATATAAATTTAGTAATTTGGACTATAATCCGTAGAATTAATATCCCCCAATAAGTATACAATATTTCAGCTTAGTATCTTGGGGAGATACTATTCACAATTTACTAATTTCACTTGTAAAGCTACATTTACAGCTACTTTTCTAATGCGTAATGATAATGCATAAGACACAACTTTAATGCATAGTGCTAATGCGTAAGGTTAAGAAAAACATAGCATTTTCTGCAACAAAATTTAATTGTTAGTTGACATCTGTTTTTATTCAAATTACCTGTCAAAATTGAAGTTTATCATGGTAGGAAACGATTGCTGAAGCGTATTTCTTTTTTATTTGAGCACATGGTATTACAAATGTAGCACTCGATGTAGCTATTTGTTTTCTTCGAAATTTAAGATTTTGAGATTTCTCGCAAATTCCTTTTGACATCTGTCATAAATTTACTTAATGCATAATGCGTAATGAAAAAAAAGTTTGGAGTTTGAAAACTTTTGTTATTATACATTATGTTTATGTATTATGCGTTAAAATTAAAACTAGCTGTGAATAGTCCTGTGCGTTTCCATATAACAAACTTCATTATGAATTATCTATTAGCACTACGTATTAACGTTATGCATTAAAAAAGTAGCTGTGAATGAAGCTGTAATCTCCAATGTGTCAGTCGTCCTGAGACACCCGGTTTACTTGATACACATGATATATATATATATATATATATATATATATATATATATATATATATATATATATATATATATATATATATATATATATATATATATATATATATATACAGAGTGTAAATGAAATAAGTGCATTAAATTTAACCAGTAATGTAACTCGTCGAGAGCAACAATTTTTCTTAATAATTTTTTTTCTAAATCTTCTAGTTACTGAGTTAAAATTGTTTAAAGATTTGTTTAAAATTTCGTTACCCGCCAATGGCAAGATCTCTCCTGTCTGAGTTAAAGTTCGATGTACACAGCATAAAAATTGTCGGGGGGGGGGGTTGCATACTTGCAGACACAGTAATTAATAAACGATGAACGGAAAATATATTTATTATTAATAAAATCGGAATAGTACAATTTTTAAAATAAATAAATTTAAAATTTGGATAACAAAATTATAAAATTATGTATTGAAACAAGTTTCGGAACTAGTGTAAATAGAGTAAGAGCGCGGGAAGACTGGGAAGAGCATAATAGTTACGAGGTTATGAGATGAACTTAGGGTGTCAACCCGACAAATCATAATAGTTTAAATACGTTATTCAGAAAATGTAAGGATATACTTTTCTCCATTTAAACGAGATGGGATTGTATGAGGACCAATGACTCGTCAATTTATTCCCGCCCAAACAATTAATGATTTTTTTGTTGAAAATTGTGTTTCTTTCCTACAGTATAAGGATTTTTGTGACCAGATAAGTGTATTGTGCATTATTAAAGACACTTTATCTAATATATCCAGCCCTATCAGTGAACAATACAACCCATTCGCAAAATTGAAATGCTGGAAACAATGAAATTTTTGCACATGGTATGGAAGTAACTGATGCTCTTCAAATATTCCAAATTGTCATATGTGACATATCAGACTGTGATAATCTCGAAGATATTGTATGTGGTACAACATAAATTTACGAATATTACGAAGAGGATGGTTTTCGTGTAACTTCGTTGACCTTGAGAACTTCACCATAGGTAATTACAATGTCTGTGTATCCGCTATTCACAAAAATAAGCATTTTGCAGAATTTTACTTTATAAACAAGTTTATTACTAATGTTAAAATTTCATTGCAACAACTGACAGGAATGTCAATTACTAAAACAAAATTTTTCATAGCTATTGCTACTTGTTTAATTATTGCATTAAGATTATTACGAATACATTTAATAAAAAATAAAAATATATTCTAACTCAATTTTCTTTCACTTGTAGAGCTAGAAAATTTTCTTAAAATTTCTGTGATACACTTTCCATATAGTATACGTGATTTCCCTCGGGATGAAGACTGGTAACCGCTTCTATGACTAATATAAGTAATAAGTTATGTAAATGTCGAGATATGTCTTTGTATGCTGAAGTATTTCAAATTTAGAAAATATATACGTATAATTAATTATGGAATATGAATTGCTGGCTTACTAGATGAATTTACTTTCTACAAAGTTACTATCAGTGGCGGCACACTGCTTAATTAATGGTTGCTTTGCAAGATGTCATAGGTTTATCATATAATCAATAATAATGATGAAGATATGTTATATTTTCCTTAATTTTGATTCTTACAGTTACATGTCTCTAAAATTAAATTATGTATGTTGATGAGAAGAAATTTTTATTCATTCACAAAAAAGTTTTTAAGATTTTTCCGCTTCATTGACAACTATAACAGAATCAACTTTTTTGTTTTATTTTCTTATTTTGTTAATTTTGATTTTATACAAATATCTTTTCATTAAACAAAACATGCTAAAATTGTGTGGATTAAATTTAAGCCAATCTTTAATGTCTACTTGAAATCTCACATCTCACTAAGAGAGGTATTGAATTCATGCTAAAAATCTCATATACAGGTTTTAGTGAATAAGCACGTTATTAAGGTCCCTAGAATCATATTATATCATTTTTACGATGATGTCCGTATATATATATATATATATATATATATATATATATATATATACATATGTGTGTGTGTGTGTGTGTGTGTGTGTGTGTGTGTGTGTGTGCGTGCGTGCGTGCGTGCGTGCGTGTGTGGATGTTGGATCCACGATTTCTCAAATACTATAAGACTTAAGACATTTTTACCTATGGATTCGTCAATCTAACAATAATGGGAAGAGTTGATTAAGTTTTGGTAACAATTGGACAACCGGAAGTAGTAGTTACAAGAAAAAAAAACATTAGTAGGAATGAAATAATAATAATACAAAATTGGTTTGTGATCGGGTACGTTCTCTCGTTGAACGAGGTAGAGTGCTTATTATCTATTGTATGTTTAACAGGTCTAATAACCAACAAATCATTACTTGTTTTGTCCCATTGCACACTGAAATATGATTTAAAATACGAATTTTATTTACGGTTTTTTTTTTCGTAAAATACATAAAAATGCAATTTATTTTAATCTCATATTTATTGTGTAGTTAATAATTCTGAACAAGTTTTGTATTTATAAATTGCCTCTAAATGTAATAAGTAACTACAGCAAAATAAAAATATTCCCTCCCTATAGCATTAAACCTATAGGGCGCGGGTAGACACGTGACTTGAGCGACATTGAAGTGCTTGAAATCAGCTGATTTGTGTGCGCTTGTCATTTTGACAAGAACAATGTCACTTTGTCACCCAGACACCCAGTATTTTTGCATATCATTCTGGCACTCTATATAGTATAACACTATTAAAGGTGTCTGAATACTTAGTAGTTAATAATAACATACATGGCTCTTGTAAGACTAGATATTAGATTACAACTGTCAATCATATAGATATTTATATCTAGTAAACCTATTAACTTTTTTAATTAAAAAGTAAATTGAGAACGAATGTCTGGGAAAGGAAAATAGTAGATGAAGTAGAGAAATGTAATAAGATCAGGTAATCCAGTCGTTACGACAATCCAGAAATTCATTATTATATAATATGATTGCTATACCTCACTCCGAGAGACGTAGAGTGGAACAGCACAAAATGAAATGAGTTACGGCTTCGTTACTACACGAAATTGTTTCAGTCTTTCAGAAATAGCTTTATAAATTTTGTAATAGGAGACTTTTATTTCGTAATTTGGTATAGTTGGAACAAAAGGGTATTATTACTCTTCTCTTGAGCAAGACCGCAACGTCTACAATACGAGCGAGTATATGCTCAGTAAATTTAAAGCTTCTAAATTAGTTCTCATTTTATTAGTTTCCTGAACTTGTACTATAGGTATGAGTTTGCGAAAAGTTATTTTGTAATATTATTTTATAATTTAAATTTCAATGAGTCATTGTTCATTATCATTTGTTAATGTTAATAATTTTAATTTTAATTAATGCAGTACTGATAAGATTTAAATTTTATTTATAATTATATTGAATAATTAGAAATTTGGCCTTATACACATCCCATTGCTCAACTATTTCCAAAATTTCTTGGTGATTCATTCTCAGTATCTACATGTAACTATAACGACTCATAGTATAGGTACCTTCTCATAACCTGATTCTTGAAAGTTAAAATAATTAAACAAAATTTGTCTAAATACAGAACTGTTACACATTCGAAATTATGTTTAAAAAGTGAAAATTAATTTATATTACACCTAATTTATTTATAATGATAAATTAACAAAAAATATTTCTTTTTAAATAAATAAATATATCATCATGGCATATTACCCATTGCTGGGTGTGCCAATCTGCTTAGATTTCGGTAATGACGATGACATATTTGTACCGGGCAGGCATTTTAATAATTTTTATTTTTTATTTATTTCAAGAAAATGACTCCCGTGGTACAATGTTTAATATTTCATATTTTTCAAAATTTACTAACCAATACCTTTTCCTGATTTTGATTAAAAATACTTTGTCTTGTCATAGGATTTTATTTGATTTTACACCAAGTTTATGTGAAAATAAATAAAAATAATACAGAATCATGTTACTATGTATACATAGATAAATAATATTACTGATATTTATGATCTAGCTATGTAATATATCGAATTGTATTAATTCTGTTTATCTGCTTTTCAAATTGTATTAATGTTTCATTTTAATTGAAAGTATGTCAAATATTAAATTCTTTTTATCCAATACCAACTTATAATATACTTGTTACTATGGTTATTTGAAATAACTAATGTACAACATTAGTCACTCCGTGAGAGAATATTTTAGAAGTCACGGAAGAATTATTACTAATTTTTGTGTTTTTTTTTAATATAAATAAAAATCAATTTTACAATAGTATATTAAAGAACGTGTTTTATAAGACATGTTTTCTATTTGACAAGTGCGAAAGAAAGTCTTATAAAATGAGTTCTTTATACTATTTTTTATATTTTGCGCCTTCTACAATAACATTTACTTACTCAATTTGTGATTATATTTGTAACCATTTGTACATTTTCATATAAATAATCTTCCCTAAATAAAAAAAAATATATAAATAATAATTATATTATTAAAATGAAATGTCAATTAACTAAAAATAAATTAGGTAAAAATGGGTTAAAGAAACGTCATCTAGTACCAACCGTCTAAAAAAATTGCGTATCGAAATGAAGGTCATTACGATACGCAATTGCGCATCGTAATGACTTCATTATGAACGCAAAATATAAAAAATTATTTTATTATTGAAATATTTTAAAATTATTTATGCTAAATTAGGATACTTATCTTTACAAAATGACAGCTGTCATGTACGGCTGATGAAACGAAGTTAGTAGTTACTTGCTCGGAATTAAATTCAAAGATGCTGCTTGTGCTTCTAAGTGAATACGTTTTAAAGGAAGGTCCTCATTTTCACCCATTTTAATGTATTTTTCTTTCAAATAATTCCCAATGACAGGCAATAATTATTACAGCAAACTTTTTCCATGAACAATATAACAAAACCATAACAACCATTCAATGGCTACTTTGTAATTTAAAATACTACATCAATTGACTTAACATGAAACACTGAATGAAAACATAAAAATGATTTAAGAAGTTTTTAGAAAAGTGTTGGATAAAACGTTGTATTATACTCGTGTGGAATGTATATTAGTAAATAAATAATAAATCATATATCATCACGGCATATTACCCATTGCTGGGTGTGCCAATCCGCTTTGTATGCAGATATCGGTAATGATAATGACATATTTGTACCGTGCGGGCGTTTACCAGGCGTCACCTCACGGACAATCATTGCTGGCGTGGAGAGTGCACCACAGGGGTCAATTTTGTGCCATTTAAAATTCGATATATTTGGCGTCGGTCGGGATCGAACCCGGTTCCCCAGATTCACGACCAGACACTCAGGCACGCAGCCACGAGACCCAGTGGCTAAACTTTTTCTTTCGTGACTAATATCATACATTCCACACACATATAATAAATAACTATTATAGGTACTCATTAATAAAAGAGTACGGCCCGTTATCAAAGACCACTATTTCTAAGTGTTTGGTATATTATGGAAGTTAATTGCATTATGTACTTTTATGCGTAATCTCATAGAAAGATTGCGAAGTTCATCATTTTATATATCAGGCAGTCTTTTTCAACATGACTAGGCGAATTGTAAAATGAATATTTGGACATTTTCGCTTGTAATTTTTTTAAAGTAAAAAATAAATTATAATTTGTTTTACATTTTTTTCGTTAAGAAAATAGCTATTTGTATATTAAGAGCGCAAAATGGGACATTGTCGATTGAGAGGTTGTTGCCGCGCGACGCAGGAGCGAGGCATTCTCTCGAAATCGACAATATCAATTTGCGCTCGAAACACACACAAGATTTTTTCTACAGTCGCCACAATGGGGTCATCCACCATAACAAAAATTTATTTTTTATTTATTTTTACTTATCGGTACTTTCTATTCTTCTTGAGCTATTGCTTCAATCTAATCTAAGCATTATATACTTTCGTTTTTGTAAATGTATGCCCCATTTTATTTTCACAGCAGTGCGGCATTTTGTTTGGTTATGTAACATACCGACAGAGCAGTTATATGTTAGATTGACTTGTTAACTGGGTAATATGTAACTACAGTGTCATTAATTCCTGACTAAACGTTTCCATTAAGAATGTAGTCAAGTAACATTTGTCAACATTCTATAGTTAGAAATTTGAGGAGCGAGCGTTTTTTCTACTTTGTCGCTCTAGAGCGGCAAAGTGACATTTTGCGTAGACAAAAGAGAGCGCAAATGGCAACTTTGTATATAGACTGTAGAAAAACTCTTTATTGTATTACTTGTCTTATTTATTGTACCGAACTTTAACTTAATTTTTCTTTTTTGATCTACTTGACTACATACTGTACCTATTATCTATTATTAGATATCATGAGAGAATCTATAAAAATGCTGCAAATTCTTGTAATATTAGTCAGTATTAGCTTTTGATAAAACTCCAGTGAAATGAATGAACTTCAATTATTTTCCTTTGATAAATTCTCACTGGAACTCAAGCGTTATTGGAAATGTAATTACTTTTTATGCCCACTTCATTCAGCAAAATAAGATTATGAAAATACGGTTTCACATAGCAACAACCAAAGTAGACAACATGGGTTCTACCTCTAGTAAACATTTTTATCGTCGAGCCGACCTTCAGAAAAAATGTATTTTTTGTTTGCTCACATGCATAAACACGAATTGAGATGCGATAAAAATAATTCATAACGATAAATAATTGAAATTGTAATAAACATCTGTGTTAAGTGCTTGACTAATGCATTTACTTAGCAAGAAAAACAGGATCGTCGCCTAGTAACATAAAGCGAAAATGTTTGTGTTATCTGAGTAAACAGGCTAGCCCGGCAGTTGTCCTTATCAAAAATCATAAAAAATATGATAAGGCTTGAGTCATAAACCCACCTATTATACGCGACCCGCCGAGTATTTAAAAGGACAACTATTAATGTTCAAAATATACGAGTTTTTCTACACGTGCCTATCTAGGCTTAAATATAGGTGCAACTACATAAATATTTGATTTTTTAAAGGTCGTTGTATACAAAGATTCCTTTATCTCATGCCAAAATACAACGTAATAGTTTCTTCTTTTATGTTTGATAGTCAATCAAAATATACACAACTCAAGATAAATTTAGATAAAAAATGTTTTCAATGTGTTGAAAATAACAAATAATTCTCTTAGTGAAGGACGTTATGGAATATGGAATACTTTTGTAATTGTTAGGTACTCTATTCTCACTATAAACGTAAAATTTTATTAATGCTGATGTAGGTAAAATAGATACGGTGAGTGCACTGACGATTAAATGTTCTCTGAAAAATATCCCCCAATGTGCCGGTTTCACATTTTTTTAAAAGTATTTTAAATGAAAGTTTATGCAATAATAATAAATTATTGTTATTTCCGTAAATAATTAAATAAAAAGTTTGGCACTAGAAATAATATTGAAAAACAACCCCCCACTCCTGTGACGTCGGAGCACATACAATACGCCATTCATAACCAATAGGAAAATTGTCTACGTTATTTATATAAATAAAAGTAGGCGATAGTTTGTTACATGTTAAACTGTATGTGCTCTGAGCTGGGACCCCAAGACTACGCTATGATAGCGTAGCGAAAAATACCCCTTACGTTACACCTTCTTTTCCCTATTAACTTCCACTGTTGTTAGGGAAATGACGTGTTATTTGTCGCTACGCAACCATGGCTTGGTCTGGGGGTTCTATTTTAGATTACAAGATTTTTTCAAAATATTACACAAATTTCAAAAATTAATTGTAATATATCTAATAGATATTTTGTGATATTTCCAAATTTGAGGCTGTTTAAAGAACAATATCTTTTAAAATTTAGTACTTAGAAGTCATAAAATTTTTTGCAACAGCCTTATTGTCTACGAATTCGGGTTGCCTACGTTAATTGGTGGTCGAAATTTGTAAACTTTCTTTTGTTGGCTGCATTATAATTACTAGATTCATGCCCGGTTGCAGAAACGTTCATCAAATCTGCGGTTAGTTAACGGACCATCAAAATGAACAAATTCTAATCAGTTTCCTTTTTCTTATGTCATAAATCATTGCTGTCAAAAAATCGCGTTGCATTTGTTCGTTTTTATGATCGTTTAATTAATTAAAGAATTGATGAACGTTTCTGCAAACGGGCATTAGTGTAAAAAGTATAGCATAAAAATAATAACAATAATAATAATTATATAAACAAATATATGATACTCTAGCTTCATATATGACTGGTCTGCTTATAAAATGAATAAACATACAAACTTCAACTATGGCTTTTATTTTTACTGTCAAATGCAATATAAGCGACATAATATTCATTATACGGCAAAAACGGTAGAGTGCAAAATTCTACAGAATTCAAAGATGCACGAAATAATTAGGTATTAAATTTTTATTATGTTTTCGGTAATGTAATTAGTAGCAATAGCCATGCCTTATGACGTAGTTAACATTATTCGTGTTATGCATTTTTTTTTTTTTGTAAAAAGTTAATTAAATAATTAATGTTTATTCGAATGAGGAACGTGTGAAAATAGTTGTTATAAGAGAAAACGGGATTTATTTTTCATAAGTTATATTGACGTTTGACGATTATAAATAATTATTATGGAATATAGAAAAAATGAAGTGTTATATGCTTGACTGAAAAGAAATTTAAAAATTTCATTTTAAAAATTCTACAGAGACCAAAAATATAATAATAAATGTTTTTGTCGTAAATGACCAAGAGAGCAGAGAGCAGGGAATTGCATGAAACTAAAACTTCATGTTAAATTTCTATGTTCACACCTAACCATCACCACCCGGTACATTGACTTATTTACATCATGATAATTACCTTTGTTGCTTTGTTACAAATATGGCAAAGACAACTTTTTATAAGAAATTAGTAGATAAATAGAGATGAAAGCAAGTAATAACAGAATACCTGGAGAAATACTCAAAATAAGTATTTTAATTTGAAAGTTTTATGTAAAGAAAATTGAAGGAATACTTTCCTAACTAAGATATTTATATAAAGAACTTGGTATTTGAGAATTTATTTTTATTTTATAATATACAGATATTATACCTGTGTCCTTTAAAAGTTTTAATTGCTTTTATTTTCTTGAGTACTTTAATTATAAAATGTTATTAAAGAACTTTCCTCCCCTAGAACAAAAGTTTAAATTAAATTATATGTTTGTACCAAAATAAATAACAAAATTTATTTTTCTTTTAAAAAATTTAGGTCAAGATGATAGAATTTAAAGAGCCTGTTTAACAATATCATAAATAGTAGCAGGCTTCTTTCTAATTCATTTACATAAAGTTCAAATGATTACTTTGCCTATTATTTTAAACTTTAGTTTGTGGAAGAATTAATATTGTGTAACTTTAAATTTATTTTAGTACAATTTATGAATACTTTCTAAAAATGTATATTAGTTTCGAATAGACTTTAATAACAGGTATAAATAAACTTTAATTGGAACATATATACACACTCGATTTTAAAATTCATGGTTTAGCAACATTGGGCATAAAATTTAATTTTATTATTTGCGAAATTCTTTCACGAATAAAGAAACAATTTATTTCAATGTAGTCCGTGTAATTGACTGAAGTGCAACATTTTTAACACTTGTTTGCAAATTAAACTCTATTTATTCAGTTAATTAAATTAAATTTTTATGTAAATAAAATGTCACTACTATTCTAATGTATAGATGAGAACAAGAATAGTAAATTCTGTTACGGAAAAAAATTGTAATTACTAAAATTTAGTACCGCCAATTTTTTGTCAATATTTGATTAACTTGAAAAAAGTATTACATTCGACTAACAGCTTCGTGGACTAACACTTTATTTGCGTAACTTATTTTATTTAATAAGAAAAGTAGGTTTTTTTGCGCTTGCTAGACTACCGCTTTTCTTTACATGTGGAACATACTAATAAATTTTATTCACAGTCATTATAGTAATATGTCGATTCCTAACCCTCTAGAGCTAGGAGGTTGGGAAATACGGCATTCCTAACTGCAGTGACCCATCACGCTTCCACCCCATGGGTTGGAAATGTTTATATGTATGGTTGCCTAGCAATAGATCCCTATAATAATGTAGGCTAAACAAATTTTAATAGAGCTGTCAAAAAGTATTAATAAAATTAAAGGTTATAACTGAATGATTTTGAAAATTATTGATTTAAAAAAAGATGATTGTGAATAAAACAGTTTATTCACAATCATTATAATAATATGTCGATTCCTAACCTTTTATAGGTTGGGAAATACGACATTCCTAACTGTAATGACAATCTCTTAGGTTGGAAATAACAGATTTCACTTCCACCCCACGTGTTGGAAATGTTAACGTAGGGGTTGCCTAGCAACATTGTCATAGATCCCTATAATAAATTTGGCTAAACAAATTTTAATAGAGCTGTCAAAAATATTAATAAAACTAAGGTTATAACGCATTAATTTATTTTGAAAATTATTGATTTTGATGGGAGTTTCGCCTCTCGGTAATATACATAAGCCGTCGGCTGATATGAAATATAGCCCACCTCGGATGTTATATACTAATACATACATTACAGCCTCGCGCTGTATCTGAGCTCGAGGCCTCGCCTCTCGGTAAAATGCATAAAGCCCTCGGATGTAATATACTATTAAATTTACCATTACCCTGAAACATCAATAAAACTGTATAAAATATTCATGAGTTGTTATCATGGTAACAAAACATCGCAATGTTTGGTCGTTGCTGAAGAATAGTATAATAAAACATAAGTCACAGAAAGCATCCTATTTTAGCACGTGTTGGAAATTCGAACACGAGTGTATAACGGCGAGTGGGCGAACGAACGAACGAACGAGTGCTTGAATAGCATTCCGTATCGCGTGTTTTATACTATTTCTCTGTTTCGGCTTTCATTTACATATAAAAGATATTTCCATTGAGGGAAATTTTTGAATAGAATAGTTAGGTTGATGACAGTTACTTGTGTTATTATTCTATCCGTTGCTAAGTTATTTTGTGTATTTAGTGCAGTCACACGTATCCCCCCAAATAATAAAATGTCACCAAAAATCGTTTAAGAATGAAGCTCCTTCTACAATCAAGAAGCGTGCTAGAATATGACATTTTCATTCGTATCAGAGAAAAATATTTCTATAAACAAAAGTGTTCTGAAATAGAAAAGTGTTGCTAAGTGAAAATATAGCACTTTTCCTTATTTTCTTTTTTATAGAGAAAAGGTTTTCTTTTCCAATGAATAGGTAGACGAAAATTATACTATTTTCATTTATATAATGTGATACATAGCTAAAGATAAATTCGTTAAACTGACCTACTCGAAAAATAATGTATTACTTTTTATTCTTGTTACATAAATAACTATGATCTTTGGAACATGCGTACTAACATTTTTAGGACACTCACTCATGAAAATAAATGTTGGAATAAGTTTATAGGAAGTGCATGATCATACTGACCTATAAATGTATTTTAAAGTTAAGTACGAGAGTACGAATTCTTTGTTTTTAATGTAAGTACTATTATCTACGTATCATTTGGAATGAGTTCAAGTATTGTCGCCAAAATGCACTAGTTTGTTCCGGTTTTTGTTTTCCGGCTTGTTCAGAATACCTCATATAAACTTTAATATTAAGAGCTTATTTGTATTAAAATATATAAATAAGTTAAATAATTTTATCAATACTGCTTATTACCCAGTACAGAGTATGCCAATTGAAAATAATTTTCAAGTTTGACATCGTTCGGATTCGAATCTCTGTCGTCAGAACCACAACTGGTCACATAATGCATTCAGCCACGTGACTGTTATAAAAAGTGTTGAGAAAGAGTATTTTTTTCAGGTTATACATTCAATATGTTGCTTCTCAATTGAAAAGATTGATTTCAAAATTCGGAAAATTCGGTGCATGTTCTTGAAGTGTACATTTGTGAAGCAAATAAATTAATTCGTAATTATTTTTAATAAAAACATTATTTATTTAAAATTACAATAATTATTGCGTTATTATTAGAAGGTGCAAGGTAAAAATATAATTTTACTTAATATAAAAAATTCTGATTCATTTCTAAATAATGGTACCCACCCAACTAATAATTTATTTTCTCCAACCTGATACATTAAAAAAAATAATGAAAAATACTTGTTTGTATTCCACATAACAAATGCTTCCAAGAATTGGCCGTACTTCATGTCAAAATAACTTCACTTTACACATTTTACTATCACAAGTTTTACTACTATCATGCGTTGTAGTGTAGTAGCCGCTGTTTTTTCTCCGGCAAGTTTATCTTGTGTTACTTATAAATAGCCACAGCAGAACCAGTTGCAAAAAATCAACATAATCTTTAACTCTACGGGATATTTGTGTGACCAATGTTCTATGACTATTCATTGATACCAAAACGGTGGTCTGAATGATAATAATCGGGCATTAGTAAGTTCAAAGTTTCTTGTTAAAAAAAAAAACAAATATTCTCATGTACTCTCAGGGCCGCGCCGTGCGGGTGTGCAGGTTGTGCCCCGCACTAAGGCGCCTAATTTTGAGGGGCGCCGTTTCAAGACAGTAAAGTAAATAATAGTTAATTTTTATAAATTGCTCTTATTCGTAAATACAAAATTACTATAAAACGTACAAATTAACGTCATAGAAGTGAACAATATATTTTTTAATTTGTTTGCATTAGAGTTCTAATTATAAGTAAAATAATTATCATATCAATCGTTTCATTATTATTCTAGCATTGTTATATTGAAATAATTACGAAAATGTTGATTACAACAATGAATATATTGATTATAATTCAAGAATATTGATTAGAAGAATGAATCCCACTATGAATCCAATATTTAAATACCTATTTTCATTTTGCAAAGATTCAAGTGCATATATAATTTTGAAATCTGTTGTAAAATTGTTGATTACAACAAACGATTTTGATTATAACCTATTGATTACAAGGATGAATCTAGGAAAATTTCATCAATATATTAAATCTAGCATTTTTGAAGAATAAAAAGTATAGTTTAAACTTTAATTTGCTAATTTTACATCATGAGGGAAAGGGGCGCTAAAATGTAACATAGCACAAAGGCGTCTAATGCCCACGGAGCGGCCCTGTGTACTCTTACTTCAATTTGACCAAAACGAGAAGACGCAAGACAAAATTAAGACATTTTCGTCACGTCTCGTCGCGAAAAGGCAAAATGTCACATTACCCTTTTTTCTCATCTTGATTGAGATTCCAAGCGTCGGACTGGCGATCGCCACGGACCCAGCCAGCGAAAGGACTCAGTCTAAACCAAACCTGTAGCTTTCATAGCTAATATTGCTTAATATAGTAAAGAGGAAAAATATATTAAAGAACTGATTGTAGATCAAGTGTATAACGTAATTCAGGAGTCTGACTTTAACCAGAGAACAAGCGTAAGTCAAAGACAACTACATGCTAATATAGGCATACTTCTATCCCTGTGTTCACCCCAAGCTAGACGTTGTCATCCCGGTCGTTAACAAATGTATTCTAGAAATAGTGCTCAATGGACATGTGCAAAACAAAACCTACAAGCAAGGACCCGAACCGTAACGAAACCGTAACCGAAAACCGCACCGATATTTGACTTTTTATGAAACCGTAACCGAAAACCGAAACCTATATTTTATTTCTTTAAATATGGAAACCGAAAACCGATACGAAAAATAAATTAGTTCTGTAACCGAAAACATAACCGAACCGAAATAATATCGGTCCTAAAACCGTAAATTTAAAAATACGTATTTTTTATTAACCCACATCTTTTTCGTAGAAATACTGTGCATGCCTTCGAAAAGATAAAAAAGTAGTTTCTTATTTTAAAAAAATAAGGCATTTTACTCCATTTTTCAATTATTTTTTGCAATTATAATAAAAAAAATTACTCATTTGTTGACATTTTTCAATCAATCACGCATTTAGTTTACGTACTACTATTGTAATAGAATTAATATTAAAACTTAAAATTAAAATATTAATAATTTACGAAACGTATTTAATTTTTGTTACAAAAATAAGGTTAAGAATTTTAATGTGAAAACTTTAACTCATAGTTACTTTTTGAACCTAGAATTTTATTTTTAAATCACCTTAAAATAAAAGTACCTACCTAACTTTATATTATTACTTAAAATAATTACTTACAGATTCGTTTCGAATTTTGAATTCCGAACAAGCCGAATATGTCGATTAGTACTAGTTGTTAGTGAAACATGGAATTAAAATGTTATTACATTACGAAATAGGAACTAAATATATTTCATGTTGCAAAAAAATTAAAACTAAGCTAATATCTCATTTAAACTTATTAGTTTTTTAACCGAAACGAAAACCGATATAATATTTTCAAAAAAACCGTAACCGATAACCGAAACCGAATTTGTATTAAAGTAAAAACCGTTAACCGTAACTGAACCCCAAAATTTTTCGGTTCGAGTCCCTGCCTACAAGTACATAGGTTGTCTCCTAATTGTGAAACTTTTGTTTACCCGTCCTCTTCTATTTCTCCAGATCCCCATGCAGGGAATATAAGAATAAATCTAAGTCTGTTTTCTTATGTTAATTGTCATTATCACGAATTCTCGGGTTCAGCCTATAATCTAACTTATGTTTACATTCGTTATACAAAAAAATATAAAATGTTTCTTTAAAAAAAAAGGCTCATTCAAAACCATCTTTGGTTCATTAATAATATTTTTGTATGGCCCAGAATAGGGGGCCCGAAAATCCAAATCGCCACACACAGAATATATCCCAGACACTAGAGATACTCGTCAAAATTTCCTAATTTTTAAAATAAATTATTAAATAAATTTTATGTTATTATATATATCATAATTTCAACATATTGCTAAAATGCTATATTAACATTAAAGTAAAGTAGTTTAAAATAATAACTGACACTGGAGCCTATTACTATTATTTTAGTATGCTTTTCTAACAATTTATCAATCAATCATCAAATTGTTTTATATAGGTGTAGGTCATTAAAATGGCTGTATTATTATATAATATTTAAATTATGTAGGTATAGTTTAAGGTTAAACGGATCAACTGATGAAACTTTTTTTTTATTTATTCTAAAATTATTCGGGGCAATTTTATATTAATTTTTTTTAACATATCTCGACGAGACGTCACGGAGTTGAGGCGACACGAGATTCCTAAATTTCTTGTCTAACCAGAGTCATTAGTCTTCAGTTTTTATCGTATTGGCTAGTCAATGTGTCACCTGACCCTGTAAACTCAAACCATGACTGTTTCTTGTATAAATATCCCTTCTATTTTGTGGAAAGCTGAAACTAACGTTGTTGTCTCTGAACCTTTGCTATTTTTGACTAGTTAAGTAATCCAAAACCTTTTCTCCTGATTCTGATGTAATCTAGTTTGTTGATCTATTTCATAGAAAAGTTACAACGTCCAAATAATATACGAGTATCTCTAAATTAATATTTTGATAAATGCTTAATTAAAGTGGAAAATATTATTATGGAATAGAGTAAGTACGCGTTTAACACTACGCCGAATAACACTGGTTTCGTGTAAAACGGTTTTTCAGAGCTCTTAAGGCAAGGCTCTCCCAAATCAAGACGAAATATTCTCAGCGATAGCGTTTCCAAATGTCGTCGAATGAAAGTATATAGCGGCAAGTGACAGACCGCACACTGACGCTAAGTTATCGAGCAAACGTCCGCGAAATTGCGACGATTTATTTACATTCGCTGCTGCACAGTTTTTGTCGACGTCGCTGGTATTTCTATTTAAAAATAGATAGAAATGATAATAAAATATTCAATTTGTGTCCATTTTTATAATATAAATGTAGAAACGTTGTTTTTCTTGTCTAAATTGTGGCATTAGTGTATATCCGAAATTCTTATGCTTTGATTTTATGAATAAATCCACTTTCTTTTCTTTCTCCTTATCAATTAATCAATAGGTATATCATTTAAAGCGGTATATAAATAGAAACCTGACATTATGTTCATCGTCTAAAGTCTAAAACAATCAATAAAAAATAAAAGTGCCTCTTCATCATGTGACGTAAAGTACATTCTCGTAAATGCTACTACAAAACTGACATGGTGTGAATACACACGTGAATTTCGTTGCCGCAATTATTTCGAAATTGTCGTCGTCGCCACCACTGCGAATCTTTCGAGTTGGTTTGGAGAGCTTTTATAAGACTCTAAATTAACGATGATTCGTTAGAACGCGATTCTACTCGCTAGAATGGCCTAGATATGTTTTCAAACTAAACATATTAATGGTTTATTTAGTTGACACTAGAATAATACTAATTGTTGAAAATAAGGTTCTAAATAATTTTTTTAATAAAGATTCATGGGCAATTAAACAATTTCGGAATCACTGCTCTATAGGAAGGAACGTACAGTTGTGAGGAATAAACAAGATATCTCACTTCCATGTGCCAAAAATAATTATATAATGATAGAACTTGCACATGGTGTATTGACAGCTAAAAAAAAGGCAATTTAACTTACAAATAGATTATTTATTGATTGCCAGGATTACAGATAATTTGCTTGTTGGAAAATTGGTTATTTTTCTTAGAAGTCTAAACTTGGAAAACCACAAGGCAGGGAAAAATTAATTTGTTATTTATTTTTGATGTTCAAAGTTCAAGATTGCAGGAAATTTTGAACATATATTTTATTAAAGCATTTTTATAAACATAGAAGAAGAAATAAAGCAATTCTATATTTATTACTTTCGTTCTGGAAATTTTAAATTTAATATAGAAAATAGTAGATGGATGTTTATTTTTAATTGATTTAAATCAAGGAAAGAAATTGCGAAAACAAAGGTAAAATAAATAAATATATCATCACGGCTTATTACCCATTGCTGGGTGTGCTAATCTGCTTTGTACACAGACATCGGTAATGACGATATATTTGCACACCGGGGTCAATTTTGTGCCATTTAAAATACGAAATATTTGGCGTCGGTCGGGATCGAACCCGGTTTTCCACATTTGCGACCTGACACTCAGGCACGCGGTTACGAGACCCCAGCCCAGCCATGATGCAATTGGTAGCACACAACAGTACAAATGTTGAGGTTGCGGGTTCAAATCCCGGCAGCTAGAATTCTTTTCACAATTTCTTTCCTTGATTGAAACAATTAAAATTATACATTCATTTACTATTTGCAATACATTCCTGATAAGGTTGTGCGAATGTCTGACAATTCACAGGTGTTTAAATGATGTGGTATATTATAAAAAAATATGAAAAACCCCACACCTACATGTGATGCGGGTCTCATACAAACATATGAGAATTTAACTTACGAAAAAGATTGTATAAGTCGGCGGTTTTGCAGCCCAGCCGTGGTGCAATAGGTAGCAGTAGCACACAACAGTACAAATGTTGAGGTTGCGGGTTCAAATCCCTTCGGCTAGCATTCTTTTCTCAATTTCTTTCCTTGATTTAATATATAATTTGAAAAATATGGCCCGAACTTATCATTAGTATTTAATTTGTATAATAAGAAAGTTTAATAGTTATTCACGTATAGAGGGTGGAAAGAAAAGGTTTATGCCTGCGGACGAAATATGAAGCGTAACAGAGATTTTTTATTCAACCAAGGGTATAAAATTTTTATTCCTAAGGTATGTACAACGTTTTACGCACTACTGCCATCAAATGAAATGTATATAAATCATTTTCTTAAAATATATTTCCAATTGTATTTTTGTCGTTTTGTTTACCAGTCGCCGGACTTTGGTCTACTTTACCGCCCGCAGGATGTAATCTTTCAATTACCGCCAGGAGAACTAAGATTTAAACAAACAATTTTGATGAAGTTGTGCGTGCAGGAATATAATATACGGGTAGCGCATAAGTCACTTTGCTATTTGAAAATTGAGGAATTTTTTGTGCACAAATTTTTTCTACCCTGCAAAATTCGATTTTAAGTACATATAATGAATTTTTTGACCCCATTTTAAACAATGAGCAAAAACGTGCAGTTGAAGCTTATAATCTTTTAGTGATTTCATATAAATTCGAATACACTAGAAATTTTTGATTATCAATTCTTCATTAAATGAACTGAAGTGACCTGAAATTGATTGATATTTTTATTGTTGTTTAACTTTCTTATTTATCATGTAAAATACTCTATTATTAGAAATAGTGTAAACACTTAACAGTATTCGTCTATTAAAAAATAGTTTATATGTATTTGTTAATGATCAATCACCAGATTTCATATCTATATGCAATTAGTCACTTGGAGTAGATACATTTATAGTTGGTAAATATTTACTCACTATAGATCACCTCATATGACTAACACAATTTTTTTCCATGAGTAACATACAGGATGATCGAACTTAATTGCCACTTTTTGGTGTGAAAAGGTTCTTATTTCTCAATTCAACTTCATCGAAAGAGTTATCATTATTGAATTTTTAAACGGAATGAGAAATATATTTTTATGTTTTCTGAAACTATTTCAGAGTACGTTTACATGGTTACCAATCAAACATTAACCTAGATATTATTTTTCAAAATGATGAAACTTGGATGCATTTTCAGTTTGCCACGATATTTATACCTTCTTTGTTTAAGGAAAGTATTACACATTTTCTGATCACTCTCTAATATTTAATAAACACTAAAATTAATAGTTATTGTACATCAAGGCCGCGAAATCAATCTCGAGGATTTCGCGCACAAGGTGTACGCCAATATTTTTTGTACATCCATAAAAAGTATGTAATTACAAATTTTATTGATTGTAAACAGTTTAATTCATTGAAGTAGAAAGGCGGCTTTCATAGGATTGCTACTTGATAAACAAAACAATTAGTTTTATAAAAAATCGTTGAAAGATTAAGTAATTTTTAAAATAATTATTTAACAATATTTATTGTATTTATTTTAAAAAAACAAATCAAATTTTATTGTCATATTTTAAAAGCGTCATTGTTATTGTCATCATGAATATTATTATTTATCATCTGTTATTGTCATCTTGTCAAAGCGACTTTTAGTTTAATGGACGTTACTATAGTAACGGCCGCGAAATCCAATTTCGTGGCCTGTATTGCGTCTGCGAAATGTATAGTTCGCGTCCGGTTGGTTACATAAAAATTAGATTCAAATACAAATAATTATATCTTAAATCTTTGGCAGCTCAAAATAATCTAAAGCAAAATGGCAAATGTCAAAATATTTCCTTAAAGAAAGAAGGTACAAATGTCAGCAAACTAAAAATTGATTTAAATTTCATAATAATAAGTACTTGGCATCAAATATTTTCAAAAAATATTGAAATATATCACTTCATTTAAATAATAAATCATGATATCGCTTCCGGCAAAGCTAGAAGTAGACTTCAAAACCTTAATAATAAAGAAAATAGGTAGCCATAATTTTTCAATTATCATGTGAGAAAATTAATATTTTTTTAAAATATAAAATCTCCCACTGATCTTGAATTTTGCGGTCTAATAATACCCACATGACATAACCCTTATTAATATTTTGCCAAGTAGTTGACCTAATATTCTAGATATGCCACATAGTTCAATCCTCTGCATTAATCGTGTCTCCTGAGCTGTTGCTATCGTACATCCCAGTTCCCAGTTGAAAATGAGTTCGAGAATGAATTTATGACAGTGTCACCCTTCCAATTGAATTGACCCAGCTGTAAATTCTTGTCGTGATACACACATGATGCCACGGAGGAGGGAGAATATTTCCCAGGGTAGGATTACGATGAAGATGTAAGATAAGTTTTGACAACTAAAAAATTGACAATTTCCAGACAGTTTTTTAATGAGAAAGTAATATTTTACGGGAATGGGGTCTCGTGGCCGCGTGCCTGAGTGTCTGGTCACGAATCTGAGGAACCGGGTTCGATCCCGACCGACGCCAAATATTTCCAATTTTAAATGGCACAAAATTGACCCCTGTGGTGCATTCTCCACGCCAGCAATGAGTGCCCGTGAGGTGACGCCTGGTAAACGCCCGCACGGTACGAATATGTCATCATCATTACCGATATCTGCGCGTACAAAGCAGATTGGCACACCCAGCAATGGGTAATATGCCGTGATGATATATTTATTTATTTATTTATTTAATGGTTGTCAAAATTTGCTTTTCGAAATTATTACCTATTTTTACTCCCACTACCCTTGGTAATGGGAGGTATAGGGATCGTGCTAAAAATCGCATATCGAGATTTTGGTAAATGACCACGTTTTAAAGTCCCTAGAATCCAATTTTAACATTTTCACGATGTGTGTGTGTGTGTGTGTGTGTGTGTGTGTGTGTGTGTGTGTGTGTGTGTGTGCGCGCGTGTGTGTGTGTGCGCGTGTGTGTGTACGTGCGTGTGTGTGTGTGTGTGTGTGTGTATGTGTGTGTGTGTGTGTGTGGATCCTCCCCTCTAACTCAAATATTATCATTCAGAATTATTTTTTACCTTATTCTAATATACCATTAGATTTTGGTGCATATCAGATAACCGGAAATGGCACTTTACTTGAAGCTCAAAATAGATTTTCTTCGAAAAATACCTTTAAATGTTATTTTTTCAAGATTTGTGTTATTATAAAAATTAGAGATTATTCAATTTTCTACAGATTTGCATAAATACTTTTTCTATATATTTTATGGATAAATTTATAAAATTATGTATAATTTTAATCCCGGAGCCTACGTTTAAACAAGCAAAACTCCTTGGTTACACAGTTCATATCTCAAATGTATGTAACTGACAGATAAATGTCACTGTCAAAGAACTAATCGTTTCAAATTAATAGTAGTAACGTTTTAAAAAGAAAATAGTAAATAGAACTATAGTTATATGGAATGGATCTTAATACATTTTCCGCAGTAGGTAACTAAATATATAAGTATGTATATTTAAATTAATAAAAATTAAATAGCGGGAGGTTTGGGGTTGGCCACATCAGATTTTTATATTAGGTTAAGTAAATTCAAAAGTTATATTGTCTGCAATTTAGAAACTAATAATATTAACAAATACGTAAGTATATCAACAAAGCTTATTACCCATTTCTGAGTTTACCAATTTGCTCCTATTAGCAAATTTTGATAATGTCTCCTCGTATATGTTGTACCTTAAAGGGCGATTACCAGGAGTCACTTTATCGTAGAGAGAGCACCAAAGGGGACGCTTTTGTAATAATTGAGAGTTGAAAATATTTTATCTACAATCGTGCGGGAAATAAGTGTTCTTGTACTCAAAATGAATGCGTAAAATAGTGAATAATTAAAATATGATTTTTGTTTTGTTGACAAAAATACCATGCATAACCACCCAAATAGTAGATACTATATCCAAAATTTAGCATGCATTTAAAGAACGTTAAATTCTTTATTCGATAAATATAAATTCATTATTATATCTTCTATAGATTTAGAGATAAAGAAATGCATATAAAATAATTTGATGTAAAAATTGTTAGATCAAACTACTTCAAGGCAAGAAATTCAAATGTTTGTAATTCACACATAAATGTCACTGTCAAAAATATTTGTATGCCACTATCAAAAATATTTGTACATCATTATGAAGATTATGAAAATAAATAAAAGTCAACAACGCAAAAGAATATACCTAAAAAAGAATATAAAAGGAATTTGCGAAACAATGACGAATATAAATAAAAAGAAAAGGGAAGTAGAAAAAGAAAATGTCAGGATATTGGAAATAAAGAAAATGTATGTATTGTACATAATTTATATGAAAATAGATTTTGCAAATATGTGTGAGAATTATTTTGTAGTGAGACATGAATATATGTATTTGTATTTAAAAATATTTTTCGTTTTATGCGTACAACCAGGTAAAATATCTGGCGACAGGTTATGTGCTGGCCACATCAGATTTTTACATTAAATCTGATGAACAAATTCAGTTTCTTGTTATGCAGAAAACAGACCAAGCCTATTGTGATAATCTACGTATTTTAAATTTTTATAATATTCATTAAAAGTAGAAGAAAAAAATTGTTGATTGATTGCTTTCTGCATAACACCGTCCAATTGCAGCATAATATGTTCTGTTTACGTTTTTCATTGGACAACAACCTATGCCTTATGTAACGCTATATTACCATTTATGTCAAATAGGTATTTTTTTCTTTATTTCCTACAAGACCTCAAAGTTGAATGTTTTATTCAGTGATACTTTTATATAAATGTTATTTGTACTACGAGTATGCAGTCGTTTTATCTTGAAACGTAAACTAATTATTAATAGAAAACAAAGATAAAATGATAAGTATAGACATATTGATGATGAAATTTATTTTTTCATTATATTAGAACATTCGAAAACAATTTCCGGAATAACAGGCCTTACAAACTGTCAATAAATTAAATTATCTTGAATGTAAACCAAATTAAACTTTGGTTCTATCTTCCCACAGTAGAAAAGAAACTAATTCTCGGAATTAGCCCGCACTAATAGCATAATAAATACTGATGAAACCTTTATAAGGATTTAAAGTGTCCTTATTTCGACCCTGGCCTCTCGTCAGCGTCTTCAACTGAAACTGAAGCTGAAGGAGAATGTGATAGTTATTTCGTCAGCGGAGATGAAATTGCAATGCCTTTGTTTCGCTTCTTTATACCCTATTAACTTGACTGGTGTATTAGAGCTCCGATACGATACCCGACAAAATAAATATTTTCCCTGGCTTTTTATGTGGCTTGCTGCCGTGTGCAAATATCCACTGTAATTGATATTTTTCCCAGATATTTGACTTGGAAATTGAACTTATTGGGATTGCTTTCTTGTTTGTATTGTTACCACACAAGAATTGGAAACGAAAATGTGGAGCGATAAAAATAGAAATTCAATTAACCGGACAAGAAAAAGGAACCACAATGACGAAAACACAAATAACTAAAGAAAGAAAAATGTTTTGTGTTTTTATGTAACATGTGTGAAAAATAATGTTACTTTTTAATGTAAAACCAAAAAGCTAAAATTTCGTAATTTTTTTGGTTTGCATTATTTTTATTGAAAAAAGAAATAGAAAACTAAGCGTTCAGATTACAAAGCAATTCGAATTATCAAGCGACTACACACAAGCTTGGTATATTTGACGCAGTATTATTGTAAAATTCATAAATTCATTAAAAATAAAATATTTCCTGAACCGTGACATTGTTACAGAATGTCTGAAAAGTGATTTTCTTAGTCACATTTAACAACATTTAAACTTTATTAAAAACGAATAACATTAGAAAACAAGATATTTTCCACATCATTTGCCACTAAAAGGTCATCTCCTGTCGAAGGCAAACATTCACACAATTTATCATGGAAACGAACGATTTGTATCATATTTTCGTCTAATAACTACACAGCAGCATGAATACGGATTTCGCCAAAACCACCTTATAGGGGATTCCAATCGTGACGTCACAAAGTGCGCCATTTGCGGTGAAATCTTGAACTATGTAAACAAATAGACATTTTTTGTTAACATGACACGGTTAGTGATGAAAATGAATTTTTTAAATGTAGAGTTAGTGCCAGGGGCGAAATTAAAACAAAATATATTGAAGATCATTCGGTGAATGACCTAAAATGATGTCGTGGTCTGAAATAAGGCGGAAAAAGAGCGATCTTATTTTAAGGTTTAGTTCAGGTTAGTTACTGGGTACTTAGTACTTATTGATTTATACTAACTCAAAATGTTTTAACGTTTTCAGAATGCAAAATTGTATGAATACGGGATGCAGTGATATTATATTACCCAGCATTGATGGTGGTAAATGGATGGGTATCTGCGTCAATTTCATGTAATACGTGTGTGGTAGTTGATGTAAATATAAAGCAGGGCTATTTTCCATCCCAAAACATATCAAACTTTTTTAATTACGGACACACATACCACTACTTCCACGAAACCATTTAGTTTGATGTAGTTACTCATAAACCATGAGATCGGCTTGGAAAATGGAATAAAATTAACTCCTCTCCCTCTCATATATTTTTTATATTTATTTCTGTAATCACTCTTACAGAGGCCAAATGAAGCACCTAATACCTATATTTTTAATACAAATTTCATAAAGTTATTAACTTGACAGCACGATGACGGTTACTTATTTGTCCACATAGTTCACAAAAATACCGCGACGGGGCGCTTAAAATTCGCTTAATCGGAATCCCCTATTGATTTATGTTATACAACTAATTACTCAGGCCGGACATTAAAACATCATCAGGCTTTTCTTTATATAAATGTACAATACAATATATTGATCATGAATTTTGGAATATGAATCAGAACCGTGTACAAGATTTTTATATTTCAGAATAAAAATGCCACATTCTGGCACGTTTATTTGTTCTTTATTTTTAATCGATTTTTGTTGATTTTTTATTTGAAAATGGTATGACTGCATTAAAAACACAAAATATCTAGATAATGGTCATCAATCTAACTATTCTACCATCAATTTTTCTTAATAAAAAAGTATAAATCATTCGTTACACAAGCTTATTTAAACACTCGTTCTTTAGCCCGCTCGCCGATACACATTTCGTGTCCGATTTTCCAACTCGTGATAGATTAGTTTGCCATCCGTAGCTATTTTAATAAACTATTGTATTTGATAACCTAAAATTATATCGTATCTTTTTACCTCCCACTTCCCTTGGTAAGGGTGGTATAGGGATCGTGCTAAAAATCGCAAATCGAGATTTTGTTAAATGAGCACGTTTTAAGGTCCCTAGAATCCAATTTTAACATTGTTACGATGATGTATGTGTGGATCCTCCACTCTAATTCAAATACTATCATTCAGAAAATTTTGTAACTTTGTATTTCGACCTTCTTCTATTAGGGAAAGAGCCCATTAGATTTTGGTGTAAATCGAATAACCGGAAATGGCACTTTACTTGAAGCTCAAAATAGTTTTTCTTCGAAAAATATCTTTAAATGTTATTTTTTCGAGATTAATGCTATTATAAAAATTAAAGACTATTAAATTTTCTACAGAATTGCATTAACACTTTTCTATAATTTAAATCCCGGAGCCTACGCATTAAACAAACAAAGGCTCCTTGGTTATGCAGTTATTCAAATATATGTAACTGTCAGATAAATGTCACTGTCAAAGAACTAATCATAATAATAATAATAATAATAATAATAATAATAATAATAATAATAATAATAATAATAATAATAATAATAGTAATAATAATAGTAATAATAATAATATTAACGTTTTAAAAAGAATAAAAGTAAATAGAACAATAGGAAAGGAAATCAATACAGTTTCCAGTTCCTGCATAAGTAAATAAGGATTAATCTTATTTGTGACTCGGGCTATAAATTGCTGGAGGTATTGTGTTGGCCACACCAGATTTTTTCTTTTCCTTTACGTTGTTGCATATAATTGATTCAATAATATTCTACCGTTGCCTCGTATCATTATTAAAAAGATGAAACATTACTCTCAAATTGTAATTAATACTTAAATGTTAATAAATCCATGAATTTTGTATCATATATAATGAACGATGTCCATGGAACATACTCTCACCCTCGACCTCAATACACTCGTGTGCAGTTAAAATGTTCAAATGAAAAAATATTATCTCCTGCTTGACATTCACAATGCTCTTAATTATCCATTACTGCAATTCATCTTCATTTGTTATTATTACACACTAAATTTATAATCCATAAATGTTGACATATTTTTCACATGTTGGCTAAAATTTACATCACACGTAAAACATAAATTATCTATGTCAGTTTTTGACTACTAAAATAAGAATGATTGTGTAAGCGGCTTAAAAAATAATGCATTAACCGACGAGTTTTCCAAATGACAATTGCGAAAAAATCTTATAATGCGTCCTTTATACTATTTTGTCTATTTTGCGTCTTTTATATACTCAAATATTTTTAAAAAACTGCTGAATTAAACAAAGTTGATTTAGGGAAATTTGTATGTGGTAGATGTCAACATTTTTGCTTACGACGTTTCAGTATGCACTTATACCTTCATCAGAGTAAGATCTTATAGATTCATGTACACATATTTATATACATTCGTTTAAACATTCAATACGATGTTCGTAATACCGTGTTTAAACGAATATACCTATTTATGTATATGTGTAAATGAATTTATGTTTATGAATTTGTTAGTAATTATGTATTCCGACCGAGGCCACACGAGAATACAGGCCTGAATGCTCAATTCGTGGCGTCACAGTTAGTCTCTTGCTGTCACGCCACGCCTCGAACGACAGCAGTGTACTCGTAAGCATAGGAAATATACGAAATTTTAAACAGAGTTATAAAATGTGATATATAAAGATATATTACTTGTAAATAATGATTCAAATATTATATAATAACTATTTTATATACATAACTAAACAAACTAAATAAAAAACGAATTATAAATAGCAGAAATATACGAATAAAGTCATGTTTTATTTTTAAATAATACAAGAAATAATAAAAATAATAATAATAACATTAATAAATCTTTACATCTGGAGCTAACAAATGAAAATAATATAATATAGAATATAATATAATATGAAAATGATAATAATGAAAATAAAAATGAATAACATACATAAGGTACACATATTATATTATATTATATTATATATATATATATATATATATATATATATATATATATATATATATATATATATATATATATATATATATACATATATATATATATATATATATATATATATATATATATATATATATATATATATATATATATAGAATAACTATTCCTTTGAAATAAAATAGATTTAGGTGCTCGCTAATTTATTTATTTTTTTGTTAAACTGCTTTTTATTACAAATTTGTTCTTTACAGTTTTTTCTATAATTATTTAGTAAAATGTTGCTGAATATCCCTAAAAAAATTTTGTAACTAAATTTGATGTTCTGCATGATATACATTCACCATATATTAGGAAAACTTATTTAGCTTCTAATTTCTCTAATGCCAGGTATATCAATTTAGCCATGTTACCGTAATTGGTCCTGCAAATTAGCACAAAGTATTTTAAAACCATTTTTGTAATATCCTTCAACAAAAAAACCATCCAAATTTAACGTTCTGTGCCACGCTGTGCCGTGCGTCCACTCGCGCTGATTGCTGTAGATATACTCTTTTTATAGGGCTAGACCGCGCGAGTAACCATGTTATATTTTATTTCCGTTCCAAGATTTTTTATTTTTGTTACTATTATAATTATTTAAATTTACTTGCGGCATTTATTATTGTGTTAATTTTAGAAGTATACATGTCTCTACATACCTACATAAAGACTTCGAATCGAGACTATTAATGATCGGATGAAATGGTTTGATGAATTGTGGAGGTCATACTATACCACGGAGTCCAACTTAACATTATTTTTTTTCTTAGTATTTATTTTTTCGTTCTATAGTTCTTTATTTTATTTCTTATGATTAACTGTTATGTATAAATAACATACTTTACCATTTTTACCCAAATAACATTTATTTTGTATATTTATAAAATTTTGCAGCCATTCAAAATGTAAATATTACCATTTTATTTCATGTGAAAGAAAAAACTTTAAACAATATAACAACTAATGACTCATTAAATATTTTTTATTAAAACAATTCTTATAAATCAATATTTAAACGGTCTACGTATGTAGACCATGCAGCTAAACTCGTCACAAAAGTCCGCGCGTCTAACGAAGGATTATACATAGGTTCTATGAATAGGGCTGAGAAAGTTGGGTTTCGTATCTGTGAATTATTGTATTGGCCGACTTGCATTGATCATTTCACCATGTGCTCACATGTCTTTCAATTGTTTTCAATATGTTTTAATTAAATGGTGATATTTTATGACTGATATATCCTTTCTGATTCTGGAGAAATTAGTGCTTTTAACTTTTGAATAATTTCTGTGGTTGCTGTTGCTAGAGCCTCGGAGCATCCACGTAATCGGCGCCCGTGATCCCAATGCAGTATCAGTGTTCAAACGTCGGTTTTGTCAGGATAAATGCTGTATAACTGAGATTTCGAGTAATAATTAATAGTGCAGAAAGTCAATTTTCACAGAAATGTATTCTCGGTATTAATAACTTTGAAAGTTTTTTGTACATTTTGAAGTGTGAAATTTTGACATTGGTTGTTCTAGCATTAAGCCACACAAATATCTGTGCATACATTTTAATGTTTTTTTTTTGTAATAACTATTTTATCCTTTTTTCCTTTTTTGTATAAGAAATACCTACAGAAGCCAGTATATAATTTATATGACCATTTGTATGTCATTTATTAAAATACCATTAATTTTATAATCTCGTATCCTGTTATTTTCGTTAATTAATGTCATTAATATTTTTATTTCAGTGTAATAAATCAGTATCTACATTTACTTTTCCCTGACACTTAATATATGCTTCCAAACAAAAAATTTTCTTCTCGAAGTTGTTATTGACTGAATCATAAATATCATCTTATTACTGATAACTGTATCTTGGCTTATCGGGACAATTGAAAGTATTTTTATGTTTATAACTAGTACATACTTATTGTACATACCCACATATTATTATCATAAATGATATTCTATATATTATTTTAAACAAGATAACGTGACACCAGGTTGTAGACATATTCATTCATTGTTACAAGTAGGCGTTTAGACTTGAGGCTTGTGACATTTTAAATTGTTGTTTTCTAATTTAATGTCTTAACTACATGACTACTATAAATTTAAATAAATTTGTAGCATGTAGTTCATATTTCATTTAAAATTATAACATGCAGCTATGCAAATATGATAAACAGTGTCAAAAAATCGGAAGAAATATATGTAATTGAAATAACAACAAACAAGACATGTATATTATTATTACCGGCAGTTGTAGTTCAATTACTCATTAATTCATATTTATATGGTTATGAAATCTAATTTCAGTGGTTCTCTAGAGCAGTGTTCCACAACTTTTTCTAGCTGTGGCCCATAAAATATGAATGCAAATTTATTTATTACCCATTTCTGAGTATGCCAATGTGCGTTCATTCGCTTATTTTGGTAATGACATTATAACTAGGGAGAAATATAGACAAATTGTTATTTTCTTTATTATTAATTTTAGACATATAATTTTAATTAAAAAGATCCTGAATTCTACTATTTATTCGGTTTCGCCGGAAGCGATATCATCAAAAAATAACCTAGTTACCTATTATTTTTTCTATATTATGAAACTTTATTATATTATCAGTTTTCCTTGATATTTGTACCTTCTATGTTTGAGGAAATAATTAGACGGTTACCTGATCTATATAAGTTTCATAAAAAAGTAAAATTAAATTAAATTTAAATACAACTATTTTTTTCTAATTCTTTAATAGATCAAAATAATCATAATCAAATGATACATTAGGTAAAGATAAAATACTTTCTCAAACAAAGAAGATATAAATGTCATGGCCAATGGGCTACTTGCGTGCCTCTTTTTATTTGATATTTTTGAAGAGACGATCAAAACTTGCTCTCCATATTTTTTTGTTTTGGCAAAATTTCCATTAATTGGCCAAAAAAAAAAATTAATGAAATTTTAATATTTAAATTACCGCAATGTATGATGTAAAATTACGCCGAACAAAAGAATGGCCGGAAAGCTATAGCATGACAGATCACCTGTTTGACGTTTGAATAATAGTTTGGAGGTTAATATTTTAGTTTGTATTTTAATCTTGTACGAGTATAAGCTAAGTTAAAATCCTTAAAAATTATGTTTAACAAATTGAAATACGTAATAAAAGTAACAGAAACCACGCAAATTGCAAATAATAAAAAAGAGAGACAGTGACAGAGAAATGAACTAATGTCAAAATCAAATTAAAACTTGCACTCGCTCGCCATCTACAGGTTACATTCTTAAATATGTTTCCCTTTCTCCAATTCAAAATAATGACGTCAAGGAAAATCATTTTTCTTAATTTATTAAAAAACATATATTTTTTAAAAATAAAATTTATATTTTTACATACCTTTTCAACATTACTTTAAGTGCATAGTGATACATATCAGATTTGCAGTACCACGTAAGTAGCCTATTGACAATAAATTAAAGTTTCAAAATTTTGAAAAATAACGGTTAATTTTTGAGTATTTGACATGACTGCAAAGTTAATTTAAATTACTTCCAGAAAATATGTATAAAATGCACCGGGTGAAATTTATATTTATTATTTATCTCTTCTTTTGCAAACGAAGGGTTGAAAAGTATTCCTACCAAATTTAACCAAAAATTTTCTCCAATTATCTCGAGATTTCTTCTAATAACGGCATCTCACGTAAATAAATCTGATGCAGAGATCATTGAAACTTGTTAAGAAAAAAAATTAGCGTGGCAAAATACCATAAATCGTTCTATTAGGCATAGAACCTGCATCGATTTTTAAAAAACCTGGGGTAGGGACAGTTCATGTACCAATCCTGAATTTTCCTCATTTCTAACAGTTATTGACCTTGCACTTTTCTGAAAATCACTATTAATGAAATAATGTACAGGACATTATTTCAATGCTAGGTCGCGGTAGTAAATTTTATATTTTAAAAGAATATGAAATAGTTTCTTTTATTTACGAATCGATACCTCGTTCCAAACTACACAAATGTATTGTATGTGCTCAATTGGTTCAGAATGTCGAAATGTTAGAAAAGTCTATGGAATAATATACTATACATGCGTGTAGTACTACAAATCTGACATCTATTACTATATCCCTAAAGTTATGTTGAAAACGTATGTAAAAATATAAATTTTATTTAAAAAAATTAATATTTTTTGGTAAATTAAGAAAGACTATTTTCTGTGACGTCATTATTTTGTACTGGAGAAAGGAAACCATATTTAAGAATGTAACCTGTAGCTGGCGTGCAAGTTTTAATTTGAATTTGACATTAGTTCATTTTCCTCCCATGTTTATTGTTTACAATTTGCATGGTTTCTGTTACTTTTATTACGTATTTTGATTTGTTAATCAGGATTTTGCATGATTTTAACTTAGCTTATACTCGTACAAGATTAAAGTGATAAATTTAAATATTAACTTCCAAACTATTGTTCAAACGTCAAACAGGTGATCTGTCTTGTTTAAATTACCCGCACATGGCGTTGCTATGGAGAGTACCAATCCTATGGCTTTACGGCCATTCATTGGTGCGACGTAATTCTACGTCATACATGGCAGTGATTTAAATATTCAAATTTCATTAATTTATGGCCAATTAATGAAAATTTGTCAAAAGAAAAAATATGGGTAGCAAGTTTTTATCGTTTCTTCAAAAATATTAATTAAAAAAATGGTACGCAAGTAGCTTATTGTACTTTATTCTGCTTTGTAGTTAATATATTATTATAAATAATTATTGCGATTATATATCAACCGTGCTAAATTATTTAAAAAAAGCAAAAATAGAGCAAAATAGTTTCATAAATTGTACCTACGCAAAATAAGTTTATTTTGTTAAAAAGATAATTTTATATAACAAATGATAATGAGTCTATATTTAGTTTTCACAAATAACATTCATAAATTTTTATTTCTCTAATATTTTTCTGTATAAACAACATCTAGAATAATATAAATTCAAGAATTATTTAAATTAATCTCATAACATTAAATTAAACTTTATGGGAGCATATGTGTTACAGGTCACAACCTCAATTCGCGGCAAAATGGTAAAAATTATCATATTTCGAAATATAATCTCGCCACACCCAATAGAAGATGTGGCGAGTGAAGATTGACGATCTTATTTGTATACTTTATAACTATCAAACATGTACAATATTTCTAGAAACGCGAAGCACAAACATTCAAAACGTTCTTATAACAAACAGAACAGTGTTCAGGCTCAGGCTTTTGATGTTAACAAGGAGGTTATTTATAAACCGTTAGAATTACTATCAAAAGGCTTCTATATTTAATGTTGTGTGTGGTTTGTCTCAACAATACGTCAGAATTCTAGCAAGAAAGAATTTCTTTCATTCAATTATTATTTGTGCGTATGTACGAGTAATATATTTAACTTGCTTTGAAACATAGTTACATCGAAGAGTCTTACGAAATTCATTTATAGATATAATTTCTAAATTTATAAATTACTCTTGAAAGTCAAGAACGAGTATATCATAGGAGAATGGATTTAGAAGTTCTCGGCCTAACACAAAGAATGCTGCACTATATGCACGATATTTTTTGTGAGGTTCTATTATATGAAGTATCATTAATGTGTTTGAGAAATTTTACGTTATTCCGCTAATTTGTGACTTAATTAATGTGTGTTTTAAATTAATGAAAAATAGAATATCGTGCAGTGAGTGACCTAATACTTTCACGAAATGGGCTGAACGCAAAAGCAAAATCATGTAGACATGGCATATACTTTGGGAACATCTTGTCCTTAATACAAATTGGTACAAAAGTGGGCAGCTTTGAAAATGATCCTCTCAGTGGAAGGTCTGCAACTATTACCAGTGAAGAAAAAATCAATTTAATTCACGATATGGTCATGGCATATCAGCGAATCAAGGTTCAAGTAATGGATGAGGCTATGGGTATTTGCTATATACCTGTTTATCACTTTCTGATCAATGAGTTAGGAATGACAAAAATTTGTGCGATGTAGGTCACCCGGCAAAGATATTTCGCTGTACAGTAAAGAATAGGAGGTGTTCTGAAGCACTCAGGACTTTGACGGAGCTGATTCCTCAGTCTTATTAGACAAAACCCAGCGTAATACAGAGTCCACTGTTTTTGTGGTAGGTCTGCGATACACTGGCATTTATCTGAGGCTTGTATATTTCTTTAAAAATAGCAACATTAACGTCTCAGCGCTACCACAATAACAGTAGACGCTGTATTGCGCTGGGCCGCTGGGGTTTGACGAATAAGAGTGAAGAACCACCTCCGTCAAAGTTCTGAGCGCTCTAGAACATTGCCTGCGAGGCAGTAACAGATAAATAACTTTTTATAAACTTTTCTAAAGTATAGTTTCAATAATTATATTTTAACCCTGTTTATCTATTTAAGTTATAAATGTCAAAATTCAGTTTAGAAATACTTATCATAATTAGGTCCATACAAAGTATATGGGCGCGGCAGTAAACCGTAGACGCAAGGTAGCGAAACGAACAAACCTAATATGATAGCCACGACATTTATTTGTTGATCATTAAGTCTAGAAATTATTATGCATACATGCGTGACTTTGAATGCCCTAGCCTATGCACTCTGTACCCCTAAGATTATCCTGTCCTGAAGATAGCGCTTTGATATAGATGGTCGACATTAGTTTGTCACGTCGTGAAGACGTTTATCATTGCCAGCCCACTGTGTAACAATGTAATTTGTTTAATCTTTAGTTTAATTGTTAATAATGTTTAGTTTCATCAATAGTTAATAATAAGTTATAATAATCATGTAAATAAAACTTTAGTTAGTCAGTAAATCACAAGTAATGTTCATGTCCATAATCTAAGTGTTCATCCCTCATCAAGTGTGAATTTTGAGTGTAAAGTAAAAGTGTGTGTGTTCTTCATTCTCACGAAGTCGTGGACGCCAACCATCCAAGCGTCCACCAGTTAGCATAAAGTGTGTCATCGTTGGGGAAAACAGTAAGCAGTATAGTATCATCATTCGCTTCCGCACCCCCCTCGTGTTACAGTACTGTACAGCGAAATGTCTTTACGCCGCCCGCCTCCTTACGGTTGATCAGAAACGTGTTCATTTCCAGACGTCGTCCGACTTGCTGCTCCGTTATGAAGCTAGTCCTGATATGTTTATGGAAAGATGAGAAATGGGTTTACCACTATCAGCCTAAATAAAAGCAACAATCGAAACAATAGAAGCATAGAGTGCCACCAATTCCCAAAAAAGCAATAGTGATGCCGTTCGCTGTTTTTTGGGACAAAAAGGAATATTGGTGGTAGATCGCTTTCTTAAGGGTGAAATCATTACAGGACAATAAGTCTTGAACTTATTACATCAACTTCGTGAAGAAATAAAAAAAAGCGATCTGAAATACGTAGTCTTCCCTTTTCAGTGGATCTAACTCCATCACACTTCCGAAAATCAAAAACATTTTTGAGGGCAACGATTGTGGCCCCTTAAAGAAGTTGCAGCAGCTGTAATAAGGTATTTTGCAGACTAGGACGAAGCATTTTGTAAGACCGGGGTCATGCATCGATGAACAAAATGTAGAAACTTAACTGCAAAAAAAGATTTATCAATAAACTCATATTTGACCGCGAATTTACCAATTTCAATCCACCCTCGTACTATTACTGATTTCAGTGGTTTTCAGAACTAGAATGTTGATCGATCTACATACCACCTAAATTATTCAGTAAAATGACAATTTTAAACATGTCCAATATGCAGGTTTTGCAAATTGTATGTCCGGACTTTAAATTGCTCTCATCCAGCAATTCTGGGAATTTTTAAACATCTGAATTGACAGAAATAATAATTAATGTATGAAAATAGGGTCCCGTGCTAAAAAAAAATGCATATATTTTGTCATATTATGAAAATATAAAATAAATAAATAAATATATCATCGCGGCATATTACCCATTACTGGGTGTGCCAATCTGCTTTGTTCGCAGATATCGGTAATGATGATGACATATTTGTACAGTGCGGGCGTTTACCAGGCATCACCTCACTGGCACTCATTGCTGGCGTGGAGAGTGCACCACAGGGGTCAATTTTGTGCCATTTAAAATTCGAAATAAATGGCGCCGGTCGGAATCGAATCCGGTTCCCCAGATTCGCGAGCAGACACTCAGGCACGCGAACACGAGACCCCATGTCTAATTTTAAGTGATATTGTACCAAAATATTTTTAAAATATTTACTTTTCGTTCATAATTTTAATGAAAACGATTAGCACTATAACGATATGACGTCACAACTGTATTTTTGTATCAGTGTATCAAGCGAAAAGTATATGATTTTATATTATTCATAACTTGTGAAAATAAAATCCATATATTTATATGTAGTTCTATTTTACATGAAAATGTATGAAACATTTATCATTTTTATAAAAATAAAACATATTTATTTAAAATCTTAATAACAACAGATTTTTCATTTGACATGGTACAACTATAGTTTTCTGAAAGTTACAGTTGTCACTAGTTAACCATTCTTGACATGAATTTTTCGCAAAATTAATGACATTGACAGATATAATCAACTTTAGTCAGTAGGCGAAGTAAAATTGCAGATATGACATCATGCAAAATTAATTAAATTAAAAAAATATATATTTCAAAAACTATACATATTTGGAAAGTGTAACAAACGCTAAAATGAATAATTTTATTAAATCCTTTTGAAAAATATAAATTAAAAAATGAGTACCGTACCCCATTAATCATAAAAAAGTTCACAGTCCAACAATGCATAGAAATTATTCGGGGATACTATGAAAATTCGCGCTCTGTACTTTGTAATTCCACAAAAAATCATTTTTAACGACTAGGCTCATTTTTGGCTGAACAATTTTGTGCAAAAGCAAAATTACTGTATATGGGCTGAGGACAATTCACAAAAAACAATAGAGCGCCCATTGCAACCAGAAAAAGTCACTGTTTGGTGCATCATCCACCCTTACTTTTTTGAGATTATTTTGGACCAAGCATTGATCACCAATGGAGAGAGATATAGAGATAGAGCAATGTTAAATGATTTTTTGTGGCTTTTTTGCTTGATATGGATCTCCAATACAATTTTTTTTGTACAAGACGGCGCTATATAAATTCCCTGGATACCTAATTTCGAAAAACGGTGATATGAATTGGCCGCCATGACCGTATGTAATTTGTCAATTCTAGACTTTTTCTCTGAGGTCTTTCATTAAATAATAAAAGTTTGTTGGAATTTGAATATTTAAATTTTTATCTAATTCCAAAATCCAGAAATCGAAAATGAAAAGCCCTTTATTACTTCGTGTGATACATGACATCAGTAAAAGTGTTTATGGAACTGTAAAATATATCGTCAGTTTCTAAAATATATAAAAATGAGAAAAACAAATTACTTCACCTACCAATGATTAAAAGAATTGATAAATTTATTTATTTAATGTTCAACTAAAATAAAAATACTATATGCTATATTTGATTTGTACTGAACCATACTTATATTTATCTAACGCTCGTGAAAAAATCTGTTGTGAAATATTTGCTCTAGTGTTATGTTTTGTGTTTTGTTGCTTCCGCCTCTTCCCTCTCCAAGCTTTCTTGATAGCGAAGTTAAATTTAGCCACACTTCTCCTAGGTTGAAGATTAATACTTGTTTATCATTGCGTTAGAAGTAGATGCTAACTGCGGATTGTTTCGTCACACTTAACTGGTTTATGTTTATCTTCGAAATGATGTTTTCGATTTTTATAGTAGGAAAATACAGAAATGCGAAGTCCAGAAGATATGACCAGTTTGATAATAGCCATAGTTTTAAAATAGTAAATAAAAATTTTGATGCGATCAAAGGTTTTTATATTGGTATTCCAGAAAATGTAAAGATATTAAATCATTTTTGCTTTTTGACGAGATAAAGATACACACTCGTGGACAAAAAGAAAAAATATGACACAAAAAAATTGTTTATCGGCTTGTAACAAACGAAATATGGGTTTATTTATTTTTTATTATTTATTGAATTAATATACTACAAAGGTCAAAAAAAATTATTTACGACTTTAAGGACCGAATAAACTTAATTTAAAGATGTGATAAAAACGGAAGCTTTTTTCAAGAAATGAACACCGATTATCTGTCAAATATCTCTATTTTGACTTCTTACTTTATTTGATAGTTTGCTTGACTTTTTTGATTTTTTTGCCGCCTTAAATGTATTTTACCACGTCTATAAATTAAAGTTACTTAGCCATAAAAATTCAAAATTCGAGATGTTTCAAGCACTTCATATAGAGACAAATAATATTTGAGAAAATCGGTTTTTCCATGTTATACGTAAATGTCATGGATTATTTTGGCCATCCTATACATATGTGCGTTATGTGACGGTTCGGGTTCAACTGCGACCGACGTAAATTTAAAAGTTATTCTAATTTCCAAGTAACACAATAACAAACAAATGTTATCCTTGTGGAACTCTTTCCAAAATAAGATTTGGCGTTTGGTAAACGCCCTTACGGATATATCGTCATTACTGAAATCTGTGCTAATAAGAGCATAGATTGGCTCATCCAGATATGGATAATAGGCTTGATGATATACTGTTTGAAAAAAAATGATTTTACGCTCATTAAAATAGTCCAGTAAAATAGAAATTTGCTAATTTAACCGACATCGTAGCTCTTATAGTTCTCGAGATAGCAATAGTGGACAAAATAAAATGAACACCTATATATTTATATTTGAAGACAAATAATATCCGATAATATTATCACAATATTGGGATTTTCAAATAAGAAGACGCTAACTAGCGGCGAATATTAGAACTACAAACAGTGGTACACATTTGATATTTACGTAAAACTACAACTATATGACTACAAAAACTCTATTATACATACATGAATTATAAATAAAAAATTTCAATAAATGAAAAAATAATACGATAACAATTCTACGTTTATGAATGTCAACAAAAAGTGAACCATTCTTTAATGGGATCAGCGCCATCTCTTGATACTTGAAGATCCCAATACAAGTGCCCTTAAAATGTGTAATTCAATTCCGAGCATATGGCATAACACAACTTTTAATTCTAAATAACTTTTTTCGTTACACTTTTTGCTCTAAAATTAATACGTAACGACATTGTTAATTGAAAACTTGGACAATGTGTTTCCTTTATTCAGAAAAAGATTAGACACCCGGCAAAACATAGTAAACCTCCCGAGATATGGTTTATATTAAAAATATAATATTATCAATATTATTATTAACATCGATCTACTTGCCTTCGGAAACGACGATATTGTAGTTTAGCCTTATAGCGTTTTCAGATTGTAATTGAGTGCAAAATTTATTCAGCTAATGCGTTTTCAGCTTAAGAAAAAGTTGCACCGTGCATTGGCTCAGTGCGACTTTTATGCACTGACTCCCTAGGCAAGTGCAATATTGTCAGTGCAAATATGGCGGCTAAACAAAATTGTTTTCAACTTAAACTGCACTGCCACCGGGTGAGGGCGGAACTCGTTCAGTGTGGTCACGTGATATGTTGCACTCAGTGCGCACTTGCACTCTGTAAGCTTAAAACGCTATTAGAGGACGCTTATCAGCTGTTATATCAGTATAGAATCAAAAAAGAAATACTAAAAAATTATGTTAATTTTTGGAATTAACGAACAGACTTATTATTGCTATTTTTTATGCCGAAACTATACAACATATATAGGGTGAGTTACTGAAACGGGACGATTTTAGAAAATCATAAAACAAAAAATATTTTTAAAAACATTGATAAAAACACTCGTTGCAAAATTTGACCATTACATTGCGCAGTATTTGTAGCGGTGCTACCGCCAATTCACGTTGAATCCTTTCTTTTAACGCTTGGATGGTGGTCGGGGGGTTATTTTTGTTTTTAGGCACCTTCAAAGAAAAAAGTTGCATGTGGTTAGTCAAGAGAACGGGGTGGCTAGGGAATATCGCTGTTCCTACTGATGAGACGACCATGTATGTAATACGCTTTGACGACAAATTATAAATTCATAAATTTTACTGTCTTAATAATCTCTTAAAGTTATAAAAATATTAAAACGTCTTTGCAAGTTGAGTATGATATAAACAATGACTAATAAAAGTGAGTATAAAATTTTAAGTACCAACAAATAAGTCATCAACCTTTCTCCTATAATATTATAAATAATTTACACGCTTATTTAAGGTTACTTCCTTCTTTTATATATTCAAACCATTCACAATAAAATCTCGTTTAAAATAATCATTACATTATTAAATCTTCATCACGTATCATGGAACATAAAACCAACATTACCATTAACACATTAAGGTTATTTCTGTGATAAAGAAGAGTTAAATCTTACAACCGTCATTAACTATTATAATCTTTCGCGCGTGATTTTGGTCACGTTTTGTGTTGGAACAACAATAAAACAGCAATTAAAATTTACATGCGTATGTAAATAAAGTATTTATACTTCATTCAACGGAACGGTTCATATTTTATGAGATAAAAATTTGTTGCGAAGACCATACTTCTTCGTTAGAAGAGAAATGAATAATGTAATTTCCAATTTCTTTGGATGAAGATGAATTGCTTTTGTGTAAAATAAGAAAAAGTATGATAATGTTACTTTGTAGTATGAGTTGCAAATTATACAAAAGCATTGTTACAAGTGTCATTGTAAAAATAAATAAATAAATAATAAGTCAGGGCTTCTTTATAATGGATTTAATTTATAAACTTACATTTATTATTCATATATTATTTATTAGATTCGATTTGTGTAGATAAATTAAATTTAATCCATATTACAGTAATTTAAAATAATGTTAATTTTAAATAATAAAACAAGAAATGCTTTTAAGATTCATGAATGTGTTAATTCGATCACACCTTATTTTAGATTCGGATAATTTGAGGAAAGAACTGATGATTTCAAACAATAAAACGGTAAAACGGATAATATTTTTAGAATTCATGAATGTGAAAATTGTCAGTTAAATACTTAACTCTATTCGATTATACTATGGGCAAATTGCCTCATGTTTTAATTTAATGGATTTTACAATAATAATTTTTTATTTTTTTAGAAAAAGTTCATTTTTTTATAGAGGGATATACGAGTATAACAATTTAAATAAACTTTATTGTAAAACAGTTATTATTTTATAACAGAAGATATATAGCAAATTTAATTATTTTATGCAGCATTAGCATTCAACTTTTTTTAAATTGGCCATTTTCTATTTTTTATATACATAGATATTTTAATTATATTCCCATCCATATGATAATAGTTAATACAGTGTGTTCAAAAATAATCCTAACTCGTAGTAGGCTGAACAGAGAAACGTATTTCTGATCATTATTCAAATTAAAAACAAATTGTCAAAATTGATCTTGAAATGTAATTTTAAGAAGAATAGATAATAAAGAAGTATACAGTATACTGTCATTCGCCGTTTTCTAATTTACTTCCATTTCTAAAATAAAATTCAAGGAGAAAGTTTTGGTTGCGTTCGATAACATTTTTGACAATATCTCGTGTCATACTGACATTTAATTAAATACTTTTAACCCTCGGACGGTGTGGTGGGGTATCACTTATTTAGCTGTACTTTCACCAATTTATTTATAAAATTTTATATGTATTTCCAAAATAAAACATATAATCACAATGAGTCCATTGTCTTTTCATTTTATTGTAATCAAGCTAGCATACTCGTAAGAATTTTTTACTTGGTGTATTTTCACACCATAACATTTCTTATATACATTTTAGGGTATCTCATACCCCACCACATTGTTCACTGAATTATTTTCCACCGCACTGTTCCAGGGTTAATATAGAAGGGGACCCATGTGTGACGTGGAAATAAATAAAAAAACCTTCTTTCTAAGTACTTTTAAATTGACATACGTTTCTTTGTTCATAACTTACTGCGAGTTATAATTTTTTTGAACACACTGTATAACGCGTGTATTAAATTCAACTTATGTGCCGGTTATTAAACGCCCATTTGTTAGGTACAGTATATTTTCGTTGATCATCGTCACGAGCTCTCACGTGATCAATCCATGTTCGGGGTGAGATTATCAGATTATCACTTTGTCTTGACGGGCATTTGAATGGTAGATGTAGCCGCTTTTATTTTTGCTTTGCTACGTTTTTTGACACTTTAATACTATGTTCCGTAAGTCAACCAAAAAACCAGTATCTTGATTCCGGGTACACAATGGTTCCTGAATATTTTCATCTATTTCGGGACAGATTGACATAGAATTATATGACATTTAAAATTGACAGAACATAACAAAAATAAAAATTAACCAAAAGAACTATAACGTTGAATAATGCCAACAAAAATTACACAATCAACAATATATCAAATATAAATAATGTTTTAATACTTACATCTATAATAATTATTAGTAATACCACTAAAAATGCGGTTTAGAAATTTGACATTGACGGATATCGTTTGATTTTGTTATGATGATGTTTGAAACTAGCGGTAGTAGGGGTAAAAATACCAGAGAAACCAGGATTATTTCGTGGTTGCCCTGGTCCGATTTTTTACCAACTTTTTTCAGGAATCGCGTTCCAAATAAAAACCGGTAAATAATTTCAGGACTTACGGAACACAAAACCGTAAATCTGGTCGAACCGGTTGCGTTACGGAACATACTATAAGTGTGTTTATTATTGTTCTTTTAATTTTTATTGCTGCTTTGAATATATTTAGGTAATATTTATTGTGTTGGTGTTGTATTGTATTTGTGTTTTGTTAGATTGACTTTTTGAGTAAACCATGCCCCGTGTAGTAGCAGTTTGTTGTGTTATGGGATGTGTAGCAACCAAAATGAAGTCACTTTTTGCAAAAACAAACACAATAAATATTAAATAAGTTCAAAGCAGCAGAAAAAAAAACAATTGTTATTATTATTATTATTATTATTATTATTATTATTATTATTATTATTATTATTATTATTATTATTATTATTATTATTATTATTCGTGTCCAAAAATAATTAATACACAATAAATATATAAAACATTACAACAAATATTTCTCACTCCTTATAGATACTGAAATGACCGATTTTCGGTAGCAAAATACCGCATCCGGACCACATACAGTGAGTTAGCTGAGCTTGTTGTTATGACCATATAAATAGTCAAATTTGTAAATTATGGTAATAGGCCTTATGCATCGCCCGGCAATAACTATGACGGAAAGGATGTTTCTTCTCCGAAGACTCTCTTCTTCATGCCAGAGGAAAAACCGTCCGCAAAAACTGGCAGAGAAGTGGCCTATCTAAATAGTATTCATCCAAAAATTGCACTGTTTATAGCAGCTAGTGTTGCCTTAGCCAGATCTTCTCTCGTGTATTCCTCTTCTAAGTTTGCGCACGTGAGCAGTTGGGCCATTGTTTGTTCTTGACCACAATGACATCCCTTTGCTTTATGTTCTGGTTTTAATATCTCATCCCACATTAAGCGTCCTGCTGCAGAAAGAACAAAAAACAACGCACACTAAAAGAGCCTAAAAATGCAGCAAAACAAAAACACAACAAAACTTTAAGCGAATACAAAAAACAACCTAACTTTTTAAACGTCATTCACACCATTCAAATTGTCGCGAAGGCAAAGTGACAGTCTCACCCCAAACATGGATTGACTACAGACTAAGGGTCACGTGTGAGCCCATAACCCATTGAAACGCAACAAACGATGAACGGAATACTATATTAAAACGTAAGTTGCAGAAAGCAATCTATTCCAGCACGAGTTAGAAATTCAAACACGAAGCGCGTCCCAGCGAGTGGGCCACAATTTCCATTATATGGGAAATTTTTAGTAGAAAACAAATTGATGACTGATTTGTGTTTTTTATTGTGTCCTTTGCCCAAACATTTTGTGTATTTCATGCAGTCATGCCACCATTGAATAAACCTCATTCTAACATCAATTAGCGTGCTAAAATATAACAATCTAACTCCGAAGCAGAGAAAAAAATATTATTAATAGATATATTTTTAGATTATTGTGAAAAGTACAGCTTGTTGCCAACATAAAATTTAATTACTGTTTAAATTAGCAACGTTAAAAACTGGTGTCACTAATTTGTCATTTTCATTCTGTTTACAATGATAGAATTTATTTTTGATCAGCTGTTTATTTGTGGCATCTATTATTAGGCTATCAGAATAAACCCACGTAAACTACGTCTTTATTTGGAATGAGATGTGACAGCTTGCATGTTGAATTCTAAGAAAGACAAAATATTTACTTAATCAAGAAACCCACAGATATAGATATATTTTCAATGTCAAGATTGAAAGAGAAATTCTTGTAATATGTTAGTAATAATAGGAATTAGAAAGTAATACACAGTCTTCTAATTAATAACATTGTAGTCGTATTTACCGCAAAAAATACAAATTGTACTCGTATGTAGTAGAATTTATACTGAATTAAAACGGTGAATAAATACAGGCTAAGCTATAATGAAACATCTATAGCATATATTTTAAATTAAGATATGATTAAAATGACATCTCCAGTTACACATACCTCTGAACTTCCTTTTAATGTAATATGTTATATACTAATCACACTTGATTATCATTAGTTAACCTGATTGAAATATTAACTACATCTTCTAAATCCTTAATTTACTGAAGTATTTATTGAGTACTCTAAAGAACACAAGATATATTTTTATAAACAAATTTTGATTATTGTTATTTACACATACTTGCACTATTCTTAACCTAACCATATGTATGTTCAAAAACGAATGTGAATTGAAAAATTTGCGTCCTAACACAGAGAGGGCAACATTAACCATACAATTATTATTGTGAGGTTATATGAACTGTCATTGACCGACGACCACTATAACAATTGAGACAATGTTGCACGTATCGCCGTCTGGCGCTTGGAAGAAAAACTAATTGTGAAGTAGGCAACCTAGTGTGTATTTAGGCAATATCAAGGAGGACCAGCGACCCGCAATACTTTGGAATACACTAATTTTTTAAAGTAGAAAATCGTTTAAATAAAATATGACCACAATTAACGGAAAAAAGTTTATTTTCTTTCATCAAATTTTTGTTACATAATGATTGCAATGATTGGCAATAATCATAATACTTTCATCGACACGTAGCCCAATTCAACGGAGAGCAGCATTTCTAGAGCACATGACATAAATGCATACATTTTTTAAATGTTTGTAGATCAGAATAATAAAGAGTGAAGAATAATGTAGACAGCCGAGCAAAATAGCGTAAGAGCAACTTAATCGTAAAGCAAAGGTTCCGGGTTTGAATCCCTCTCAGGCGTTAATGTTAGTAGTGTAGTGACAGCCGTAAAATATCTAAAAGAAATATTTACAATCTTGTATATTATTTTTATTAAAATACAGTAAACATTTTTACGTACCATTAGCTTTATGTAACTGAACAGAAATTAACAATAGAAATCGGTTAATATTAATTTAATCGCTCTTTCTTTACTTGAAGGTGATCAGATATAAATTTGACAATGACTAAAACACTTGTCAAACAAATTTAAATCCCGCGGCTTTCTATAGATCAATTCGAAATATGTAATTTCTTAATTTTATCGCGTCGGCTATATTGCACCTGGCACCATCTAGCGCTTGGAAGAAAAGTACTATCCATAGGCTACTACATGGTCTCGACATTTTACGTATGGGTTTCCGTAGCCTTGTCATTAGTGTCTCTGCTTATGTTAATTCACTATTGGGGGAAAACCTCTCTTCTTATAGTTGTAAAATGCACCACCGTGCTGCGATCTTAACAAATAATTAAAACCAGCCGCGGAACACTATAAGTGCATGTAAAATTAGGAAAAATTAAATAAATTAATCAAGTTTTCACCAAACACCGCTTCACGAATAAATTTACACAAACCGTTTATCTCTCCTCTTCTAGTTCCATTTTCACCGCCAGATAGACTATCCCTTAGTGAAACTTATCAATGTTGACCTACAAGTTTCAGGTTTTCTGAAAATCCAGTTTCTATCAATCGGCTAATAGCACGATTTGATGATGATGAGAAAGTGACCATTTCTTCCCCGGAAATTGGTCCGATTTTTTTTGCTAGTGTAATTTTTTTCTTGATAACATGTTGCACTGATTTCCAATCATTTTTGAATATGTTATATATTTAGAAGTCCTAATAAAAACTACAAGTTTCGACCACGGGACCCCTCGGGAACCACCACCAACTTGGTAAAAAAGACGCAGAAAATCGGTTTTTTCAAAATATCTCTTCACAAATAAGCATTAGGGCAAAAACAGTTATTTGCGAATATGTTGCGAATATAATTGCCTACAACTTTTGTCTAAAATTGTTGACGAAAAATTGTAGGTCACCATGGCGACAGGTGAAGCTCTGCATGGTGAACGCTTTAGTTTTTCTAGTTTTCGTTCCTTCAATGGTTATCAATAGATCCTGTAAGGATTAATTTATATAAAAATGTAACTTAGAAGATATAATCTATGGATTTTGAATTGTATAAAATTCTTTTCATCGTTTGCTGATGATGGGTTAATGTGAACCCGAAACGTTCAACAAATGTATATTTTTCCAAATAAATGTATGGAACATTAAGACCTAAAATTTATCGTCAACAATTTCCAAGGAAGGTTCCCAAAATATATTCCAATTTTATCTAAAATATTTTATTCTACGAGTATAACCAATAAGTAACGAGCTACAGCGCTTCAAACAGAGCAAATTTTTGAAAATTTACTATATGCTTCATTTGAATCATATTTTATTATATTTTTTTTACTTTTTTTAGAAATTAGTTTTTATTATTCATTAATTATTATTAAACTACTATATATATATATATATATATATATATATATATATATATATATATATATATATATATATATATATATATATATATATATATATATATAATAATTAATGTTTACTTTTTTTCAATTTAAAGATGTTTTATAGTTCAAGAAATTTTCGATTTTACCTGAAAGTAATTGCAAAAAATGCTTTTTTATGGAATCTTGTCCAGAAAAATGCGCTGCATAACATATCAAAATTTTCCGGAAATCGGAGCGTGGGAACCTCCCGCCAATTGGGAAAAATGGCAACATATTTAAATTTTTGGCAATTTGCTCTTAATTTAAATATTTTATTAGGACCCCTAAATGTACAACATATCCAAAAATCAGAAATACCCGGCCTTTTGTGGAAGATAAACTTATTTTTCTACCCAATGACTGAAGTATAAGTCATAAGATGCATAAAGATGCCGTTATTAGAAGCCTCGAGGTAATTAGGAAAAACTTAAAGTAAATTTACGACAATGTTACAACAAACTTGAAATGTCACTGACAGTTTCATTTATTTCAATAATAGCTTATACTTAGTTTTAAGCTGATTATAAAATTATCAACATGTAATGGTAGAATGGCAAATTTAGAAAATAACTATTCACTTGTTTTTCCAGATTTCTATATAATTGTTTGAAATTTGCTGGGAATATTTATCAACTCTTTTTCTACAAGATATAAAACAGGAGTCGTTTTTTAATAGCCACCCGGTGTATCAAAAACAATCCCAAAACTAAATTATTTACTAATACATAATAAATTAATGAAATACTTTCATAACATGGACATAAATTACAGCATTTATAAAAACTATTCTATTTATAAATATATTTCTTCAAATTAATTTATACAATTCATGTGATGAAAATTTCATTACAATTGTATTATAAATGCATAGATTGCATTTCATCATTTATGCTGCAATCAGTTATTTATTTTACAAGCTACATAAGCACGCATGTGGTAAATACTTTATAAATAAATCTTTAAATGTATTAACAAATTCAAACCATTTATCGAACTGAAATTCCTTAGATAAGTCCTTTTCAACAAAATATGCATTCGTACGTATGTAAGTAGATCCCTTTTGAGTTCACAACAGCTAGGTCATCGTCTGAGTGACCTCTGACCTGAGGTTTCCAATGAAGGAGAAGTAATTAATAGCAGCCTCACGCGGCATCAGACACATTGGCAGGGACTTATCAGCAGCTATTACATTGCTTAATTAATTTTTCTCGGCTAAATTGGTTATTCTCGTCGTGCACTTTGACAGTAAAGATTTGTTTCCTTGTTTCTTTATTCTAATGATTCTAAGAACGGAACAAAGAGGTTAATTTAGTAGCAATTACAACTAAAGAAAATTTGTTGTGTTGCTTGATAATAGCTCATTATTTGAGATAGACATTTGCATGGGAAAACAATTTTCCGCACGGGAAAGTACCGTACATACGAATAAGATTCCTATTGTTTTAAAAATAATTTCTTTATAAAAGAAATTTAATGAATACATTTTTAGAGCATACCCGGCAACGGGTGGGCTGCTTTATGTAAATTTGGAAAATGGCAGCCTATTTTTTAGAACTTTTATGATGGAACCTCTTCTCATGGGCACACCTCCCTACGTATACAATATTACGATTTTAAATTTTTTATTTGAAAAGATACGACGTTGGTTAAATGTGCAAAATTGTGTCATATTATATTAGAAAAATGGTCATGTCGACAAAAATAAAATTGTATAAACGGTTTTCAAAATTTGGGACAAAATATATTTTTTCTACAGTCTATATACAAAGTTGCCATTTGCGCTCTCTTTTGTCATTGCGCCGCTCGTGCGCGACTAAGTAAAAAAAACGCTCTCTATCCAAATTTCTAACTATACAATGTTGACAAATGTCGCGTGTCTACATTTTTAATAGAAACGTTTAATCAGAAACTAATGGCACTGTAGTTACACATTTACCATCTTCACAAGTCAATCTGTCATATATAACTGCTCTGTCGGTATATTACATAACCAAACAAAATGCCACACTGCTGTAAAAATAAAATAGGGCATTTATTTACGAAAACGAAAGTATAAAATGCTTAGATTAGATTGAAGCAATACCTCAAAAAGAATGGAAAATAACGATAAATTAAAATTAAATATAAAATAAATTATGGGAACAGTTGTGCTGCCACCTGCAAAAGTTTGGTGTGAACTCTCCCAATGGACATCCACGTTTCCACTGTACTAGTTTAAAGTACTTGAAACAAATAAATTATACAAAAAACTTATATTCATTACAAAATTGGCATTAATTTTTTGTAAAAACGAAAGCCAAAACAATATCTTTAAGTCATATTAGAATACGTTCCTATCTTCTCTGCAAAACTATTGAATAGTACTGAAAGTACAAAGTGTACATTTAATTTTTTTTTATGGTGGAGGACTGTAGAAAAAATCTTGTGTGTGTTTCGAGCGCAAATGGACATTGTCCATTTCGAGAGAATGCCGCGCTCTTGCGTCGCCCGTCAACAACCTCTCAATCGACAATGTCCCATTTTGCGCTCTTAATACACAAATAGCTATTTTTAAACAGTACCATATATTTATTATCCTCTTATCGGAAAGAGTATTTTTTCTATTTTCAATAAGGTAATATTGTTTATGTACAAGTTTTTCAAATAAACGAGTTATTTACCTTTAAAAATGAAAAAAATGTATACTGTTTCTACTTAAATAAGCCATGGAAACATTTTTTTATAAACTTATTATTTTATTAACTTATTTTATAGTAGTAATAAAATATTGAAAGTAAATATTAAAAGCTATTATTTTTAGGGACATTTCAACTCTTTTGGGAATAATTCCGACCTTCGTGGTTCCGACCGTTGTACCGTTCTAAGTAATAATAATAATTATAATAATAATAATAATAATAATAATAATAATAATAATAATTTTATTGAATCGAGAAATTTCTCCTCGAATGTCTCGTAGGGATCACTTGTTTGTATAAAGTATAAATTAAGATATGTATTTATACCTATTATTATTATTATTATTTATTTGTACAAATTGATACCAATCTCTATTGTATGAGAAATATCTCGATTCAATAAAATTATTAGTACCGCTCTAAGTAACGATATCTAGTTACCTTTTGCAATTTTTTTCTTGCAGTTCTTCAACACTCTTACTGCAAATTAGTTAATGAAGTAAATAAATTTATAAAAAAAACAATTGTTTCCATGGCTTACTTGGCTAAATTAACTAAAAATTCTATGCAAAATGTTAATTTTTAAACATAAATGAAAGCCGTTAAAAGATACGTTGGCCTCAGACTAAACATTAAAGTTTTGGACTGCAATCTTGCTTATTATTACATCACATCAACATCAGTCGTTTATTTTATATTGCATTATGATTAAAATTTGGTATTAAATATTTTATTTGAATATATATTTTTCTCAGTGTAGTTGTAGACAGTGTACTACTTTTAAGCGAGTTAAGTAGAAATAATTGCCCTTTGACTTCGCTATGATCCAAACCTGCGTCATTAGAACCACAACCAATCATTTAACGTCTTATAAATAGTTTGATAAGAAATAACGAGAATTTTTCATTTGTTTTAAAAAGCAATCCTTTATTCATCAATGATTATATTGTTCCCTTCAAAATATTCCCCGTTAGATATAATGCATTTTTGCCAATGTGGTTTCCAATCTACAAATTACTTGTGGAGTGCACTTTGTGGTACAACTTTCAGCTTCTGCAGCGATCTTGCTTTAATCTCCTCTATGGTCGCAAAATGTTGCTCTTTCAATGTCCCTTTCTATTTTCAATGTTCATATTCGGAAATAGAAAAAAGTTACCGGGAACCATGTCTGGTTACGCTAAATTCAGATGAAAATTATTTTCGTATGAACGGTATAAATAACCAACGTTCCAGCAACCTCCTTTATTTAGCGACTAATAAGCCCAGTTCCATTTGTGGATTATTATAGAAAAAAAAAAATTTCATATAAAAGTACGTACAATTAATTTAATTATTTATTTATTTTATTTTTCTCTAAAATTATCCATAATCGATTGACAAAGTTAAAACACTGCTAGTCAACTCCTCGCTAATCACTTTTACTTAATCAATTCTTCATGCTACCACTCAATATCTTCAATTTTGCCACATTTCACCTGTGATTAATGGGCTAAGACACCCAGTTATCTTGTCATTTTCCATATCATCATGGTTCTCTTAAAAACAATTGTATCATACATAAACCCTTGGTTTCAACATATCTTCCTCATCAAAAGCATTCTTCAACATTTCCACCACTTCACTGCACTTTATGCCATTTTTATCCCTAAATTTAATGTAGGTTCTTTGTTCCGCCAATTTTCAAATAAATAAGAGAAAACGCCGAGCATGACAAAACACTTCGTTAATTAGTAGATGTCAAACACAAACTCTGCGCCCAATATGAATGAAACTGAATTACACTTCACCGTGATAAAAATGAACTCAATCGAAAACGAATTACAACGCACGAAATTCAAAGATTTTCGATTTTTTCTGATCAGAGAATACACCATTTTTATTTACTTTACTTTATTGCTTTTAACGTTGTTCAGATTATCAGGTTCGAACTTGAGTCGTTAAAATCACAACCAGCAGTGGCGCATTTTTAAGTTCAGTGCAGCCTGGGGCTATTCGAATTTGGCTGCCCCCACCACTAGTATTTAATACTTTTAATAATACTTGTAGTAGTTATTTATTTATTATTATTATTTTCTATCAATAGTAACAGCGTTTGTCAAAATGGGGTTGGTGAAGGTCGTGCTTGAATTTTGCCACCCCTACAAATTTGTCGCCCTCGTCTATAGCCCAGTCAGCCCCTCCGTAAATATAGGCCTGACAGTGACAACTAGTACAACATCGTATTATAGATTCTAATCTTAACTGTATAAAGGCCTGTGTCCACGATCCTAGAAATCGATCAGAGTTTTCGGATAACTCGGATAGTGGACACTACCAACTCGGACGCAAAAATCGAATAGAAAACTAGAATGGAAAATTGCGTTCCGTCCCATTTTTTCATACAAGTTGCTAATTTTATTTACATGTTACCAATTTAAAATCTTGACGTTTGATAAGCTTAAAAATTATAAGGTTATAAAATATTACCTAATTCGACTCAGTTTTGATAAGTTATTATAAATAATTACTTATAAATAAATTAATATATTAGTGGTAAAAATTTAATTTACTTAATGCCGGGAAAATTTTTCCGGTTATGTTTTATTAGTTTTTAGCAGTCATGGATTTGTAAATAGGCCGAATAGGCCGCGGCCTAGGGTGGCAAATTTTAGGGTGCGGCAGTTTTCAGAGGACGCTGTCATCAGAGAATATTAAAAAACCATAAAAAAAATAAAAAAATATTATATGAAAAATCAGCAGGGACAATCCACTTGAAACTTGAACAGTACGTACCACTTGCTCTATGTTCATGGGGGTCACGGGACAGTTGTCGCGGGTATATAAGCGGTGGTGGCGGGGAAATCAATTCATTATATAATTTTCAATTTCAAACTTCAATAGATTTAGACCTTAAATAGCGCTGCATTTCAATCAGGGATATTTTGCTTGGATTTTGTTTTATCAGTGGCCTTCCTTCAGTCCATTTTAAAGTAGAAAAATTACTTAAAATGAACATTTAAATTTAAATTGTGTTTAATACTCAATCAATGTGTGTACTCGTATTTACTTAATACAAAAATAAATTAAGAGTAAACAAAGTTCGAGTGCAATTTAAAAATCTGATAGACACTTTTCGAAAAGAATATCAAAGAGAACAGTGGAGGAACTAAGGTTATGATCCTAAATGACGGTATTATGAACGACTTCTGTTTCTTGACAAAGAATTCAAATTTGAAATCGCAAGTGAACGAAAAGAAGATTTTTTAAATAGTGATAATAAGACAATTAAGAAGATTCAGAAAATATTGATGATGATAATATTTATGTCTTTAGAAGTTTATTCTATCAAAGAAATGTATCCTGAGAATAAAATGAGGTTATATATAAAAATTCATATGCTCATTTATAATTAAGTTACACGCCATTCTGACTTATTCATTTTCATTTTACGAAATAAAAATTAACGTTAAATTTAATAAAACGCGTGAAAAATTATCAGTGATCTACGTTATGTCAGGAAAAATTAAATTCTCTGGCACTTCTATACATAGAGTCCGAACTAATGAACACCAAAAATTACGATGATATACATGATTTTGCAAATAAAAAATCCCGCAAAAAGTTGTGAAAATGTGTTAAAAGAATCGGAAATGAAAATAAATTTTTGATTCTTTTATTCACATTAATCTTCATAGATTATTTATAAAAATAAAAAATAAAGCCTTTTTAATTGAAATTATATTTTGGTTTGACTTTTAATTACCTACATACACCTAAATACATCCATATTTTAATGACTGTAGAATTCATACAATTAAAAAAGTAGGGGCGGCAGAAAATCAGCGGCCTATACTGAAAAAATAAATAAATCCGGCACTGGTTTTTAGTATTGGTAGAAATGGCTGAAAGTAACTTCATAAATTCGACCAACCTGACATCTGTAGTCATACAAGTTCAATGTTTATGATCAAAAAATGTGATCAAGAACTCGCAACGATTTCTAGCATCGTGTACACAGGCCTTTAGACAAACAATACGTAAATATTCCGATGGAAAGGAATTTTCTTGACTAAATGACGGATGAAAAGGAAAACTACTGGATACAAATATTTGTTGTATTTGCTACCTCTATAAATAAATGTTTGTGGCTGATGTCCAGTATTTTTACTCATCAAAAAAAATAAAAAAAAAAACGTTGTTGATTTGATACCTCATATACGAGTACTTAAGCTTAATTTGTAAATGTCACCGTTAAATTATTTAAAACTTATCTTTAAATTAGTTAAAAATTAAACTTTTTCACCCAGATATTTAACGAGCAGATAATATGAATTACATGGTATGAATAAGATAAAAATTTGGATTCGTTTCATATACCTACCTATGTATTCTTGTTCAGGAAAAACTTAAATAATTTCGTAAATGATAATTTTATCGTAATATGTGTATAAGAAGTCAACATAAATTCCAGTGTATCATCAAAATATTTTCTATGAAATATCCACTTATTTTAAGTACTTTTAAGTATATTTTTTGTTCTTTACTTAACAAGATCCAAGTTAGGAAAGAACAGTAAAATTATAGGTTAACAACCGATTACATTAATGACGTATTAACATAATCATTGATTGTAGTAGTCTGAAGACACTTTAAAAATATAAAAATCACATTTCCTTAACTACATAAAGATGAGTCATATGTGAAAATATACTTTTTGGTATAAAATGGACTTTTTTGTTGTTGACATCAACATAAAATGTACATTTGAAAATAAAATGAAGTAGGTGTATTAAAATATGTGAATTGTTTTGTATTTATCTAATTCTAGCCTACTGACCTTGAATCTGCATGAAATAAATAAATTTCATTAATCATTCTCCCTCTTTCTTTTGGATCTTTATAAACCAGGTTTTCCCCGTTCCGTTTATATCTAAAAGTGACTCTTCTTCTGTTGTTTTTTCCCCTTCAAGCTCCCTTCAACTACAACAGTCTCAGATGTTCCAGGTTTCGTCTTCTCTCCCGCATAATCGGCGCATATGCTCGTCTTTTTTATGTATCTTATTGTATGTAGAAATCCAATATTTTGTTGTGCTGTAAATGCAAATGTTTCCAGTGTCTTATCTGCAATTACACTATCTTCATTTCGTCACCTATTTTTTACTTTTGCACACATTTCTTTAATTTAGCATTAGGTTGAAATATAATGACATTATTTATCATATTTCGTATACCATGAATAAAAATTCCATTATAAAAAATCAAAACATTACTTGGAATTGTGTAATATGATATGGCACATGTACATTTTTTGTGAATAAATTTATTTGTTCCAAACAAATTTGTAATGTTTAAAATATTTATTCATGCCTGTGTTAACTAATTACAAACATGTTTTTAAGCCTAATGGATATCATTGAAATAACTTTTATGGTTTTATCACATTAACCCAATGCCCATTTGTATCTTTACTCGTGTCACAAAATTCATTTATTTTAAACACGTTTTATTTTGATGACACAACCTTGCTTATTCCTTCTGCGTTTGACACATTTTTATTCAAATAAATTCAAAACAAACACCTGTCTGTCATTGTTTTTCTTTTGTTCCACAAGACTCGCAAAGTCAATATGGCATTAATTTTCTGTAGTGCTTTAAAATATGTACTCGTATGTATTCATTATATAATGAGTTATGTGAGTATGCATGGCGTCTCGTAGCCGCGTGCCTGAGTGTCTGGTCGCGAATCTGGGGACCCGGGTTCGATCCCGACCGACGCCAAACATATCGAATTTTAAATGGCACAAAATTGACCTCTGTGGTACACTCTCCACGCCAACAATGAGTGCCCGTGAGGTGACGCCTGGTAAACGCCCGCCCGGTACAAATATGTCATCCTCATTACCGATATCTGCGAACAAAGCAGATTGGCACACCCAGCAATGGGTAATATGCCGTGATGATGATGATATATTTGATATATTTATTTATTTTATTTATATAATAATAATAATAATATGTATATATATATATATATATATATATATATATATATATATATATATATATATATATATATATATATATAATATACTTCTAAATTGCTAAATTATATAGCATAAAATTAAGAATATAACAACAACATTTGCGTTAGGTGGATGGTTGTGATTCGGATGTTCTGGATTCAATTCCAACTAACGTCAAACTGAAAACTTAAAAATTATTTCCAATTTTCAAATTGCGTGGTGCTTTCTCCGCAACAGCTTTAAGAGCTCGTGAGGTGACGCCCTCAACTGTACAGATATATATATGGCCATTACTGAAATCTGTGGTTAGAACAGATTGACCTATCCAGAACTGAATAATAAGCCGACTATATACCTTATTTATATTTATTTGAAATGCTTCTGAAACACCGAATATTCTATTTTTTTTTTTTTTACAAAATTGTTGGTTTTGTAGACCCACGTTTCGTTCATAGTGATAAAACAACGTAAAAAATATATTGAATATTGGTTAAATTTATTCAAACTTGCGTGAGAAACTTGACATTGCATTCGTTTATTCTCGACAGGCACCAAGTGTGGCACCCATCTCGCTGATAACTAGCTTATATTGAATACATTTCCGTCATACCTTGAGGTAAGGAAGGTATTGTTTTTGGTCAAAAAATTCGATGGTGAGTTTTTAATGAATAAGCACGTTTTAGAGTCACTAGAATACGATTTTACTATTTTTGCGATGATGTCTCTATGTCTATATGTGTGTGTGTGTGTGTGTGTGTGTGTGTGTGTGTGTGTGTGTGTGTGTGTGTGTGTGTGTGTGTGTGTGTGTGTGTGTGTGTGTGTGTGTGTGTGTGTGTGTGTGTGTGTGTGTGTGTGTGTGTGTGTGTGTGTGTGTGTGTATGTCACGATTTTTTCTCCGACAATAAATCCAATACTACAATTCTAAAAATTATAATTCTTTCGTATTCCTCTTCGTGATTAGATTTTGGTTATAACTGGTGAACGGAAGTATCCTCATTTAAAGATTTTAACAGTTTTTCTTGAAAAAACGCTGTTAAATATAATTTTTTCACATTTAATGATATAAATATTAAAGAATATTTTATTCTCTATACGATTTGATTACATTTTATACTTCATATTCAATGGATATTGAGTTAAAAAATTATAAAGAAATTAAATTTTATAAAGCAGCCAGCTATGAAATAACACTGGAAACAGCTAATAAAATTTAAAAAAATTATGATAGACAGATGTCAATGTCAAATGCGGTTGACATGTTTTGTGCAGGGCAGCGAACCCGCCAGAAACTGGGTTCGGTTCAGGTACAGGTTATTTTTTTTTTTTGAGTGATGAGTTCGGGTGCGGTTATGGTTCAAGCGTCAATAAAATTTACGGTTTTGTTCCGGGTTCAGGTTTTGGGTTCAGGTTCGGTTCGATATAATGATTTTTTTTTGATAATCTTCAGATAGAGATCATTTAAAAATGAAATATATCGGGAATCCAATAAACATGCCCATAATCAAGTGGGTACTTCCTTTTTAGACTTACCACCTTATTCCGAATTTTAGTTTTAGTTACACGCTACACCACAACAGCAAATGACAGGTTTCAAGTTTCAACAAGCATAAATGCGCGCCAGAATTAAAGTAACGCAACAAACCACACAGGCAGCAACGCAGACGCATAACTGCGCGCGCTTACCGCTTATGTTTTGAACAGAAACTGAACCTGAACCGGAGCTGAACCCTGAACCAAAATTTTAATATCCGGTTCGGTTCTGGTCCGAGTTCAATTGAAAAATGTATCTCAGGTTCGGTTCTGGGTTTGGGTTCGCTAAAATGTTACGGTTTGGGTTCGCTAAAATGTTACGGTTTGGTTCCGGTTTTGGTTCGGTTCGGGTTTGAGTTCGATGCCCTGGTTTTGTGTTATAATTTTACTGCAAATATAGAATCAATTCTAAGAAACTTTCTGTGTGGAATTTGTACAAAATACATAGAGTTGAGGGAAGGTAATGTACTGAAAATATAGAAGCTTTCACCTGAAACTGTCTGTATGGAATTTGCTTAAAAGACGTAAAACTAACGGAAGGTAATGTGCTAGCCACATCAGATTTTTTTAAATGCTACAAACACGCTCATTTGATAGCCCTACCACCTCTTTTACCTCTGACAACTGCAATCGCCTGTCCTCCAAATCTAAAATAATATCGTGTATTTTCTGGAGACGGTTTTTGGGAGTCCACTACGAAATACAAATCAACATCAATGAGTTATTCATCGCTGGAAAGCTAAAAAATCTCATTTCAATGATGTAACATTCCAATCTAACAGATAAAAAATTGAGCATCGTTCGAAAGAAAATAAAAAAGTTATTTGTAAAGAAAGTTTGCAAAATTTAAATATTTGTATTATCTAGTGAGCTATAATTTTTTCTGGAAAAAAAATACATCTTTAAAATGGTCTACTAATGGGGCAACTTTGTCTTAATTTAACCGATTTCGTATCTCATATAGTTTCCGAGTTCCCAATGGTGAGTCTCGAAAAATGGACGCCTGGGTATGTTTCATGCAAAGAATGTAGTTATTATTTTCTAAATTTTATAGATACATATTTAATAATGTAGAATAACTTATATTAAATTTTTAGTTCCATGTAATTTAGATTGTTATAAAACAAGTTATACTTCAATTATTTGTTCCTATATTTTAAAAAATAGATAAAAAGCACCTCATTTGCTGTGCAATTAAGTTGATTTAGCAACAAAAATAGTCCAATTAGAGAAGAAAAATGGCGAGTGAGTCATTTATTGAGGCTAAAATGATATGACTCCAGCTGATATCCCGCGGAAGTGGCATGTTGTTTTCAGTATCTGATGTGAGGTTTATATCTAACACTAAAAACTTTTTATGCTCATTTGTATTCTAAACAAGTTAAGCGTTAAAATATTTTACTTGGAGCGCAGCACGAATTCTTCAGATGTACAATGCTTTTATTATTTTCGTAATAAACGAAAAAAGTTTCTTGCAAGTGATAATTACAGAAAAGAAGTATAATGAGATACGGGAATTAACATGAATGTATAAATAAGGACGGAATGTCATGAATGGTTCAATGTTTGTACATTTATTTTTCTAATTGTTGCTAACTACTTGAAAAGATGTTTCATATTTTTTGAGGACTGAACAATTTTTTTACTGAATTTATGATTTCCATTTCGTTGTTAAAAAGTGTGTTAAATGTTCATTCTACACGGTTGAAGTAACAATGACTAATCATGTTTTTTACTGTGTTTCGTTATATAATGTTTTTATATGACTTTCCTTAACCCGTATGTGGAGCGAGACAGAAAATTTTAATATTTAATGACACTTTTATTTACATTTTAATGTCGTTTTTCTCGAATTCTATTAATATTTAACAAATTAAAAAAAAATTGGTATGATGTTACATACGAGTAATAAGATGGATTAAATAAAATACTATTCTTTTTCATGGCTAGGTAGATAGGTTCTAAATCACTCTCGTAAATTCTCTGGTTAAAATCAAAACTGTTAGTTATAAGTAAAATAGCATATCGAGAAAATGACGTGTTCAAAACATATGATGATGCTGATGTTCTTCTGGGAAACCAGATGTTCTGTAACATCAGCATTTGCATTTGTTTTTATTTATAAATTTTATGTAATTCCATGGTATAATATAAAATTATCTTTGTAGAAAACCAAAATACATCTTTGTAAATATTATTTAACGTATGTTCCATAATTTAATTTATTTGAAGCAACATTATTGGATGTGAAACAGTAAAAATGATTTAATTTGTTTACTAACCATGTTTATTTACCTGTATTATAAATTGGTTTTACTTGTACTAAAATATTTGGCACAGTTTAATAATAAATAAACTACGCTTATGTTTTCATTAAATTGAGATAAAAAATAATGTTAAATATTATTTTTTATATATTTATTCATATGAGAAATTGTCCAAATATTGTCAAAGGCAATGAATGAAATTTAAAAATCCTAATAATTTCATTAATAAAATGCTTCCTAAAATTAGTTTAAAATACATAAATATTCTACATCTATGTCGCCCTTTACACCAATAAAAAATCTGATGTTGTCAACACTATACCTCCCACCATTTGATTTTTATTAATTTAATTATACATACTTACATATTTACTTATGCTGAAAACTATATTAAGTTCCATTCCATATAACTATGGTTTTGTTTACTATTTTCTTTTTAAAATGTAATTTGAAATGATTAGTTCTGTGATAGTGACATTAATCTGTCAGTTACATAAATTTAAGATATCAACTGTGTAACCAAGGAATTATGTATATTTAAAGCGTAGGCTCCGGCATTTAAATTATAGATAATTTTATATATTTATCCATAAAATATGTAGAAAAAGTATTAATGCAAACCTGTAGAAAATTTAATAATCTTTAATTTATATAATAATATAAATCTCGAAAATATAACATTTAAAAGTATTTTGAGCTTCAAGTAAAGTGCCATTTCCAATTATCCGATTTGCACCAAAATCTAATGGGCTCTTTCCATAATGGAACAAGGTCGAAATACAGGGTTTTCAAATTTTCCGATTAATTGTATTTGAGTTAGAGCGGAGGATCCACACACACACACAGACATCATCGTGAAAATATTAAAATCGGATTCTAGGGACCTTAATCGTGGTCATTTAACAAAATTTTGTTATACGATTTTTAGCACGATCCCTATACCTTCCTTACTAAGGGTAGCGGGAGGTAAAAACCAAAAAATAAATTAAAATTATTGAACTTGCAGTCTAATTAATAAGATATTACACATTTAGTTTTTGTAAGAACTCTGTTTGTGAATAAAAAAGGTTATGGCCCATATGGGATAATGACTAAACGTCAAACTGGAAGAAACTTTTGTGTTTTGGTGTAAACATGGGTGAGCATTGTCCAATCAACGTACAGCTTGTAGGTACTATGACAATTTCATATTTACTCTTTTTATAAAGGGAAAAATCAATGAAGTTTTAGTTCTTATGGATTGGGTTTTATTTAACAAACACAGACGTTTCGATTCCTATTGAATCATCTTCAGGGTTATGTTAAAATTATAACCCTGAAGACGATTTACTACGAAACAAAACGTCGGTGTTTGTTGATTAAAAAAATATTTTTAATAAAAACAAATCCACAGGGATTGGAACTCCATTAATTTTTCTCTTTATATTATACACACAGTTGAATAAATACTATTCAATTACTCTTCTTAGTTAATAAATCGACTCTAGGATTGCATGAGTTAAAACGATGTTCTATTTTATAATCTATTATAAATTTACTTTCAAGGGAAAAATTTGTTGTTGCATGCAATACATGTACATAAATACTAATTTTATTTGCTTATTTTTAATGATGCTGGTAGTCAGTTTAGAGTTTTTATAAGTAGTTTTAGTTCTCAGTTAATGATAGATTTAAATCTTAGTCTTTTTTCACAAAACGACCCTGCTGAACTAACTACTGAATCTCCACTGTCCGTAGAATTTTGATCTAATTTGTTCTTTTCTTACAATTTGTTTTTATTTCGCTGTTAACAAGTGAGTTAATTGTTTCATTCTAAACGGTTGAAGGAGCAGTGACGAATCACTTTTCTTCTTTTTATTTACATAATAATTGCTTGTCATTTATTAGCATGTACTACTTTTAGTAGGCTTTGTACAAACATTTCGTATATCAAAACTTCAATCTGATAATTAATATGTTAATGGAAATATATTCTTTTATTTATACGAAGGTAAAAGAAAGCGAGTATAAATTAATAAGGCTGTACGCGTATTTTCACACATAAGTAGCTGTAATTTTTATCTGTCGGCTTTGATTTATTCTTCCTGTATGGAAACAGGTTTGGATGACAGTGATTTCCGCTACATTCTTAATATAACGAAGATAATCACCCTTAATCAGATATCACTTATTTATACGTCCAGTCTGTTTTTTATTTACAGGTTGCAGACCTCAATAATAAACTGTTTTCAAGGTTTTACTATTGTACTATATGAGTACAAATATTATATCTCAGATTTACAGGTTAAGGGCAACTGATTGTTTATATGGACATAACATATGTATATTATTCACACCTGAAAAATGAAAAAAAAACAAACCGATATTACCCATTCGTCCAGCTAGTTTTTGCATGTATAAAAACGCAACTTTCCGTCATTGCTACAATCATCACACTTTACTAAATACCTATACGAATCACTTGGCCCTTACAGTCATTAATTCAGTTATTGTAATTTTTATGGACAACCTGTTTTAAAAAAATTGTCATATTTTTAATGGATACGAACTTCATTATGTTGGGCTTGTAAGGAAAAGTCGCCTAATTCGTACTACCTCTTAAATCGTTCCATCAATATTACAAATACTTGTATGTCTATTTAACACCACACTGTGGTACCACTTTAAAATTTATAAAATACTAAAAATCGTTATGGTAAATTTATCTAGCACTAACGAACATAGACATAATTTATACAGGGTGAGGCCTAGAAACTTCATTTTTTTAAAAATATAAATAGAAAGTTTTACTGATAGACAAAATTTATTTTTGGATACAAAAAGAACATAATTGGAAGTTTTAAATTATGCAGTTTTAAACAAAATATCTATACGCCTCCATAAAATGGTTTCTAAGCCCCACCCCGTACATAAATTTTATTAAAATGGTGATATGTATATCTGGGTATACAATGTAAACTATTGCTAAATTTTGAATTATATTATGCTATAAAACATTGCAAATTATACATTTGTTGAGGTTTGAAATTTGAAATCGTCAAGAGTTAAAATGAGTAACTGATCCTAAATCGTATTAAGTCGGTCGCTTAAATCGTAACAGAGATACATACGTAGATACGAGATCTATAAATAAATAATTAAATAAATTTATCATCATGGCATATTACCCATTGCTGGGTGTGCCAATCTGCTTTGTACGTAAATTTTGGTAATGATGATGACATATTTGTACCGTGCGGGCGTCACTCCACGGGCATTCATTTCTGGCTTGGAGAGTGCACCACAGGGCTCAATTTTATGTCATTTAAAATTCTAAATATTTGGCGTCGGGCGGGATCGAACCCGGTTCCCCAGATTCGCGACCAGACACTCAGGCACGCGGCCACGAGACCCCATCGCAACACTAATACGCAGGGTTGCCGGACCTCTTATTTTAATAGGAGTCTCTTATATCTTGTTGAAATCTCCTATATCCTATAAACAAGAAATATTCTCCTATATTTTCATTAACTCAATAAGCAGAATAAGATCAGAAATACTAATAACTGTAAATTTTGAAATGAATTGCAAAGAATTTTATGATTCTGTTAAGAGAGAAAAAAAATTATCGAAAAAAGCTCAAAACCACGAAAAGTATAAAAACTACACATTTTTTGCAATTAGTTTTATTTTTGATCGGCCGAGAGTTTAATGGGATACTTAATTACTATGAAGACTGTAGTGAGTGCACACACCCAACGATTGGGAATCACTATACGACTGGAATTAAAGGCAGGTCCCCGCTTTTCAGAGATATGTTTACAAATGACACAGTGTTACCAGTTGTCGAGTTATAACTAAATTCCCGGAACTTAATTGCCACACCTCGTATAGTCGTTATTGTAATTAAGCTATCGATTAAATTGTCGGCCGAGCAAAAATCGGTAGTCTGCGGCGGCTCTTAGTGGTATTATATTATAAAATTATAATAAAAAGTTTGAAATTAAAATGTATCTTATATATTCACCAAAACTCCTATATTTTTTGTACATTTTGTTCTCCTATATAAATATCTTTAAAATGTGGCTACCTTACTGATACGATTTTAGAAACTAGAATCAAATAGAAATTTTTTTTTAATGAAACGTTGACATAAGGTGTTCTTCTTATAAAGTAAGGAGATACGAAATCCAATTTTACAACACTAATAGGCGACCATTATCTTGAATGCGACGCAGTTTTTAATACCTTGTCTCATTTGTCTCTGGACGATGTTTAATCAACTTTCCTGATCATCAGAAATATTCTCGTATATAACTGTTGTTCATTTTGTATTCTCAGCCATTATGTATATTTTTCTGCTAAGAAATACCCAAAAGTCTTCAATTAAATGCGCCTAAGAAAGATTTGCGGGATTATATTCTTTTTCTCTGTTTCATATATAAAGTGTTGGCTCCTTAACGTTCTGCAATATTTGGAGGTTCGCTCAAGCTGAGCCGAGTGGGCCGCAGCCTATTTGGTTACATTATTTCTTTTTCGAAATTTTAAATCATTTCTGATCAAATTCTGCTAACAATAATCTTTAAAATTCTAAATTGTCGAGTTAATTTAAGCGATGACGTTCTTTCTTTCTCTTGAGCACTTTGAATGAATCTGCTGATTCACTTTGGGGGCAAAAGTTCGGGTCGCCAATTTTTTAGTGAATTAATACATATAACACTTTCTTCACATTCCCGTATAGTTTGCTAAATAGTCGTTTACCCAATATTTTGATCAACATAAGAGTTAACAATTTCACGTTTCGGCTATCTGTCCAACTAACCATTAGATAGATTTGCGTATTTCAAGTGGGAATGATATCTTTCTAAACTTTTTCTGGCAATTTTAACATAATATAAAACAATTATTAAGCATTTATTATGTCCAGTGACAACTAGATTAGTAATAAAATTTGGAGTATAAAATTTTTCTCAAAACTTATGTCTCATACGTTATTTTAAGCCAAATATAATATTATTATAAAACATTAACAGCCCGATTCACAAAAAAATATTAAGCTAATCCTTATTCTTGGATTAGCGAATTTTACTCTAATTTTGAAAGTTCATTTCTTAAAATATAGTCTAATCTAATCCAAGCAACTACTTTATTTGATAATATAACGAAGATTAAATTTTAAATACCGGCATAGAATATAATTCACTAATCCAAAAATAAAGATTAGCTTAAACTTTTTTTTGTGAATCAGGCTGCATATGTAAAACTTATGCAGAATAGAAATAAATCACAAACACGGCGTTAGATATTTCGAAACAAAAATAAATTTTCTTTGGTACCAAAATGTATCAAAAAGATTAAGTACGAGAATGGCCAATCGTAAATGAGTATAATAAAAAATAGTGAAAAATGGTATGATACAGGTGACTTTACCCTAATCTTATTTATTAGTCAGATATAATTTGATCTCCATTTTAATTAAAAATGAAAATAAAGAAAAACCAGAAAAACAATAATTTATTACAAAGTTTATAATTATTTTATCACTAAATCACTGTTGCTAAGTAGTTTGTTTATTTAATATTGTTGTTTCTTTAATTTTGTTTCTTTACTTTCTTCAAAAACAACAAATGAGTAATATTCCGAAACATTATTTTAATAAGTTTCTAGAACTAAACTAAAATTAAATCACACGTACTCCTTAAATTCATTCATATTCCTGAATAAACGGTGCGTTTATTTAAAATCTATTCAAAATAACAAAAATGTATATGATTCATCTTACGCATTTGAAATTTGAGTCTACATTGCCAAAATAAATTAAAATTTTCTGTTGTAATTCAATAATTTTTCCCATTTCAAAATGACATTGGTAAAATATTTCATTTATTCAAAAATATTTGTTATTTATATCTTTTTGTTATAATAGGTACAGTATAGTATACTTGTACATGACCAGTTATCATGTTTATTAAATAATAAAATAATTTTTTTCTAACAACTTATTCTCTTTATCAATCTGAGAAATTGATAGCAAACACTAAGGTGAATCAGCATTTTTTTCTTTTTTTAAATACAATGTTCTTTATTTGTTTATTCTTTGTTTCAAACAGATAACAAAATTGCAGCTGAATTATGACTAATTGATGCTTTGGAAATTTCCTATGCGTGCAATTTATTTGTAACACTGTTGTCATTGTCAATACTCGTATAGTTCTAAGTACAATATTAGTTTATGTACACCTTTAGAAAGTAGACAAGGTATTGAACAACAACAAGATTGTTTACGAATGGAGAAGATGACAGATCTATTGTGTGTCTACACCCACCCTGTTTCAGATCACTATAATAGTGACATTATTTATTATTGCTTTTCCTAGTTCTACCTCTACATATGTCTGATATGTCTTATTTATAATTATTGAAAGGTTTCAAACCTTGTATATGGAAATGAACTGTATGTAAGGCGAGGATTCTATTCGGAATAATCTATTGTCTTCTGCATATTTATTATTTTACATAACAAATAATGCACTGAATTATTTAAATAATTTAGATGTGTATTTATAAATTTAGTTGTATTTATACCTTTTCCATGTTAATATGATAGTGACCATTTTTATGCCATACGCTAAATAAAAATTACCTATTTAACCATTTTTATCTATCGCCTGGTCAGGGTTATAACAATCGAATTTCAATATTTTGATTAATAAATACATTTTGAAATCCGTATATTTTTATCATTCTAACTAAGGTGAATAATTGTTTTCTTTTCAGGAGGACTAGTTTCCTTTTTAAGATAGAATCCTCTTTTGAAAATATTATTCTACATGTCCTCCTTTCCACTGGCTTTTACTTTTTACATCTCGCTAAGAGAGGTATTGTATTCATGCTAAAAATCGCATATCCAGATTTTAGTGAATAAGCACGTTTTAAGGTCCATAGAATCCGATTATAACATTTTTACGATGATGTCCGTATGTGTGTGTGTGTGGATGTGTGTGTGTGGATGTTGGATTCACGATAACTCAAATACTATAAGACTTAAGACATTTTTAACTACGGATTCCTCAATCTAACAATAATGGGAAGAGTCGAGTCAGTTTTGGTAACAATTGGACAACCGGAAGTAGTAGTTACAAGAAAAAAATCATCTAAATATTATTTATCGAAAATTTATGTAAATACTTATATTAAAGAACGTTAAATTCTTTATTCGATAAATATAAATTCATTATTATATCTTGTATAGACTTAGAGATAAAGAAATAGTCATAAAATAATTTAATGTAAAAATTCTTAGATCAAACTACTTCAAGGCAAGAAATTCAAATGTTTGTAATTCACACATAAATGTCACTGTCAAAAATATTTGTATGCCACTGTCAAAAATATTTGTACATCATTATGAAGATTATGAAAATAAATAAAAAGTCAACAACGCAAAAGAATATACCTAAAAATGAATATAAAAAGAATTTGCGAAAAAATGACGAATAAAAGAAAAAGAAAACGAAAGTAGAAAAAAAATCAGGATATTGAATATAAAGAAAATGTATGTATTGTACATAATTTATATTAAAATAATTATTTTGTAGTGAGACATGAATATATGTATTTGCATTTAAAAATATTTTTCGTTTTATGCGTACAACCAGGTAAAATATCTGGCGAGAGGTTATGTGCTGGCCACATCAGATTTTTTGTTTTACTAGAAGCAACCATCTCCTAATTTCAGCGAATTAAGTTTTTATTTTACTATTTATAGTGTTATTGTTTTTCGAAATAAAACCTACGGATCAGTGATCGGTGAACAAAAAAAAGTTCTTCTGTCACCTTATTAAAGAAGATGTGCAAATTTTTAGTGTCATATGTTTTTCTGAGATTTCGAGTAGTTGTTAAAACCAAATCTATACTATTGTCGAGAAATTTCCGATATTATTTAAAGTTCCTAGGTGTGTTTAATTGAAAAGAATCGAAATACCAAATTAAGTATTGTAGTAGAAAATATCATTTTCAAAAGACTCTAAATGAATGTGGTACTGTCGCAATTGTAATGGAAAAATATACGAAAAAATACAAATTATGTATATGAATTTTGACTTGTTCATTATCATTGTATTCGCAATATCTTTAATGAATGAACGAATCATGTCAAACATTTTAAGGAAATTTTCTGCTTACTTACAAATTTTAAATGTTCCAGTAACTTGTATAACTTATGCAATCCGTTGTTTGAATTTCAATTATACGATATCTTTTACAATGACAAAATATGTAAACTTAAATGAATTTTTCATGTTAGTATAGAATAGACGATATCTGTTGCAAAGTTATTTTTTTAAGTTTCTTTTCCTCATAGGTACAGTGTGTTCAGAAAAAATCCTAACTCGAAGGAGACTGTGAACAGAGAAACGTATGTCAATTTTTTTAAATAAATGTCAATTTGACACGATATATTGTTAAAAATATTATCTAAAGAAATCAAAGTTTCTCTTCTTGAATCTTGTTTTAGAAATGGAAACAAATTAGGAAACGGCGACTGACAATACACTGTAGCCTTCTTTATTATCTTTTTTCCTTAAAATTACATTTCAAGATCAATTTTGACAACTTGACTCTAAAATTGAATAATGATCAGACATACGTTTCTCTGTTCATATAGCCTACTCCGAATTAGGATTTTTTTGAACACAGTGTACTATTTTCTAGAAAATTCGTAAAAGTTGGTCTTTCAATAAGAATTTATGTAAGAGGAGCTACATCCCCTAATGCACCATATCCGTATACCGTGTGTCTATCTTAAAGGTGTACATAGGAGATTAACATGGGAAATCAGTTTTTTGGAATTTCCTGCTCGCCTAATTATTTTAAGCAAAAACGCGTCAAATAAAAGTTTTAGGGCACAAAATTCTGCGTCTATATCAATAAACAGAATTACTTTTACCTGCTATGTAACGACAGAATATAAATATGAAAATATCGAAAATTACGTTGAAAATATCGACAGCCATGGAATTAGACAAAAAATAAATAAATGCATGACGTTTGATCTGTCACAACATTAGTTAACTTATTTGACGTTTCTGACAATTTGATTTTGTCTCTAGTTTTATTGTCTGAAATTATTTACACATTAATATTTATACTAATGAAGAATGTGTTTTCATAATTGCTAAATTCTTAACAAAATTGGAAAAGACTGCTAATGTGTCTTCAAAACATACAGGTTAGCCGCGTAATCAGAATATAGGACGAGCAGGAAAATGTGCGTTACTGGAAGAAAGAATGTTAGGAATAAGTGTAGACCCCGTGTGTAGTACTAGATTTATTGGAAATGAGTTGGGAATACATCACAGGATCATACATAATTTTGTTACGCAATATAGAATTTTTAATAAATTCATATTATTTAAAGAAAACTGTATTTTTTAACTTTATTTATTAATCAGGTATAATATTTCTATTATTCTCATAATTAATGTTTTTTCAAATCAAATTGTCAAACAGGTTATTTGTGACAGATAAAACGTCAAGCATTTATTTATTTTTTGTTCAATTCCATGGCTGTCGATATTTTCAACGTAATTTTCCACATTTTCATATTTAATTTCTGTCGTTACAAAGCAGCTAAAGGTAATTCTGTTTATTGATTTAGATGCAGAATTTTATGCCCTAAAACTTTTATTTGACGCGTTTTTGCTTAAAATAATTAGGCGAGCAGGAAATTGCAAAAAACTGATTTCCCATGTTAATCTCCTATGTACACCTTTAAAACAGACACACGGTATAAGCACATAATATTTGATGTCCCATTTTTCACATTCATTAAAAATATTTTGTAAATATAGGAATGCCAAAAATAGAGTGCTGAATTCGACTCATCGTTATAAAAAGTCGTAATGATATTTTTTATATTCTTATAAAAAACTTAATATGTATTTATAAACCTTGAATCTTATTTTATTGCAAAGGAACCAGTTAAATTAAACAAATTTGTATAATTGACATATAAATGTCATTGTCAAACATATCACTAATAGTTATTTATATATCAAAGGTACTGTAGTTCTACTTTTTATCACGAATGTGGAATTTAGTTGCCGAGGCCGTAGGGCGGAGGAAAATAATCTATATAAAAAGGAACTTCAGTGCCGAGGTGCATATTCAATTTTATTTAAAATCGAAATTTTGTGTAAATGGAAGGAATATTTATATTTTATAGGTTATGTTGACAAAGGTGTAAGTTGTTGTCAGTCAAACAAACGAACTTATTTATGTTCAATGTTGCGAACCTCCGGACATGCATATTCAAAATTATGTTGAGTATTTTAAACTTCTTCATCGACATTATTTAATTTGTTCTTCTAGCACACATTTTTTGCTATTTTGCGTACAAATTTACTATTGTACATACCCAAATTATATTATATGTACAGTAATTATCATTGACAACAATGCATTCGCATTAAATCGTCATATAATGGATTACTTTAGTTCAGATTTCTGATCTTTTAATGACGATTTTTGTTCACTTTAGTGACGATTCAAATAAATAAAATTATATGTTATGAAACAATTTTAATAGAATTACCTATTTAATTTACGCAAGCATTTGTTAAATAGCAAATATTTAAAATGAAATGTTAAGGTATAGTATGACTAGCGAATGAAAGTTGACGTTTAAATTATTTTATAGATGCGGTTTCTTTTCACATTCAGGTATGAGACTTTAGCAAGTATCCATTCAAATACTGGACTAGAAAGTCCTAGAAATACATTAGCATATATTGCTCAAAATAAATGAGTGACTACGGTACCTGCAAGCACAGACAAACAGCAAGCTTGCTGTTTTCTGTGCTGCAAGATAAGCAAGATAGCAGAATAACAAGACAAGAGTGCATTTAAAATATTTCATCATTCGCAGTCATCCATCTATGTTGGGAAAAATATGCTAATGTATTTCTAGGATTTCTTATTCCAGTATTTAAATGGGTACTTGCAAAAATTCTAATACCTGAATGTGAAAAGGAACCACATTTATAAAATAATTTAAACGTTAACTTTCATTCGCTAGTTATACTATACTATGTTAATCAACTCATTTTTTACCTTCCGTCACCTTTAGGTAAGGAAGGTATTGTCTTTGGTCAAAAAATTCGGTGGTGAGTTTTTGATGAATAAGCACGTTTTAGGGTCCCTAGAATACGATTTTACTATTTTTACGATGATGTCTGTATGTGTGTGTG